>VZSF01004435.1:110400-286697 GCA_013398295.1 Chionis minor
CCACGGATCCCTGGCCAGGCGGCCAGCGTGGTCTGGGGACACCGCGGGGATGACATTTCCTTTTGGGTCATCAGCGCGGCCCCCCCGTCCTTTTTTATTTTTTGGCATAGTCGTTGCCGCCAGGACTTTGTTCCCATGTGTTACTCTTTCCGCGCAAGACGTTAAGGAAACAGGAAGATTTCTGGGCAGCGAGAGAAACATTTGAGTGCACAGCACAAATAAGGAGGAGGAATCCTGCCTGCTCCGCTTCCCGGGGCAGCCCGCTCCTCCTGTGATTAGCGAGGATGTTCCCACCTCCGTCATTACTCTGGCATTCAACCGCTCTTCAAGCAATTTATCAGGGATTTTATTTCCAGCAGCAGCGTGCCGGTGATGGTTAGCGTGCCAGTGGTGGTTAGCGTGCCGGCGGTGGTTAGCGTGCCGGTGATGGTTAGCGTGCCGGCGGTGGTTAGCGTGCCGGTGATGGTTAGCGTGCCAGCGGTGGTTAGCGTGCCGGCGGTGGTTAGTGTGCCGGTGATGGTTAGCGTGCCGGCGGTGGTTAGTGTGCCGGTGATGGTTAGCGTGCCGGCAGTGGTTAGTGTGCTGGTGATGGTTAGCGTGCTGGCGGTGGTTAGCATGCCGGTGATGGTTAGCGTGCCAGCGGTTGTTAGTGTGCCGGTGATGGTTAGCGTGCCGACGGTGGTTAGCGTGCTGGTGATGGTTAGCGTGCCAGCAGTGGTTAGCGTGCTGCTTGCAGGCTGCGCGTGCTGCGGCTCCGGTGCTGCTCCATCCCGGAGCAGCAACCTGCTGCAGCTGATGGCCCTGGGAATGCTCCGTCCGTTCACCAGCTGCTGCCTCTGGAGAGCCGATCTCATGGCAAATACCCCGGCATCAAGTTCTCATCGTGTGTGCCCGTGCCAGGAGAACGGCGCTGCACAGCCAGGATTTCTCTTTCGACTCCTGCTCAGCCCAGCCCAGGGGGGTGAGGAGACTCTTCCCGCTGGGGGGCACCGCACCACGAGATGGCAGCTGCCTCGGCTGCTCCCCCGCAGGAGCAGACAGAGAGAAACTCTCCCCTCCAACTCCTTGTTCCCAGCTAACAGCATTTGGGCGTGCTGTTGAAGCACCCCGTGGGGGTGAGCCCCCGGGAGGGGACAAGGAGGGCTGAGGGTCCGTCCCTGCGCCCGTCCCTGCGCGTGTGGCAGGGGTCAGCCCCCGCACCGGCCGCGGGCCATGGCAGCGCCGGGCCATCACACCAGGATGACCACCAGGAGCTCAGCACCCCCTGCCCCACCTGCGGCGCCAGCCCCGGGCCCCACTGCTCAGTGAGGTGGTGCTTCCCCGCGACAAGTTTCCGCCGTCGTCCCTGCTCAGAGCTGGTCGTTCTGCGCACACAGCACCCTCGCTAGCTCTTCACTCAGCCCTGCTTAAAGCTTGGGGTTTGCCACTCCGGATTCAGAGAGTCGTTTATTTAAGGATGAGGCATCAAAGATTTTACCCAGATACCATTGCCTGGCATTTAATGGACTTGCTCTGGTCTCTAATGGCTGGGAATTTAGTTTGCCACAATTATTATCTAGATACAGGGCCATTAGCCACACTGGTCCAAGGACTGAGGACCCAGTTCTTCAGCGAGAATCTGAATGCTCTGCGTGATCTGCGATGTGGCCGTTATTCACCCCTCACAGCACTGCCTGCTCCTGGAGCCCCCCGGGAGGTGAGGTAGGAAGGGAGTGAGAGGGTGTTCGCAGCAGCGCTCACACCTGCCTTCCTGGGCGGAATCAGTGGTGGAACGGGGAAAGAGCCGCTGGTTTAAGATCAGAGGCTGTGTTAGGAGTGCCCTCACCGTGGCTGTCCGGCAGCTCCGTGACTGTCCTGCGGGGATAAACCCGCAACGCTGCTCAGGGGGGTGGACATCAGGAGGCTCCGAGCAGAGCCTGAGCCCGGCGCGGCTGCGGTCGCTGTGGCTCTACGGGCACCGTGCGCTGACAGGCAGCGCAGCCTGGGCACGGGCAGGAGCGCGCTGTGCCCGTGGGTCCGTCAGTCCCTTCTCACTGAGAGGAAAGGGGACACCTGCCCAGCCGCCTGCTCCAGCCCTCGGCTGTGGTCCAGGAGCGCCGGCCGTGCTGAACGGCCCCGGGGCTGCAAACTGCTCGGGCTGACCCGACCCGGCTGCGGGCAGCAGGCTCCTCCTCGACCTGTCTGACTGCCAGGCAAGAGGATGAGCGGGACGGAAGGAAATAGAAACCCACAAGAAATGTCATCCGTCGCTGAGACTAACTCTCATGGAGCCTTGAACTGCTGCAGTGGTTCAGAAACGATAGCGACCTTGCAAAAGGTTTGCAAAGCCCGGAGTAGGACAGAACTCTCCATCTGGACTAAAGACGCATCAGAGGGTCGTGCCTGTCTCCAAGGAATTCGCTCCGCTCTTGCTGCTCTGAGAGGTGGGTGTAGTCCTCGCAAGGGCAGTCGTGGTCACCAGGTACAAGACTGACTCCGTGGGCTGCAGCCCTCGCTTCCCAGGCGGGTTGTTCCGCAGGCTTTCCTCCCAGCCCCAGGGCTGCAGGGGGCTGGCCTGCTGGCACAGCCCTTGAGAGCCGGTTCTGCATCCTGACTTCCCGGGAGCTCCGACCCGTCTCAGCCGTGACTGCAAATGATGCTTTTCAAAGGCTCCCCAAGAACTAGGCACAGTTTTTCCAAGAGAAAACTGTCATTTGTTCCCAAAATTACATCGAGCAGAACCATTGAAGGATCTTTTGTGCACTGAGTCATACTCTATTAAACAGAAAAGACAGCAGAAAAAAAAAAATTACAACTGCCCAAATATTAACCACTACCTGTCAGCATAGATTAATAGCACCCAAACTTCATTGCTGAAAAGGCTACGCGTACCAAATAAAACAGCAACAGTTTTTATGGGAGACCTCACTTTAATCCTTCTGCATTCCTGGGCTGTTTAGACTGCCTTGCTTCAAATGTCAAATCTAATCAGCGTGCCACCCTCTGCTAAAGGCATGCCTTTTAAATAAAACTTTGATAGACATTTGTCTTACATAAAACTTATCCTTCCATGCAAAGATCAAAAGCAGAACACTGAAGGGAGGATTTGTCTAAAATCAAAGAAATACTCTTTCTCTTGCTGTCTGCTAAGTGCCTTATCCTCCGACTTCATTTCATTTTCATTGCGCATCACCCTGTGCAGACACTGCCACCACCAAATACGAGTATTAGGAGTTTATCTGTGGAGTTACTCACCAAAGCGTGGTGTCAAAGTAACGGAGCACGCCTGTGCTGCCCGAGGGATTGCACACTCCGCTGTCCATGCCGCCTTTGCATCAGCCGGTGTATTGTATTTATGTTTGTGTTTACATACTTTGATTAGTAATAATTATTAATTCCTGTCCAACCTTTGAGTCCTTTTCCAAGAGCCAATATTCTTCGTTAAAGCAGAGGTGAGGTAGTGGGGCTCGGCACAGCCGTGCCCGGCAGCGGCGATGGGTGACGCTGTGGTGCCGCCGCCGGCCGCTGCTGGCACAGTCTGGCTCCGGACGCACACGCCAGCGGCGCCCGTAAAGCCTGAGTTCCCACCAGCGCCTGCAAATGCTGTTACCTGCTTCCCAAAGACCCCTGAAGCTGTTGGGTGCTGGTTTTCCTCCCAGGCTCGCAGCAGCAGTGCCTGCAGACCTCAGAGGGACGCCGCAGGAGCTCCGGTTTGGAGGGAGAGGAGAGGAGAGGAGAGAAGAGAAGAGAAGAGAAGANGAAGAGAAGAGAAGAGAAGAGAACTCAAATCTGAAAGCTCAATTACTCACCGTTAACGGGATTAAGAGTGGACCTGCCCCCAGCAGGACAGCTCACAAGGCAACTGGGCGCTCCAGGACAGGGAGCATTAAAACTAAGGGAGGGGAACTTCAGAGGTGTCTAAGGGAGAGAGATACATTGCACAGGGGTCCAAAGAGGAATCACAGGAGCTGCAAGATGACAATAAGATGTCTGCGGGAAAGCAACTGGCTGCCAGATTACAGCTCAAAGAGGCTAAATACCCCGCGTGTGCCGGGGCAGCGCCGTGGGCACGGCCGGATGGCTGCGCTGCGCCCGGCTCCCAGCAGCAGCCAGCTTCCGCACGAGCAGTGATCCCGCGCTCTCCCTGTGCACGTGCGCATAGACGTAAACACACACATTTCCATATGTATGTGTTTGTATACACACATACATCTTAAACCTGTATGCTAAGCTACAGGAATCCCAGTAAATGATTTATGGAAACATATCCTCTATCTGATATATTTTCCCTAACAGCGAGTGTGATAGTGCGAGCGAGGGCAAGGAAATAGTTTCAAATGTAAATAACCATGGAGTAAACATAAGGTTTTAAATACCTCCCTTTTGTCGCGGTGCAGAAGGGCTGAAGAAGCGATTGCAGGCCGTTCACGATGGCGTCATCGCTAAACAGAGTTCTGCCTCTGCCAGGCACACACTGTGAGACTGTGCAAACACTGACACCGGTTTCAATCAAGTTAAACTTCAGTCATTCCACTCAGTATTATTTCATTAGAAGAACTGTGCTGTGAAAAAATAATTTTCCTTAATTAACATTTTACTCAATTAATTATTTCTCTCAGAGGACATCTGAACTTTATTAAATTATTCAAAAGGAAGAAAACACATCTCAATATGGATTCAATGCAGCCAGTAAGCTTCCATTTCAAGAATGGTTGTCATTTGTATTGATCTCTGCAAATCTTCTCAAATCAATAATCTTTCACAGAGGCTAAATTTTCCCTAAAGACAGACCGTAAGAAGACAAATGTCATGTCTCAGACTCCTGGAATGTCTTGCAAGCACAAAATGAGACACGAAAAAGAGACAGAGAAGCAGCAGTGTTATTTTTGCCTGGAGGAACAGGATTCTGTTATTTTATTAGCCGTGCAGACACTGTAAAATTCAGGCGCTCTGTTCAAGTTAGGCTGACCCATTTGACAGCCGGAGCCTCCCCGGGATCCTTCAGCCCCCTGTGCCACTGGAACGCCTATTTCCTCTCCGTCAGACGGAATTCAGAAGAGTCTCCATCCGTCCATCACCTCTTCTTTACATGTGTGTGGCTTACGCCTCAGTGGCTGGGCAGCGTTGGGATGCCGACCCCACCGCCGCTGCCGAGACCTGCGGCCATTCCTCTGGCGGGAGCAGCTCCCCAGCACTGCCCCGACGCCGGGAGCAGCCCCCAGCCATTCCTCCACTGGGAGCAACCCCCAACACTGCCCCGTCCCCGCTGCCCCCTGCTGCTGGCACGCACGTCTGTGCCCGTGCCGGCACGGGCATCTACAAACTCCCTCGCGCACACGCACGTAACGCGTCGTTTTAAGAAAGCGGTTTCGGAGCTGTTTCCTGGCCATGCAAGCCAGGTCCTCGTCGGCCGCAGGTCCCTGCCCTGCTTTGCCCGCACGCGGGCACTGGCTGCATCCCACCTCTCTGGCAGGGACACGGGCTCGGGGCTGGGCGTCCCCTCTCCTGCCCGTGCTGCGCTCCGAAAGCCCCGGTCCTTTGGCCAGCACCCCTCTGCCAGCCACCCCGTGGCCTGTGGCCACCTTCCGCAGATGACGTGCCGTGGGGGCCACCCCCGCGGTGCTCCCGGTGCCCCGTCCCTCCGCATGGGCTGAACTCACCGCCCTGCCACCTCCAGGAGCCCCCGGGGAGCACGCCGCATTCCAGTTAACCACACAGGCATTTAAAGAGAGTGATTAGTATTCAGAGAGTACCTCTGAAATCACTCCACTCCATAATTACGTTCAAATTCATTAGCAAGAATATTAGAACTATAATTAAGTTCCAAGATTTGCGTGAGCTCCAGACAACACCAGAACTTGTTATGAAGGATGGCTACTGGAGTCACCAGCACCGAGGAGGTAAAATTACACCCACAGCAGTGTCAACATATTGCTTAACAGTCTTGAAATCACATTTTTATGTTGGTTTCTTTTGCAACACCCTAATATAAAGTATAATTTTAATATCTCATCTCTTCCTTTTTCTTGCTGTCGTTGGATCAGGATTCCTAACAAAAAAATTGCCCAGAAAAGGTAGCTTACAACTTACTTAACAATTCGTTTGGTGCAACCTCTGGCTCTGTCTACACGGCCGGACCACCCGGCCGCCAAACTCGCCGCCCCTGTTCCACTACAGCAAACCTGTGCCTGTGCTCTGCGGTGCGGCACGTTGTGTGCCGCACTCCTGGCGGGCAGCTGCGCCGTGCTGGAAGTGTCTTCCTTCCTGGCTGACGTGGACAGCCTTGTACTGAACCAGATCGCAACCGTCCCTGCCAAAAAGCAGGAAAAAAATCTGTGGAAACTGTAGTCCAAGGAACTTCATAACCACATTGAGCCATTATTTCTAGGGACGGGTTTTACCGAGGGTTTACTACACTAAACACACTCTTCCCTCCAGCCCCACGTTGCACGCACCAGGTTGTTTTTGTGCTGTTCCTGGAGGTTCCTGAGAGGCACCGCGGTGACCGTGCTGCCCTTCCCAGATGCTCTGAGAAATCCCTGGGGACAGCGGGCTCCCTCCTTCCCCCGTTCTCTGCAGCGCTGACACACCAGTGTGACGAGCGCCAGAGTCCGTCTCCACGATCCTGGTAAGTCCGACAGAGCAGGTACCTGTGATATTTAGTCCTTGCATACTCCACTCTGGAAAGGCCGGCGAAGGGGCAAATCCTCAGCGGAGGCTGCAGTAGTAAGAACCAGCAATCCAAAGGGATTTGCAGCAGCTCTGCCAGCACCCAGCGTGGCGCGAGCCCTGCTGGTGCCGAGCGAGGCGCAGGATCCCGGGCGGCAGCGTGGCCCAGGCAGGGCCGTTATCCAGGGCTGACCACGCGACGGGGAGTGATCCTGCTCGGGAGCGAGTCCTGCCCTTCCTGACGTTCCCTGACATGGGACACCCACACCCAGCCTTTCCGAAACAGGTTTCTGTTGCCTGTTTTTCTCCTTCCAAACGACACCTAGGGAATTCCTTTGGGAGACAAAACCTACAGGGACAGACTGTGCGGGTCGGGCTTCTGCACCAATTCGGAGCCGACCTTCAGCTGGTGGGGGTGAGCAACGCTCCACCAGAGCTGGGTTCCCGTCATGCATTCGTAAATGCCCAAACATTTTTGAGGAAGGGAAGTAAATGGATGTGTGGCAAGTGCTGACTTTCCCTGCCGGATGCTTGTTGAAGTACCTGAAAGGCTCTAAACAGGGATGAGATGAGCCTCTCCACTGAGAGGAATTGTTTTCACCTTTGCAGCAGTAAACCAGCATGCGACATCTGTTACATGGTAGTGAAATCCTGCCTTTTATTTTAAAGAAGAAACCCAGAGAAGTTTCAAAGATGAAGTTCAAGGACTATTAGAAGTTAATTGTTTTCTGTTCTTGTCTGATAATGGCAAATGGGGAAAAAAAGATATTCAACATAAAACCTCAGATAAGAAAAGCTTCCATTACTGTGCACATACCCATAATTTTCCTTGAGAACAATCTGGAATTTGTACACTTTTCTTTACTTGAGTCATAACCATGTTTCGAATATAGATGATTTATCTGTTTCCCTTTCTGTTCTGCTGACATATTTGGTTATATATGTGAGAATAAAAATAAGGTGCTCCATGGAGTCTGAGAGAGTAAAAATTGTACAGTGCCGTGCAGAGATAACCCATTATCCTCATCAACTCTTATCTAAATGGAGAGCAGTAAATCTCAATCTGTTTTCAGGGAGCCACAGACCGCACATTTTTTAGAACAGTTGTGAGATTTATCTGCTTCAGTGACACCGTTATTAATGAGAGTAGGAAATAGCAGCAAATGTGTCTCTGCGTTGGTCCTCTGACGATGGTATCTCACAGCTGCTGTCAGATGGCGCAACGGAGGCATGTTCCCCAGGGATGTTTTTTCAGCAAGAAACAGAATCAAATGAAAAAGGAGAGCTCACCACTACAAGCTGTGAGCTGGAGAGTGGGCGCCGACGAGCCATGGCGCTGCTGGGCACCCTGTGGGACGGGCCGGCTGTCAGAGGTGACCCCAGCACATCCCGTGCTCCGCACACCGGGCTGTGGGGAGCTCTGCCGGGATGGGTGTCGCTGCCTGGCTCCCTTTGGCCCCAGGGCTTTGTGCCTGTGGGCAGCCAGGGCCTGCTCAGGCGCCCAGGGGCAGGGGCTGGGGCCAGTGGGAGAGCAGCCCAGCTGGTGGCGGAACTCTCCAGGAACCCCAGAGGCGTCTTGTGCTCCACACACGTGAGCTGCGCTTGTCCGCCTGCCCAGTGCCACCTCTCCTGCACAGCACGGCACGGCACGGCACGGCACGGCACGGCACAGCATGGCACGGCACGGCACGGCACAGCACAGCATGGCGCAGCATGGCACAGCATGGCACGGCACGGCACAGCACAGCATGGCACGGCACGGCACGGCACAGCACAGCATGGCGCAGCATGGCACAGCATGGCACGGCATGGCACAGCACGGCACGGCAGGGCACGGCACGGCACGGCAGAGCATGGCATGGCACGGCAAGGCACAGCACAGCACAGCACGGCATGGCACGGCACAGCACGGCACGGCACAGCACGGCACGGCACAGCGCTGCAGTGTGCAGAGCAAGCCAGATGTGTGCACAGCAGCGCACACACACCTCCAGCTTGTCCATGGGGCTCAAGACTGAGAGCAATGGAGTGATGCAGGGAGGGAGAACATACATTTGCAACTGCTGTGTGGCGTCAGGTTGAATACAGACTGCCGCCATCCGTGTTTTCCCTTTAACGACCTCGAAAGCGCTGCTAACTCCTCGTTAGGGTGAACACACAGAGCACAAACAGCCCTGAAGCTTGTGTTCAGAACAGCCCCTCTGGTCCCTGTCAGAGGATACTCGCTCTTCACGGAGTATTTCTCCAACCCAAGGAGCTGCCCACTTTGTCAAGGCCACGAATAGACATTTTTGTAATCTTTGTTTAATTTGTGTTTTGGTTATAAATAAATTGTGCTTTCCCAGTAGAAAGTACTTTCAATCAAAGCCACAAGAAAGTCTGTGTAATCAGAGCCCCAGGCTAAAAGTGCTCCAGTGGTCGCTGGTGACAGCCCCTGGGCATCGCCCCTTGTCACACCGTGCTCACACAGCCAGGACTCCCTCCACCCTAAGCAGACTGTGTTCGGAATGAAGAGCGAGTAAAAACATGTGGGCATCAGCATATTGCACCATTTTTCTTAAAAGAACAGATGGCTTCTAGAGCAGACGTTTGTCCGTCGGTGCCTCCTGCCCACGACTTCTCCAGAGGAGCGGAGTTGCACTGGCCGCAGTGAGCACGGTGCACCAGGCTCTGCCCTTTCTGGTTCTTCTGCAGAAGCAGAGGAAGCACCAGGCTTGATGCTGCTGCTGTTCCCGGGGCTCTGCTGGTCCCTGAAATTGTCCCTTCCCCCCCAGTGTCTCCATGACCTTCATGAAGGGGGGCAGTAAATGGTCTGTGGCTGGACCAAGTGAGAGGCTTTCTTCCATTCCATTTTTTATGGCTCATATATCTAGTATTTGTTCTGAAAGTCTCTGCTTATATACACATAGTATATTTGATATATAAACCCATATAAATACCACTAGCATATAATGAGGCACTGAAATTAATACAGCCTATGCGGTTAGTGCTGCTGGATCATATTTAATCAAAACTCCAATTTTACTGGTGATAAGGAAGAAATCTTTATTGATGGAGATATAAAATATGAAAAACTGCCTCTCATAAGGAGGCATTAAAAACTAATTCACAGAAAAATCTAGCTTAGGAAATGCATTGCAATAGGAAAAGAAGATGGGGGGGGAGAGAGAGAAAGACGGAGGGAAAAAGGGAGAGAGAAAGCAAGAGAGCGCCAGAGGTGGAAACGTGTGTAGATTTACAATGTACTGCAGAAAAAATATTCTCTGCTACCTCTGTAAAGCAATGGTGTACAGTATTTGCTCCTCAGGCAGGTCTTTAGTGAGGAGCAGAGCTGAATGAGCAAGTCCTAATGAATAATTCACGCACTGTGTGGTGCCCCTCTCCGCGTTCACCCGCTGCTCCCAGCCTGGCGGTGCCCGCAGCAGCGTGGGGACGTGGGGACGCACCGCTCAGCCGCGCTGCGCAGAGCCCGGGGTGCAGCCGACGGCACAACCTCTTGTGAGGCTTGTTGTGTGGCACTGGTGTCACCCCAGCGAGGAGACACATGGCGGCTCACTGCAGCACTTCCCAGCCGGGTCACTGCTGGCATTCCCTGTGAGGCTCTGCCAGGAGAAGCTATTTCCCAGCGAAGGAGCTGGGAATACTCTGGTGTAACTGAATTACCTCTGCACCCACTGCGCCACCAGCCAGGTGTTCGGGGAAGGTCTGGGGGCTGTGGAAGCCTCAGGCAGGTGCCCTGGATGGAGAATTATCATCTGAAATGACCTGCCGTGCTGTAAATGGTGTTGTGCAGCAGCGTAATAAACCTTAATGCTTTGACTAGGCAGACGGGTACCAATTTTCCACCTCAAGGCAGGTAACAACATCACTCTGAAATTGCGTTTGCACCCGCTTTCATTATCTGTTCCCCTCTCTGTGCTGAGGGTTTATGTCTCGGCGGTCACAGGGCAGCAGCGGCACGCAGCCGGGAGCCGAGCGCGATGAAGCAGGGGGGTGGAAGGGAAGGGCAGCGCGGGGCTGTGCGAAGCACACTGGGCTGGGGCGGCCATGGGGGAGGCAGCATTATCTGGGCAGTTTGACTTAGGAGAGCTGGAAACAGCCAGCCCTGGCGCCGCAGCTGTAACCTGACTGGTGTCTCCCTGCCCTGTGCATGGACGTAGCAGCCGGTCCAGCCGTGGGCTCCCAGCCGCTGCACGGGGCTCATGGTCCCTCTGGGCAGCACCTCTTGGCCTCAGCCGTCCCGCTGAAAACCGGCGGGTTCGGTCCTTGAAGCCCAGTGCCAAGGGAGGAAAACACGGACCACGGGACCAAGCCAGGACTGAGAGCCCAGCGTTCCCAGAGGCTGCTCGGGAAGAGGGGAGATGAACGTCCTGCAGGGTGAACGTCCACCTTCGCTGACGACCGGGCAGGGCTGCCGGTGTGGGACCGTGGCGGCAGGCAGCAGGCGGCCGTCGGCTCCTGCCGGTGCAGGCGGGCGCAGCGGAGGCAGGGGCTGGTTCAGCCGTGGGCACTGTGGCTGCGCGGCCCCCGCGGGGCCGTGAGCGGTGCCGGTGGGCTGCAGACACGGCTCACACCAGGCTGCGTGCGGAGGCGGCTCCTGAACTGCCCGCTGGCGCTGCTGGATACTCTTCAGGTTATTGCCTGGGACTGTTTCTCTATGCTTGAGCTCTAAAGTCTCCAGTTCCGGAAACCTATCGCTGTACAACTCTCTGCAACGGTCTCTAATGAAGCAGGTGAGACTAATTATCATGAGCCCCTGTTCCGTTAAATGAACAGCTCATCTCATCTAAAAATCACACTCTTACTGTACTGTTACCTACCCTTTGCATCCACAAACAGCCTCTGCTGCCCAGCGATGGCACAGTGTCACCAATGTGAGCGGCCAGAGGAAGGAGACCGTGCTGTCCCCGCTCGGCACGGGATGGCCCACACCACGCGGACAAGGGGCTGCAACCATCAGCCAGCTTCGGTGACACCCTGCCCCAGCCCTTAGTTCTCAGCTGGCAGATTTCGGCAAGATTTCCCTCTGCCCAGGCTGCAGACTGACCCCTCAGGGAGAGAGGAGAGGAGAGGAGAGGAGAGGAGGAAGGTTCTGAGGCCACTTGGGAGCAAAGCAAGGAGGGGATTAGGCGTTGCATTTGCCGACCCTGGAGAGCAGGACTCCAGGGACGGTGGGGCACAGAGGGTGACCGCTGCCAGATTTCCCTTCACAGCCTGGGTGACACTCTACCGAGTCCAGCTGGGAAGTGCCTGGCCTCAGCCGCTGCCGTGTGGTTTGGCTGGGAAAGAGGCACCTGGTCAGAGTCCCAGGCAGTGTGCTCACCTCCTCCTAGGGCGAATAAGAAACGTTCTCCGAGCTTTTCCGTGATGGAGCACATTGTAGAAAATATCAATTTACATAGGAATGTCTAATGGAAATGCTGGAAGCATTGGTGACTCTATATTCCGATAAACCGTAAGGCTAACGTCACACTCGTAGCAGGGAGGAATGCGTTGTGCACAGCAACAGGAAAGGTTGGTGGGAACAGTGAATCTCTGGGTAGAGTCAGCAGAAGCCAGTCTATGCCACAGCAGACTGCAAATGGTTTAACTGCGCGTGAAACACACCACCAACCACAGTCCCCCACTGCCAGTATGGGCTGGGACTGGCAAGCGCGACGAGACACGTGCCCGAGGGCAGGCAGGTGGCCCTTCCTACAGCCGGCAGCGGTGGCCACTCTCTGCATAAGCACTCACGTGAAAGAATTTGTGACAAGCCGCTTGCATGATTATTTTCCCAACAAAATTGACCTTTGAAATAAATAGACAAACAAACAAACAAACAAATATAATAATAATAATAATAATAAAAAATATATTTAAAATGTCAGATGAGTATTTTTTAAAGTAGCCCCCACAGCCAGTCGCCATAGGGACAGCTCTGGACCTGGAATCCTCCCACCGGCTCTGAGGCAGAAGCATCTGCCCACCCACACCCCCTGGGATCTGCTGGTGCTGCAAATGGGCCACCGTGCCCGGCTGACATGGGACGGACACAGCACCGGGCACCAGGACTCACAGGGCTGGAGCTGGAGCATTTGGGAAAAACTTCCTTTCTGAGCTCAGGACTTGGTCCAGTCCCACTGTCCCCGGCAGCTGGTAGCTGCTCAACCCGCCGGTCTGGAAGTGAATGGAAAACACCTTCTCCTGGTTTGTGCTGTGGCAGCCTGGTCCCCTCTGGATTTATCCCAGAAAAACAAAATGGCTTGGAATTGACAACACACTGTAGCCACTGACATGGTTTTCCTTTGTCTGTAGGAAAACATTTGAAAAATATTACCTGAAAGCGTAGTAAGAGTTGCTTACCTTGTGCTGGCTGTTCCTCTACTTTTGAACCCAGTTAACAACCAATTAATCATCCTGTCAATTAGTATGCCCAGAGAGAAACAAGTTTTTGCTCTTTTGGCAGTCTTTAAAATGTTTTTTCAAGCATGTGTCAACTGCTGAACACAGAACATGTGTGTTCTGGTGCATTTTGCCTCAGGGTAGAGCCTGATGGCAATCAAAGCCATTCATTCCTGTTTACTAGTGTTCGGCACATTAATTTTTCTCTACATTAAAGATTTACAGGCCACAGAAGACAGATGTCAGCAGTGACTTCAGGCCCTTTTATGACAGCAAAAATCCCAGGTGTGAGTGCACTCTGCGTGTCATGTAGGTTTTGCTCTCACGTGGCGCGGGGGACAGACGCCGGGCGGGCAGCCTGCGGGGCTGGCGCGAGAAAACGCCACAGCAGCGAGCCTGGGCAAACCCCCCTGCCCCTCGCAGCGCTCCCTTCCGTCTTCGCAAGAGGATGCAACACTGATCGTGCGCATTTGTGCCGTCCTTTCCTTCCTTTTGGGTACCAGAGAGACCGCCTGCGGCTCAGCGAGAGGTGGCGCGTGGCGCAGCAGGGGCTCTCAGGCCCCAGGCGAGGCAGCGCTGGCTCGGACAGGGCAGCCTTTGGCTCCCCAGGGTCCCCTTACAGCGAAGCAATCGGCGCGGTGGGTGTTCTGGTTCCTGTGCATCAGCCGGGGACAGAGAGTGAGATAAGCAAGCCAGGAGGTAAAACCATTTAATTAAAGCTCAAAAGCAGTGGCATCAGGATGAGCGCCCTGGCATTTTTGCAAAGCAGGTATGAAAACGTCATGTTGGGTTTGACCGTACTGAAATACACAGAAGGGTAACACAATTGCAAAAAAAAAAAAATATTTGCTGAGATGTGTATTATACCATAGCTGCTAAATCATAGCCATAAATATCATGTACTACATCATACTCAGTTGGTTTTACAGTCAGCACACCATATTTCCCAGACCTTCTTAGTTTTTTCCTGAATACCCTGAATGCTGAACTTCCGTCACTAATATGGGGGCTTTTAACCAATGCTTAACATGAATTTCTATTTTGCCTCGTATTTTCTAAGCAAATGAAGGGGCAATCATCAAATCATCATTGTGAGACTCAAGCAAATGATATTTGGGAACCAAAGCAGCGAGCAGTAACTAGGAGCTCGCGTGCTTCCCTGGCCATGTGCCCGTGTGCCTGATGCCCTTGGGACGCGCTGTGGCCAGTGACCGCCCGCGCGATGACGGGGGTGCACAGAGGAACAGCGCAGTGGCCAGCGCTCTGTCACCGTGCTGCGTGACACGCCGAGGAAGAGGCACCTGTTTTGCAAGATGCAGCAGATATAACTGGTAGAAGTGTTCTGGGAGAGGTGGTTATACTTTTCCAGGAGATATGCCTCATAGAAAGGCTTGTTTATGTATTTTCCACTCTTCAATGTACATTTAGCATATAAAATGGAACTATAAATTGGATATGGAATAATAACCTAATGCTTTAAGCTACAATGATTAAAACATGAAAGATAAAGAAATTATGAAAATAATAAAGTTAGATTACACACTAATTTCCATCTACTACCTAAATAATGGATGGTCATATTTTCCAACTGAACGTGCCAGCCAGGAACAAAAGGACGAGTGAACGTGTCTGACTGTAGAACTGCATCCTGATATCGGGATGCTTTCCAGTCTTACCCTCCTTTCCTGCTGTTTCTCGTTATCCTCGGGACAGGTTGCTGTGCTGATGGGAACGGGGCAGCTCTGGTGCACGACCGCTGCTTCTCCCGGACCCTGGTCTCGGCAAAGGGCCGCTGGCACGACCCGAAACCCGCTCCTCGCTCTGCCCACGGCGGCAGCGACACACTGGTGCAGCCGAGGTGGCAGCGTAGCAGCACTGGGTTTCCCCCGACCCTCCCCAGGGCCGGCTGTTCTGCCCAAAACATCACCGACAGCACGGCACAAAGTTCACGTGTCTTGTATGATGCCGGGACCTTGCAACGGCATTACTTGACCCGGTAAGTCCTGCCTGACAGCTGGCTCAGTTACATTTCTTTCTGCTGTATTACTCATGCTATGAGTACGTCTGCCAAACAAGCTCTGGAAAAGATTAATAAAATCTTCTCTTTCTACCTGAATTGTTGTTGTTATTCTCCTCTCCATTGTTATTAGGAAATTCAGTCAGGTGAAAGAAACTCACTCCCAGCCTTTCTTAGAGCTCCCTTTGATCTCCCTTCACAGCTGTATGTTCCAGAGGCTCGAGCTTTGTCTCTCTGGATGGATAATTTTGAGATTTGTCTCTCTGTGCTGCCAGGGGTTAAATTGGACTTGGGAAGCAGTCAGTCTTTGGCAAATCTGATTTTTGAGGATGTTCCCTTCCAGCTTTCGTCTGACGCTTCTTCTTGAGATGGCGGTGTCCTTCATGAGGGCTCTTAGGAGGACGATGCTGTCCTTAATCCGGTGAAGCTTAGTAGAGCCTGGAGTTTGCAATCACTGGTGTTTCCCGACCAGGAAACAGTGCCCCTGCCCCTGTGCCTGCTGACGTGCCCCGCGCAGGGCGGACTGTCCCCCTGCACAAAGCAGAGCCCTGCACGGCCGATGGGAGGGGGTGGGCGAGAGCAGGGCACCCACTGACCCACCGCAGCTTCTGTCCCTCCTTGCCGCGTGTCCCCGGCCACACGCACAGCTTCTCTGTCCCCGCTTCAGGCCGTGCCACCCTCCCCACGGCTAAGGCTGAGGCAGCTCTGGGAGACACCAGTCCCCGTGGGGGACGCAGCTGGTGCTCACTGAAGCCACGCACCCCCGCAGACCCCCGCGGTCGCCCTTGGAAGATGTCCCCTCCTCATGAGCGGTCGCCGTTTGGGAAGGAGGCAGCGGGAAGACGGGTCCCGTGCAGCGGTACTTTGGGGGCTGAGGACGCTGCTGCATGCCCAGAGGATTGTCACCAGCCCCGGGCTCGGGGCTCGGTGCGGCTGAGGGGTCCTTGTCTCCAGCACCTGACAGACACACCGCTCTGCGCCAAAGACCATCTGCCCAGTGTGGCAAGCATCAAAATAAATATTTCTGTTTTAACATGGAATTAAAATTTCGAAAGTATTTTACACATCTGTTATTTCTGCTTCCAGCACTCAGCAAATCCATTTTTATTCATCTGCCCTTGGCATACAAGCATCTGCGATTAATACTTGTATTTATGATGATTCTAAGTGACACTGACATTTGTCCTCAGGAAAAAAAAAACAACAGGGAAAAATCTTTCTTAGTCATTTTAAGCGAATCCTGCAAGTCTGGGAATCACAGATGATATTTCATAGAATCATAAAATCGTTTAGGTTGGAAAAGACCTTTAAGAACATTGAGTCCAGCCATAAACCTAGTACTGCCAGGTCCACCACTAACCACATCCCTCAGCACCACATTTACATGGCTTTTAAATACCTCCAGGGATGGCAACTCCAGCACTTCCCCGCGCAGCCTGTTACAATGCTTGGCAACCCTTTTGGTGAAGAAATTTTTGGAGGACAGAGGTAAAGTGTAGAGGAACAAATCACATTCCTGGTAAGATAAACCAGGACTGGTTATGAAAAATTAAAGGCTGGACTCTGAAGTGCTTCTCAAAGTGCGCTCATCTTCGTGCTGGATTCAGAGAAGGGGCCGCACTCCCACCTCAGCACTGAGGGCAGGGAAGTGCCCAGAACAGTTTTTTCTTTAGAGAACACCATGGGATAATTTGTTTATGTATTTTGCTCTGGGAACTGTCCCAAACCGGGAATACTTTTAAAAGAAGTCAGGGACTTCCCCGAGAAGCTTTCAGGCTGCCAACCTTCACAATATTCCCGTATTTCTCTGAGCAGCTGAAGGCCAGGAAGGGCGTGCGGCCAGGACACACGGCAAGTGTGCAAGGTCCCTGCCTGCTTTGGCATCAGCGGGGACAGAAGTATTTTAAATTGTAAATGGCAGTTGCCAGAGATAAAGGATGGAGTCAGGAATAATGACGATTTAAACAATTTACACTATTTAGTTGCATGCTCATGAGAGCATTGGCAGTAAAACAAATCAGAAAATGAAGCAATGTACCTGTGGTGACCCAGCTCTTCAACAATATTAAGTTGTGTTCAGGAAGTAAGTTAAAAAGTTGCCCTGTTACTACTACATGAAAAAGTACCTGTGTAGTGACCTCAAACTCCAGCAAGTACTCCAGGATTTCCTTTTGAATTAGTCCCAAAGTTATGCCAACAAAACCTCACTGATATCACGTTGGCCTCTGCTCAGAAGCTGTTCAAACATAAAAAGAAATCTCCTAGTAAAAGCCCAAATCAAAGAACCTCTTCCATTTTCAGATGACATTTCTCACCACTTGACACTAACTACTTCAAAATAAATGCACTTCCAAGAAAAAAAAGACATTTCAATTTTCTGCTGACAGTAACATAAGAAATATTTTCCTGAAAATTTTCGCTGGTAGGTTACAGGGCCAAACCCGTCACAACCACATTTCCCTGTTTGCGAATTCCTTTCTTCAGTGATGAATTTTGAATTTTTATTCTTGGTTTCTTACCTGACAGACTGGGACCATGACTGGGAGGCAGCAATGCTTTTATCAGTGATGTATTTAACAGCTGACAATTAGAGATGATTATGGGTGTGTTTGTTATTCCTCATTCTTTTAAAACATTGATTTTGTCTCATTGAAATAACGGAGCACAGGGAAATAACCTAAGCTCTGTGGACGAAGCCCCTCCTGACCCCATGCCCTGCGACACGTGGGAGCCAGGAGCAGGAACAGGGACCTTCCCCTTCCCCTCAGCTGGAGTTCCTCCCGGCTTGGCTTCTACGTAGGAACATGGGAGGTGGTATTTTTAAGATAAACTCCATGAAATGAGATCAGTTCTCCTAACTCATATTCTTAAAACACAAACACTGGAATCGGAAATAAGTATTTCACATGGCACTTCATCACTTTGTGGGCTTTTCTTGGACTCAGAATTTCCTTGGAGAAGCACCCTGTCAAGCAGTGATGAGTCCTGCAGGCGTTCTGCAAGTTGACAGGCAGCACCTGGCAACAAAAAATATATGAAGTCCTTGGATGTAGAGAGTTATGAAATAATAGTAAGAAAGCTGAATGAAACAGATAAACTATAGCGAGAAAAAAACCCCCAAAATCCACAGGAATATCTTCTATTTGAATTCTTCTAGCAGAAGAAACGTGCAACTGCATGTTTTTTACTTAAATAATATCTTGATTCGAATTACTTCTGTGCTGTGTACATGTCTGTCTATGCAGTTTGAAAGTAAGTCTGTCATCAGCCAGCTGGTCCTGCCTGCACTAGCTTTTACTTTTTTCTGTTGTACTGTGACAATAGCACTATTCCTGAATCAGCAGTCTGGGGTCTACTCATAGCAGTAAGAAGGAATAGTGTGACTTTTTTTGGCAAAGTGGTACACAAGGGTCTCAGTTCTCAAATTCACCAGCTCTGTAGTCCCTCCCTCTTTGTGATAACATTTCTCTCTGAGATGTACATTGAAAGAACAATTTTTCACAGTTCCCTGCACGTGCTAGAAGAGTGAGCAGAGTCATGTTTATGGGTTTCTCTTCCATCAGCACTTCCAAGTTTATGGAAGTTCAGCACATTAGCATAAGGCTTATGCTTACAGTTTTTTCTTTTCTTGCACAATATGAAAGGAAAACAGTGTCCTGAAAACACACACTCCAGTTATAGGCATAACTGTTCAAAATGTGCTTGATATGTTTTAGAGAGGATGGGGAAAACAGTGGTGAAGAAAAATTATTATAAAATAAAACAGCTGGTAAATGCTGGAACCCATCGCATCCATTTCAGAAGAATGTTATGACAGCTGTTACATATTGAAATTAATAAGCCATTTGCTGTTAAGAATTCTGTCCAAAGCTATTTCTTGCAAGCTAAGAAGGGCATAAAGATTAATGACGAGCAAAGCTGACACCAGCCCTGGGATGGGGATGTTTGTACACAGGAGTCAGACTTCTGCCCACCTGCAGGTCTGCAGGTTTGCCTTTCTCTGCCTTTGCTCTGGCTGAGTGTACAGCAGTAATCTCTTCTTCCACACCTGCATGGGGAAGGGAAGAAAACCAGAAACTAAGAAGAAATACACCCAAGCAGTTCTGTATCTCAGGAAAGAACATATGACTCAAATCTGGCAAACGTTTTTGAACGACTGTGAAATCTGTAGTCTGCACCTTGTCAGCTCGCACCCTTTGCACTGTTACTGTAAAAGGCAGTCTCACTCCATGGACCATCATGTTGGCTGCAGAGTTGCACCATCAGAGGAGGACACATGTAATGCGAGATCCCACAGAGACGTCTCTCTGTTCACTTTTGCATTTTGTTCTCAAGAACGTGGATTTTTAGACCAAAGAGGATCATTAAATCATTTTATCTGATGGAGTGAGTAACTGAAGCCAGAGAATGTATGTTCTGATTTGTGCGTGATCCCAGTAGCTTGACTAAAGTGTTCCTTTCAGAAGAGTATCTGGCTGGTCTTGCTTTGGAGCCTCCAGGAGGTGCAAATCTATTGTCTCCTTCAGAGCCACTGCCAAAGTTAATACCGATCAGTGTTAAAAGTCACTGACTTTATTCACTCTTGACTGTCATTGGCAATCTCAGTATGTCTTTTGCTTTCATTTCAGATTCTTTATTTCCTGCTGTTCTCCTGCCACCACAGTAGTGACGCCTGCTTTGTTTGGTGGGGGGTTTTTTTTTGAGTAAATGATCATGTTTGTGGCAGCTGTGGGTTTACCTTTCCTCTATCTAGACGAGATGTGTACTACACTCAAAAGTACCATATCTCACACGTACATCTAGGAAGCTGCGGGTGTAAACATTGCAATTTGCACATGCGTCTAAATTAACGGGCCGGCATCGACCCATTTCAGTGCTCCCACAGTTCCCCCTTTATGCCAGCCAGCTGGGTCATCTCTAGTGCAGCCTACACTTCGGTCCGAACTGGCCATGCTCTCCTTTTCCATACATGTTTGGGAGAACTGTATTCATTAACACCACCAAGATGCGCTTCCCTCTCTTCCATGAAGCATCAAAATCACAGAATAGTGGATGTTGGAAGAGGCCTTTGGAGGTCACCTGGTCCAGCCCATTGCTACAGGAGGGTCACCCAGAGCAGGTTGCTCAGGACTGTGTGCAGTCAGGTGTTGAATATCTCTGAAGACAGAGACCCCGCCAGCTCTCTGGGCAACCTGTGCCAGTGTTTGACCACCCTGACAGTAAAAAAACCAAACACCAAACAAGACTTGTGGCATTCAACTAGTTATTATTCATGAGGCGGCAGCCACCGCTGAGACTGGTTGGTGATGACACGATGTGGACCACTCATCTGAGGCAGAGACAGCAAATCGCAATAGGTAGCAGGGGGCCAAGAACATGCTGGATTTACTAAGTTTTATGCCACCAGGTTATTACCAGCTGTAGGAGCCATCCCTTAACCTTTAATTCCCAGGTTTGCACAGGCAGCTAAGCTCTCTCGCTGCCTCTTGAAATGCACCCATACAAGTCACACCCCGTCACTTGAAAATGCCACTTACCTTCCATGCACATCTCTATAAAAATTTTAAAAATCAGTGTTACGAGCATCAACGATGTTAAAGAAATTACTGTTTCAGACTTGGAGATTGCTTTCCTGCCTGCCAACAAATGTTTGGCAAGATGAATTATTGGAATTCAGTCTGCTGGAAAAAAGACACCTTTGCTGATAGAGACAATCTACATTGCTTCACAGAAAACTGATCCACCTTGTTAGAATTCTGTGAAGAAATTTCCCTGTTCTTATGGCAGTGACAGCTTTCACTACAAAGATTTCCTTTTTTATCTCCTGTTCTCTCTCTATGCTCTCATTGTTCTGTGTGTATGCCCTGGAATGCTACTAATGCAACTTGTGGAAATTAATGTTCCATATTTAAAAAAAAAATATAATAAAAATTCATTGCACTTCTGTTATGTAAAACCTGTAGCTTATACAAGGTGCTAAACCAGCTCCCAAGAAGAGCATCACCCTTTGTTCCCTTTGCTGCTTTTTGTTTAATAACCACGTGGATGACTGCGTGCGCAGTCTGTCATATTCCCTGGCACCTTCCCTTGGCCAGCAGTCCTCAGGGGCTCCAGTTTTGTTCCTGCGTCTCTGGCCGGAAGCGGGATTTATCTCGTCTCTAGGCAGCCTCCCTCTGTGCAAGCCCTCTGTGCTGACAGATATTTCAGCTTTCCCCAGGAAAGCCCTCTCAGCCTCTCCTTCTCATCAGCACCGTCTCAGCTTTTCATCTCATCTCTGGCGAACAGCGACAGCGCCAGCTTGGAGTGCAAGTTCTTGTTGCTGCTAGAAGGGATGATGCAAGAGGAAATGGCCTCAGGTTGTGCCAGGGAAGGTCTAGATCGGATATTGGGAAAAATTGCTTCACCAAAAGGGTTGTCAAGCACTCTTAATGCAACTAACAGTCTGGCCAGGGAAGTGGTGGAGTTGCCATCCCTGGACATATTTAAAAGACATGTAGATGTAGCGCTGAGGGACATGGTTTAATGGTGGACTTGCCAATGTTAAATTTACAGCTGGACTCTATGATCTTAAGGGTCTTTTCCAACCTCCATGATTCTATGATTCACCTGTGTGCTGCTTTCCATGGCTTTTGCAGCTTCATCAGCCACCTCCACCCGGCCTCTCCTCCTCCAGCCCTGCGCATTCAGGTGGGCAACACCAGTGAACTGGCAGAGCCAGAAGGAGCATGTGGACACCCTGGTCTTCTCACACGCGCCCTCCAGGACGAGCCCTGGTGTAAGGGGAGTTGTGGGAACATCCCTTCTCAGTCTGCTCCCTCCCCGGCACATTGAAACCCCCAAGTGAGGGTGTGGGACAGGCGTCAGTGGCCATTGCTGCTGCAGCCTAGAAGGGGATTCATGTCACTGGGCTCACCTTCAGTCACCTCCCATAACAGGTAATGGAGGGCTTCATTAGCTCAATTTACCCACAAAAAATCACTTTTCAAACCGCCAGCAAGGTTATGACTCTGCTCACGAGCAGGAGATGTGAGAAGGCAACTGAAGAAGCCTAGTGGAGTTATTTGCTCCCATCTGCACAACCAGGCAGGAGAGGCGGCACCCTCACCCAGTGACAGCAAGCGAGCGCCTGTCACTGCGCGCGTTACTTCTGGCTGACATTAAAGCAATGCTCAGGTTGAGCTGCCTCTGACTGAGACATTTGCTCAATCACGAAACGTTTCTCTCAGGTTGCAGGGCTCACGGCAGATGGCTGAGTTACGGTGATCTGCGGTGCTAATGTGAGGAGCGATTTGTGATGGAGCGCGCACTTCTGGGGATTTGTGACTCATCTGCTCATGTATTTTACATGCTTCTCCCTTTCTCATTCCTGGTCTCTTCTAACTGAGCGAAGAGGAGTACTCAGCAGCGCGGAGGCTGGCACCGCCTGTGCCCAGAGGCTCCCGGCCACGGTGCCCGGCGCCCGGCTGCTCTGCCTGCACCCGCCAGCAGCATCCCAGAGTCAGGAAATGCGGGCTCAGAACCGAGGAGTCCGTGAAGCAAAGCGGTGGTTCCCAAGTGTCCTCCAGCACCGTTCCCACACGTCTCCAAGAGCAAATGCCCGAGGCAGCGGGATGTGCACAGTGGCCACAGCCCTGCGGAGCTGGGGGCTGCGTCTGTCATACTGCTTATCCCAAGGCTCAGGTGGAGGCTGGTCCTCAGCAAACGGTTCAGTGCCCGCTCTGATGCGGGGCAGAACAGAACCCATGATACAACCATGACTTTACAGAGCCAGGACAGGATTTGCATTGAGAACATTGCCCAGATACGCCGTTTTTTTCTTGCCTCCATCCAGTAACATGCATCTGGTTTTATGACTGTTCTTTCCATTTGAACAAGAGAGCTAAAACATTTAAGAAGATCATGGCTACCAAGACAGCAAAGGGACCCTAAGAGTTCTTTAACATATGTGGTGTTCCTTTTTTTTTATGCTTATAAGCTGAAAGAGTGAAGACCTATGCAGGGCCCAGGCTGTGTTGGCATGTACACCTATGGTGCACAGACACGTGTCCCCCAGGCGCCACAGACACACATGTCCCCGAGGCGCGCACGCTCAGGTGGGTCTGTAAAGACAGAGGACCTGCAATACCGAAAGGCCAAGCTCTGCCCAGAAGTGATAGTTTGCCAGGTTTTCTAGTTAGGTGGTCAAAGTAGAGTCCAGGGCAACTTTCCAAACTGCTACGGAAAAAAAACCTGCACAAAATGTAATGTGTATATTCGTGGGAAAGGATAGGTTGGTATATGACAAAATGCCATGCTAGCATCAGGCCTCCCTAGCAGGGTTTTCCTGAAAGGACAGGAGGATGGATGGGTTCTCATACTGAGGCTTCTGAATTTCCTTTTCAGCTGGTTTTGTGTGATTTAAACCTCAGCTTCACCTCAGCTGCTGCAAAGCATTTCACAGCCACTTCCCCCGGGGCAGGCGGGATGTGCTGGGCAGTGCCGCGCAGGCAGGATGCTGCCGGATGGTGCCAAACAGCAAAGGAAGCACTCTTCTCCACATGGCCATCTTAGGCATCATTTTCAAGCTGGAACTGGAAATACTAAGCATTGTGAGAACAGAATTTAGAAAAAAAAAGAAAACTCACGTATGCTTTTAAAATACCACAATTTCGTAAACTTTCAAAGCTATTCCAGGCATTTGGACGAGGCAGAGCAATGAAGAGAGAGTTGCTGTGTACATTTAAAGCTTGTAGACTCATATATTATTCTTGCACCATTGATTTAGAGTGAGTTTGCTTTTGTATGTTTGCTCTTCTGCCTTTTGCTCAAGCGTTTACTAAGTTGGAATTCTTGACTCCTGCAGTTACCCTGTGGCTTTCATGAGCAATGACACAACCACTCTTTTAAACGGAGCAAAGTAAGCATGCTCATGAGACACAGAAATTGGCGCTGCTGCCCGTGTCCGTGGTGAGTGATCAATCAGCTGTACATCTGCTTTAACAATCTCTGTGCCCACTTTGCAAGTTTCCGCCTTTAAAAACCAGACATTTATATCAAAGACATGTACCTACATAGATACATACACATTTGTGTGTGCGTACATGTATACACGCATGGTAATGCTACAGAAGGCATACCTGGAACGATCGGCGCTGCTCCTTCCCTGCTCGTGTGTATTTCCTCACCGGGAAGAGCACAGGGTGACGGGGGACCCAGTGGGTTGTCACATGCGACCCTCACCGCTGCACCCGCTGCCATCACACAGCCCCCGGAACTCTGCCACGCGCTCAGGTGAGAGTCAGTGTGTGGTTTGGCCCCAACAGGCTGTTAGAACATTCTTTCAGAATCTTAGCATCATCCTGATTAAAAGCCACCTCAATTACAACCTAAATATACCCGTATATCCACGTGCTTACTAGCATACTCTGGCTATTACAGAGGGTCCTTTTCCCTCCGGATGTTCACCTCCATGGCTATTCACAAACCTATTCCAGCCGGCTGGTCCTCAGGCCCAGTTTTTGGGGTGATGCAGCTTGATGCAGATCTTTCTGCACGGAAACCAACACAGAAAGTTGTGCCCGGTGTTGGAACACCTTTGCCGCTCCGCCATGAATCTCCCTGCTGCCCCTGTAAGACAACAGGAGTATTCGTGGGCCGCTCGGCGAACAGGCTCACCGTGACCACCCCAACTAAAAAAGTGCTGCCTTACAGGCCCGTGAGGAGCCGGGCGGTTTCCCTGGCTCCCAGCCCATCCCAGCCGCAGGAGCGCACCACAGGGCAGTCGGAGCCGGGAGGAGGGAGGACACAGCCCGCGGGGAGGCGGCGGTGGGAAGCAGCAGCCAGGGAGAAGCCTCTGGCTCGCTGCCACAGAAAGCACATTATTTACTACATCTGCAGTCTCCTCCGACAAGAGTAGCTTTTCATACTTGATACCTCCTTGTCATCCTCCTTGGTATCTTTTCCTTTTCAAATGAATCTTTTTGGACATAGATGAACAAAATTATTCAGTCTTATAGATTGACTCATGCATCAGGACAAACCTTTTTTTTCCAGGGAGCAATCTCCACATTCATTCTAGGGCCATGTTGCCTGTGCTGTACTTACCATCCCTGACGATCAAAGCACACTCTGATTCATCTCAGCCAATTCCACCTAATGAGACCCAGCTTATTTGGAGAAGCTCCTACAATTCATTGCGGAGGGTGAGTTCTTGCCATTTTTAAACATGTATCGTATACAATCTCTGCCAGGGTTTTTCTCAAGGTCAGCCAATGCGGCACTGGCGTGAGCGCAGCAGTGAGGGCTGTAAGGTGGTGCCCAGCAGATGTTCTCATGTACGACCAGTTTGGCTCTCGATCTGGATATTCCAGAGGTGACGATGTTGGTACAGCTACTTACCTGCTCTGCATTCTACCAGGTACAGGCAGCGGGGTCTAGTGGCACAAACGCTTGGTGACTTCAGGTGTGAACAGTCACCACACGGTTGAGGCCAGGACACGGCAGGGAGATGTGGGCAGTGGCACCGTCCTCCTCTTGCACAGGACAGCTCTTCCACAGCCACTGAGTCCCGACTGAGGGACTGCTAGTTGTCTATAGTATTTTCTTTATTTTATTGCAGTTACTGTCTCCCTGTAACACCCAATAACTCAATACAATGAGACAAATGAGGCCTCAGCAGAAAAGAATTTACGACTAGCACATTAGAACACCTCTACAAAACCACAGTAATATATTTTCTGTCCAGGAGTTTGGAAACATTAACTTTTCTATTTTGTAGATGAAGAAAATTTCACGTTGAGGAGAACACAGAAGGGATGGCTGTATTTTATTCCACTTCTCTTTAAGCCTGATTCAAATGTCTTTAATGGAAAATGGAAAATGGAATGCTGAAATAAATTTGTGGGAGAGAGATGGATTAATGGTCCGTGTAGAGAAAATCAATGATAAATGCAAAACATGGTCATTGATGCCATGCTTACTCTGTCTAGACATAACATGCTTTTTTTGTTTATAAACAAGACAGTACTTACACTTTAAAATTCAATTGTTTTATGTATATTAGTCACTCTGAACAATAAATAAAACCCGCAGTTTTTTGTTAATCCTCATTACTGTATCCAAATAAAATGACTTATAATGTATTGCGTGCCAGAATCACAATATGCTGTGTACTTTAATGATAATGTCGCATACATCTTTCTTTGCAAGCCTTCACTGCCAGCTTTTCAGCGATAGTTATTTCTTCTTCTGCATACAAAGAGCCAGCCTCAAAGCAGGATCTACCCAGGCTGCTGCACGTTCCTCAGGACAGAATCGCAATTAAACAGCAGCTCCAGCGCAGTGAAGGGGCCGGGCGTGCGTGGAGCAGCGCCGCAGGCGGCTGCAGCGGCCCCGGCCAGGCAGGGCTGGTGGGACCCAGGGGGGTCAGCCCCGCTGCCTTTGGGGAGAAGGATGGCGGAAGCGCGGCGGGGAGCGGGAGCCGGCGGCCGGCGGAGCGCAGGGCCTGCCCGGGGGACAGCCAGCCGTGGGGACAGCCGTGCGCAGCAGCCATGTCGCCCCGCGGGGCGCGCAGCACCGTCCCTGCCAGGGCTCAAAGGCGCCCCGGGTCCCTCTCCTGCTCCTTGTGCCCAGAGGGTCGGGGAGCCGAGGTCCTGCCACCACGGGCCAGACCGCCTGTGCTGGGCTCTGGCGGCGTGGCGTGGCGTGGCGTGGCGTGGCGTGGCGTAGCGTGGCATGCACCATGGGCCACCAGAAGTGTCACGTGAAAACAGGACGGTTGTCCGGCACTGCGGTTGGTGTCAGACACCCATCTTACAGGCAGCCAGAGCTTCACCCCACAGAGGGCAGAACCTTGCCCGTCGCAGGGGTCGCCTCCTGCAAGCCAGCGCGGAGCGGCTGGGGATGTGACCACGGGATCCCCACGTCGCCCTCCCGTCAGCGAGCCCTGTTCACCCCGCAGCAGTCCTGCGAGCAGAGACGTGGCAGGTGAGTAGCACGAGTGTGTCTGACCCCAGGACAAAGCCGCTGCATTCCCCATGGCCCACGCCAGCCGACTGCCCGGAGCTTCACCACGCCTGAAGGGCTTCCACCGGGATTCAATGTCTCCTTCCCATACAAGTAATTCACAGATCAGTCCCTTTCACCTTTCAAAACATAAATGTTCCTAAGCAAAATGTTCTAAACCCCCCTAAATAAGTCTGTAGATGGGATCCTTTGCTCCTGTTTGGATCTAAATATCAGGATTGAATGCCCGAAGCACACTCCTATCTGCTACTGCCAAGCAGAAAGTGTACGGAGCCCACTTCCTTCGACTGTCTGACTGACGTGTCAGCCACCACTTGAAATGCTTTCGGTGTTCAGGCACGAAGGGAAGTTACGGAGATACATAGCGGGTTTCTTCTTTCAATATTATCCCTGATATCTTACTTTAGAGCACCTTGCCTCAGTGTCCCGTGTATCAGACACGTACTCAAAAATGGAAACCGAAAATGTCTTCAGTGGCATCAGGGAGCAATTACATGGTAAAGCGGACTATCAGTGGCATTTCAGGATTTAATGTGGACCTGTCACAAGATGCGGGATGACCAGGTATGGTTCTAACTCCAGGGCTCAGCTTTGCTTTTCTTTCCTGCTGAGGCTGCTGAACCCCATTACCCTGCCCAGCCGGCCCAGCGGTTTGTGGCACATTGTAACTGAGATGATCCATTTTTCTCCACACAAAGACAATTTCTGAGGGGCGAAGGAAGAACTGGAAAACTTGGGAGGAACATCAAGCCACCGTTACTCTGGTGGTGGACAAGCATGGGTTGCCAATGCTGGACGCCTTTCTGATGGCACTGACCGCCTCGAGGCCCAGGCTGCCAAGGGAAGAGGGACGTGTGCTGGGCTCTGCCGAGACTCCCCCGCTGGGGATTTCCTTTGAGACTCATCCACAAAATTAACCTCTGGGTGTCACTCCAGGACTGTCAGCAGATGCCTACAATCCATGCTCATTGGCAAGTTCTGAATTTTGAACTAGTCTTTCCTCCAGACTTGCCACAATGAGTACTTTGCGGAGTGCCTTGCTGAGATAGAGCATCCGTGCTCCGGTTTCATAGCGGGAATTTACTGGTCACAGTAGAAGAGGGGTTATCCCAGAAGAGACCTTCACTTTCTTGTGTTTGCTTGTTTATGGGTATCATATATCTCTTTGAACACCTCAATGTTCTTAATGAGGTACTAATTGAAAGACAAACGCCCTTTGCAACCCTAAAAATCAGAAATGTCCTTCATACCAGCCTAAACTCGATGATTGCCAGTATAATTTGCATGTTACTTGGGACTGATGTTTCTGAACACTATTTAAGCACCGCTGGAATCAACAGCAAAACTGTCGTTCACTTAATTAGCTAGATTTCACACAACATCACATTTCAGGTGTTATTTCACACTCAGAAGAGCCAGAAGAAGGACGTCCCTGCCAGTTGCTCTGATAAGACAGTTACCCCAACACCTATCTCATTGGGAATGAGATGGTACCGTGCCAGGCTTCCCTCTCTCCTCTGGTTCCTGTGACTTACCCGCAGTTCCCAGATGTTCACTGGACCTGAGATGAGCAGACAGATCACAAGGTTGTTCAACCAGTGTCCTTAACAATTTGCTTGGCGTATTGGGTTCACATGCTTTACACTCCCTAATTGCTGAACTGCTATCTTTAAACACAAGTTTAAAAAGAACTCTTTAGATTTTCTTTGATGAAAACCTCGACTAACACATGACATTCATCACGTCATTACAATTCCTGCAAAGTAAGCACTGTGACATAGGAGTCAGTATTGTTATTTAGCGATTGCAGACAAGGGGTTTGTTCCCACAAGAGGTGACAGGGCCACCTTTGCCCTCAGCAGCTCAGCAGCTGCCCACCGTGCGGAAGGAAGGGCTGCCTCCCGCACCTGGGGACCACCGGACGTGCCAACGGTTCTTGCATTCTTGGAGTATCAGCCATTCCTCCAGTTTTCTGTCATCCGCAAACCTGCTGAGGGTACTTGCTGGTTTCCATACCCACGCTGCCCCATCCCAGGGAGGTGGGGACAAAGCGTCCCTGTTCACCAGCAAGATGAGGTTCTTGCATAAGACACGGTTCTGTGCTTCTGCAAAAATGCATCACAAAGCTCGTCCATTTATTAAGCCTATTCCTCTATATTTTTCTGTAAAACTACCCCAATCATAAATCATTCGTGGCCACTGAGTATCTTTATGATGTGTGTGGTAGGCTAAGCATTTCCACGTATCACACTGAACGCCTTTGGGCTGGTCCTTTTCTCTTTTTCCCTTTCCCCTTTTATTTCTTCTGTTGTAAAAGCACGCTAAGTATTTATTAGAATTTATTTTTCATTCGTTGAAGACTATGACTTCTGCATCCTGACATACAAAACTAGCAGCTTCTGCTACATCTTTTCTGTGTCAAGATCTGTCACTTGTGGTGACACTTATGGACACGGATAAGTGTCCATACTATGATGCTCTGTATCATGATCCAAATTGCCTAGGGGAGGTCTCATAGCTCTGCTGAAGGCTGAGAACAGTGGATTAGCTCAAACTCAATCATCACAGTCCTGCAAAAAGTGGATCACACTAATAAAATTTTACAAATGTTAACTTGTGTAATTCAGTGAGAAGATCCAACTGCAGTCACAAAAACAAAAACACAGGGAAATAAAAAATGAGGCTGAAATCTCTGCTCTGCCTCGCAAGGTTTGTCTAAATGAGTGTGTTTTCTTGCAGCTTCTGATGTGGCGCTGAGGCCAGACAGCCCGGGGAAGGCTGCTGCAGAGCAGAGCGATGGAGACGCGGTGTGTGGAGCGGTGGAGAGCAGCTCCTGGGGCACGGCGCTGGTCCTGCTGAGCCCGGCCAACTCCGGCCGACCTGGGGTGGCGAAGCCGCCCCTGAGGGTCTGTCTGGGCCCATGGGCAGGCGCAGCTCTGGTCAGACGAGGGGCTGGCCGTGAGGCTGGGTGGCACCGGGCGAAGAGTAAATTCCTTGTCTTCTCAGCTAAAGAGACGGACCCCAGGGACCACAGGCGGTGCCTTCCTCGGTCTTGTCCCTGAAGTTGTTAGCTGTGGGACCAGGTCAGCCTGGTATCGCCTCCCAACCTCGTCCTCTGCCAGAAAATCCTGACACCGGCTCTGGCCAGGCCGGGGTCGGTTCCCGCGGCAGGAGCTGGCAGGGTGCTGTGCTGGGATGTGCGCTGGGATTTTCTGGACAAAAATGGGATACGGGTTCCTCTCTTGTTCACCAAGGAAAAGGGGGAATAGAACTGGCTGCATGAGTTAATTTTTTTGCCAAAATAACCAAAGCGATTTTCCTTGTAAAAATCATTGAAGACTTCAGCAACAGCAAGAAAATAAGCTTCTTTTCTTTTTCTGTATTTTTTTATGACAAGTTCTTTTACAATATGTAACTTAGTAAACATTAAATTTTATCTTCATTTGTAACTACCACGGCCCCTCATTAAAACAATTTCATAAGGTTTTTGCACTGAGACATTTTTTCCAGAGGCAACGTAAGCAAATGTCATACAATAAGAAAATTTGGGTCTATTTAGATTTGTAATAGTGTGTGTTCTATAAGAAAAGGAAAACAATACAATTTTACACTGTGTGTGACACTGTTCCTGTTCCTTGTATGGCTGGCTGATGATGCAATTGAACAATGAAGTATATGTTACAAATTCGGAAATCAAATATACTATTTGAAATTTGTTTCTGAAAGACAATTGGGTATTTAAGTTACATTTTATGTTCATAAGTATTTGCTGTAGTCCACCAAAGCAAAATCAAAGGAAGGTAAAATATCCGGAATCATTTTTTATTCTAGTTCTAAATGTGTGTTCATTGTTTTTTTCCCTTTTATTATTTTGTTAGAACTTCTAGATAAGACTGGAGGCAAAAATTTCTAATTTATTTTCCAAGATCATGAAACATAGCCTTGAAAGTGTTTTAAAAGCTTCATACACCCCATCCTTCATGTTAAAGTGCTACTTGGAGTGGCTGATGGAGGACTGGTAAGTGATGGAAGGATGTTTAACAAGTGATAATAAAATGTTCACTACATGATACGTATTAAAGATAATTGTAAGCTCATTAGCAAAATGTCTTTTAAATGGTTATAAAGTATCAGTAACAATGAAAAAGCATTAACATTATATTTTTAAAAGTATTTTATATTTAAAGTTGTAAAGACATTTATAGACTTTAATATAAGTTGTGAATCAGTTTCCAAAGGATTTTTTAAAACCTACATTAATCAAAACTTAGTTGTTATTTATTATTTTCCTCATCCTCATGGTAAATAGCCTCTTAAATAGGTTTGTAAGGATCAAAAGGATTCTTTTTTTTTTTTTCCTCACTCCTCCTCAGCGACGTCAGTGGAGAGAAAGGCCCCACCAAGGTGCTGGTATTTCCATTTCCGCAGTTAACCTGTGGGCAGACGGGCACAGAGTCCCTGCTTCCGTGTCTCTGGTGAAAGTTCTCCAGTTTAGATTTCACAGGATCAGTCAGGAGAATGGATCACTCCGAACTCCACAGAGCTCACGACCGTGTGGAGTCTTTTTGTGAGAAACACCTTTGTCTTCTCACAGGTATGAAGTTTTACACCCGCGGTACAGGACAGGTCCAGTTCTGTGTGCAGAAATAACCAGTTATTAAATGCACTGATTCTGCGGTGCTTCTGTGTCCACTTCTCCCAAGGAATGGATGTTGGTGGATACAATACGAGAGTGGGAAGTCACACAGAGTCCCAAGACAAGCCATGCTGTACATCAGAACATTTATGGAACCAGAATATCCACAAACAACGTTCAATTTCTCAAATACTTCTAATTAACTAAAAACATTGAGGTATGTGAAAACATATGATTTCTTTTTTTAAAGTGCCATTTCCTTTGTAGCAAATACAGGTGGGAGTTTTGTATGGCAGTTTTTTTCCCTTTGCAGTGAGCTTTCAAAAAACAATTTCTACAGCTTTCTGATAGTTTCAAGTATGTTCTGTTATAGATTTCACTCCTTTTTTTAAGACAGTTTCATTTCTTTTTATGAAAATGTTTTATCTTGGAATTAGAAAATGTGTAGCCCAGGGACAACCGAAGATAAGCTGCTCAGTAGAAACTGCACAGTGAAACTGCCCAACAATAAAATTAGCTCCCTTCAAACACTTCAGAGCGGGGTGTGCATGCTGTACAATACTTGCCATTTCCTTCCCTCAGATAAAGCATTGCCTGATCTCACTGATCCTGGGGCCTTACAGAACTCCTGAGTCACGCAGAATCTTGCTTATATGGGGTGTCTTGTTCCCAAAGGTGCAAATATGACACCTGGAAACACCCTTGAGTCCAAATTACAGGGGTGGAGAGAGCGGAAGCTGTCGGAGAGGAACAAGGTTGACTGTGCTTAGGAAAATATGTACTATTACCATATTTTTTCTCTTGGCATCCAAGCTTTTCCTGTGTCTGGAGATTATCACTTCTGTCCAGTCTGTCACACATTATTAAACACTGGCACATTTTGTCCTTAAGTGGCAGAGTCGTCTCAGTGGATGCTGTGATTCCTGCCAGGGCCAGCTCCTGCATTCATGTCTTACATCCTTTGCTCCACTCTAACCCGGCAATTTTGAAAAGCTTTGCTGAGACTCCGTCTGCAAACACTGCTTCTTGCCGGGATGGGCACGTGCCTGGAGCAGTTTCCACTGGTGACAGTGTCCTGTCACCAACCCCCTGGTCACAGCCAGGGAATGGAGACCTGAACTCAAACAAAAATCATTCTTAAAAGCTTGTGGTAAATTCAGATTTGCAGGCGGGATGAGGTTGAGGCAAAAGCCCACCCCAGTTCTTTCTAAATTCAGGTTTCCCTGCTGGTGCCTGCTGCGAGCTGACCACAGCACCGGTTTGGGCAACAGCGAGCGACGACACTCCGAAGGGACAGTGCTGTCCCAGGCGGGGCTCCCTCTGCCACCTCCGGCTCTGCTCGGGCACCTGCAGGAGAGAGCAGACCGCTCCACTGGGATCCATCCCACCGCTCCCGGATCACAGACGGCATGTTTCCTCCAGCTGCACAGTCACGGGCTGCCCCGTCACCAGGGACCTCCCCCGTGCCGGGCACGTCACCCCGCCGGGGCACCAGGACACCAGGAGGGCGAGCACGGCCAGGGGACGTGTGGGGCCGCGGGGCACAGGGGCTGTGCCACCATGAGCTGGCCCCACGGCCGAGCCCTGGGCAGGGGCTGCCATGGCACTGGGCACCTGGCCCCGGCCGTGGCGCTGGGCAGTGCTGGGCAGTGCTGGGCTCTCCCGGCGGCTGCGATGGAGAGCGAGGGATGCCGAGTGGAGCGGGAAGCGGGAGCCAGGAGGGAAAGTGGGCAGGGAGCGGGGGCTGCGGAGCTGGACGTGCTCACTCGAGGGCCTCATCCCTCATCAGTCCCCCGATCGCCGTGGCCAGACACCGTGACACCATGGGGCCACCGTGCCAGCGCACCCACTGGCCGCCCACCGCAGCCCCAGCCCCTGAGCAGGGACGGACGGGGATGGACGGCAGGGGGGTCTCAGCCCCCGTTCCCTCCCGGGTCCCACACGCTCAGGCGCGGGTCAGTGACGGGCAAACACTGCAACGGCATTCCCTGCTCTCCGGCCGGCTTCAGCCCCCAGGGATCCTTACACCATCCTTACATCCTGGCGCGCCAGGCAGGCACAGGAATCATTTCGGCATCAGGAGAGGACTACGTTTCGGTGAGGCTGTCTGGAAGGACACACCAGTGTGTCTCTAGATTTATTCAGGATCTAAATTAGGTCCTGGGCAATTCCTGACTGCAGGACAGAGACCCTGGTGCTGCGGAATGGCTGAGCCTCTGGAGAGAAAACCGGAATTCAGAGGACGATGTATCACTGCCTGTGTCCCGTGTGGCCATTTATCTCCAGTTAAGACATGAATAATGCAGGGAAATTTTTTCTGCTGACCAGCACAATTTCTTCCCCTCCCCATCCTGAAGTCTATTAATTGTGCTCCAAGTATGTGGGCAAGAAGGAGAGTACTTGGGGGCTGTCAATACTCAGGAGGTAGCTCTGCTTGCCCAAAATGTGACAAGTCAAAAACGTCTCGCACATGAAGTGAGATGAACCCAGACTAAAAAAATACAAAAAAAAGAAAAAAAAAAAAGAGATGATAATTTAAAGCCTTTTAACAACTGTCTGCTATTTTATGGCAGTGGGTTTTGCCCATTTGTCTCATTTAAGCAGCAGTGCAGCCAGCCAAATCTCGGTCCCCGGCCTCTTTGCCCTTTAAATGAGTGCGTGGTTCTCTGCCAGTACCTCCACACTTGCCTTTCCTGTTCCTTTAGTTTGACAGAATTTTGAAAAAGGCTTTTTATGAATTTGTGAAAAGCTGTTAAAAAGGCAAGATCCAGGACTATTGAATGAAAAACCTGAATGTCAGATCACAGTCGTTGCACATCGTCACCACGCAGCTGTTCACTGAGGAAACTTCCACAGACACACACACTCCACACCTGGGACAGCATTCATAGCACTGGGCTGATCGTTTTAAAATCAAACCCTTCTTGTTGGCAAATATTCCACACGTGGGTTTCCCAGGGCCAGTGCCATTGTCACTCACGCTGAGGGTATGCAGGTCTTTGGCTGCCACCGTGGGACACAGACCTTACGATTTTCGGGCGAGAAAAGAGGACACGGAGAGCGGAGCTGGGCGGGGGACGGAGCTGTGGCCAGGCTGACATTCCCGGGACGGGCGCTGGTGCCAGCGGACACGAGGAATCTGCTTGTGACACGTCTTTGCGGAGTTCGCGTAGAAGCCCTCATTGCAGTGCCACTCTGCTCAGTGCACTGTTCACTGAATTTTGTTTTACGTTCAAGCACAGCTGTGTGTTCAGTTCACCCCAGGGGTACTACGGGAGCTCCCCCCCGAGCCCGGGCAGGAGAAGGGCACTGCGCAGCCTGCGCGTTCTGCCCTCCCTCGCAGCCGGGCGGCGGGAGGGAGCCCCCAGCTCTCCTGGTGGCGGATGTCTTCACTGACTGCTGGCCCACTCCAGAACCACGGATTTATCACACTCCAGGGACCTGAGAGCTGGATTGGCACACTCAAACGCTTATTGTCAGATGGTTAAAAATTAAATAATATTCAGAACTATAGATTTGGATAAACATAGCAGAATTGCAAGCAGACGAAAACACAGCACAGCACAAACGCTCGGCTGAGCAGAAAGGATCCTCCCCAGCAGCCCCAGCACACCCGCTCACCGGCAGCTCTGCAGCCCAAAGCGACGACGGGCAGCGCCGCTCCCAGTCTGCCCCCTCGCCCGCTGCACGGGAAGGGTGCGCGTCCCCCCGCGCCTGCAGCCGGGCCACCAGGGACCACGCAGCCAAACTCAGCGCTTCTCCAGGAACCGAAGGGGGATCTGTCCCCCTAACCCATCCGCAGCGGGACTGACCCCCGCTCAGAGATGGCGAGGAAGCACTGCCCCACCGTTACGTGGGAAAGCGTGAATCCGCGCAGGTTTGATGGTTTGAACGATGCCCTTTTGGCCTTTTGCATCAGCCGAGGGTCTAACCCGAGGTAACTCAGCACTTACGTGGAAACACTTTGACCACCGCAGGGAAGAGGAGGGTCAGGTCCAAGAGGGGTGACCGGCATCCATAACCGCTCGTCTGCTCCAGGCTGCCTGTCTGCAAGTGAACCTGCACGCCTGGAGAGGTCTTAACTGCTCTTGTACTAATTAATCTACACACCACTCTTTCCAGAACACTAAATCAGACGTCGTAATACATTTTAAAGCTAATTCTCTGCTCTTCTGCCCCATCATGATATTTTCCCTCTTTATAAATAAATCTCTTGAATAGAAGAGCAAAATATTAGCTACATAATAAAGGTTGCTCAGAAGCATATCTTAGAGGCTCAGAACTCACTGAATCTCCTACAGAGTTTTCTTGTCTCCATTTCTTTGCACCAAGATTTCCCCAAACCTTTTGTCTTTAAGAGAAGAGGGATTCTTTACACCGCAAAGCTGCAGACAGCAAATTACTTAATTGAAGATTGACTTAAGGGGTGGCAGCTGAGCTTCAGTTTGATAGCATGGACAAGGAGCTGAGAACTTACTTGGTGAAGGTCAGAGAAGGGAATACACACAGAATCACATGGCATTGTTTGGGTGGTTATTGTAGCACTTCTGCACGGAGTTATATAGGAAGGCAGTTGTAAAATAAGGACATCGTTGTAAAATGATCAACGATCAAGTTGTAAATAGTGAGGACACTGCTGTAAAATAATAAAAGAAACAGAGTATATCTAGATGAAGATATGACAGAAACTGGCTTTAGGACAAATGTATAAATAAAGAGAGACCTCGATGGATTTGCAGAAAGACCATAGTCAAACGAACTGTTAATAACCACTTAAAGACAGAGGTGATTTTCAGGGTTCTTGTGGCTTTCAGAGATAAGAACTGTTGCTGATCACATCAAGACTGGTACAAAAGAGAGAGAAAAAAACTTTGAAGATTTCTACTTAATATTTTTTTAATTTTTTTAAACCTTCTTTTCAGAAGTTGAAATTGGGTAAGAACATACAGATTTCAAACACTTTGTAACACCACCTCTTAATTCCACTGCTGACAGCTCTGTAGGTTACTAAAGAAAAATAAGCTTCCTAATTCTAACTAGACAACCATAAAAAACTAGTAATAAGGAACATATTGGGAATGTTAGATATTGAAATGGCTTTTATGTTTTTGTTAAAATTTTCACTGGCTCTACCACAGTTGGATATTTTTTATTCTGTCACTGCAGGTCTAAAAAACTCAGCCACTCTGTGTGCGCGTATGTGTGTTCGTGTGTACACACGGAAGGAATCATAAGGGAGTGAATTAAAGCAATCAAGAATTCCCCTCTCTTGGTCCTGCAGATCCGTAGAAGACAGTTGTGCTGACAGCTGAAATCCTACCCACAAGGAGAAAGTAGGCGTCTCCTTAGTCTTCTATTTTTTTGTCTGTTTCTGATTTCCCTGCCAACAGAGCCAAAGACAGATCTTTGTAAATGTTTTCCTGCAATTTTCACTTAAAAATGAATGGTATTTTACTTAGATGGCAATAAAGTGCCCTGGGATATTGTATGTGGCAGATTGGCTGGGGGTGCATGCATGCATTGCAGTCAAGAAAACAAAGAAAAAACCCACGTAAACCCCCTCTCTATTTTTATCTGGTTTCTTCCCGTGCCCTCGCACTCAGAGAAATATAGTCTTTTCTGTCCTTGATGCAGTAACTTTCTGGAGGAGACATTCAGCCATTGTCTATCTGGAATTGTTTCAGCAACTTCTCTGGCTTTTACTTTCATTTTATATGACGCTTTCCAGGAGTCATATTTTTACGTCTTCTCAGAAATCTAGTTCTCCTGTAATAGAAAATCTTTCATTAAACCAACTATTTGTTCCAGCCAGCTGTTTTATTATCCATTCTCATCCATTTGTTCTCTTTATACAAATGGAAGCGACAAATGAAATGAAAACTGTAAAGCTGACAAATAACAGCTATCACAGTGCAGATTAAGAGCATCACAACAACTTATTTTTTCCAATGAGAGCTGAGGCAATAAAGAGTAAATTTAAACCAACTAGTGGGAAAAGCGCTCTGCATCTTCTCTTTCCTGACCTTAACCCGTTGCCGGCGAAGCGGCCAGTGGCCCATGCCCACCCTCTTCCACTAGGGAGAAAGGCAAGTGCTGCTCCGGGGTACGAGCCCCGAGCGCAGCCCCCTCCGTGGGGCATCCCAGCGCGAAGCCGCCTGCGCAGACACGACCACTCTCACGTAACCTCCACGTGCTCCATGGGGGCTCCATGGAGTTGACCTTGCTGCACCATGGACACCTCTAGGAGGGGCATTCTGCACCCTCTGGAAACTACCACCAGTGCTTTTGGTTTCCTTGGTTTTTGGATAGCCAGCTCAAGGCTTTTTTTCCCATGCAACATCTACATCTTCCTTTCTTCTAAGGAGGTTTGGGTTGGCTTGCCACGGTTTGTTACGGTTTGTTCATGTGGCTGGTGCGGTCTGGTTGTTTGCCATGGTCTCATGGTTGGTGAGCTCACAAGAACAGTATGTATTTCAATGCCTTGGCCGTGAGCGGGGGACAGGGATCGTTCCTCTCTGACCCCAGGAAGCCCAAGGCGACAGGACTGGCCAGGAGTGGGTGGGAGGGCGGGTGGGCGGGCAGCGGCTCTGCAGCGCGTTTCTGAACCAGGGGTGTTCTGCTGTGACCCAACCCAGACAGAGGGGATGGGGCCGGGGTGCGTGTAAAGCTGTATTTCCTCTGAAGCAAGTTGTGTTCTCTATTTTTCCATCAATATATTTGGTTGCATCAAAAATTGTTAAAAGGAAAGAAGAATTTGACTGGCTGAGAAAGAAATAAGCCACCTTTTTTATATCTGTTCAGACCAGGGAACCGTGGATGAAATCCACTTTAAACGGGTATCTCAGAACCAAGCAGAGTGAAAGCCCTTGTATCTCCAGCACAATGTTGTTATACTGAAAATGTTGATTCAGAACAAAATGCCAGTAGTCTCCAATCGTTTGTAGTTGCTTTTGAGCGTGTCTTTCAAGTGAAAACAACTGTTCAAACAAACCTCCAGGAGAAACAAAGTGAACAGCTGAACGAATGATTAATGAACCGCGCTGGGTGTTGCGGGTCTCTGGATGGAGCTGTGTGGTTTTGCAACCCATGGTTTTCTGCTTCCAGTGTGACTTACTCTATATGCCTGCAACCAGAGCCGGTATTAAATGTCTTTCTGCATACGTCTGTGTGTGTCAGTACATTTTCCTCACAGCCTCTTTTAATTACCTTGTTTATGTGACAGCTTTCATGCTAGGATACAAAACAGGCACATTCCTTGGTCATATTCGTGTGCCCGTGGAGCACTGGGCATGACTGGGAGTAATGCAAAGAGTAAAAAATTTTTTCTCTCTTTTGAACAGAAAAGTATTTCTCTTATTACAAGAGGATTATTAGCTTTTCAGCAAGAAAGACGTGGTCATGCAAAGACTCCTCTTTTCTTCCTTACTTTGCTGTCAAAGTTTCCAAACAGGCTGATCTGAGTGAACGAGGCTCTTTCCAAGTGCTACACCGGCACTGAACTGTGATTTATTATTCCATCTTCAGGGGCTCAGGAGACAGCAACACACATTCCTGTGTTACAAGAGATCACACGCTAATTAACAGCATTATACATTTATGAACCAATTATCATATTTACACAGGACAAGTGCATCTTACATTTAATTATAATTTCAGGTCTCACTTGAATAAGCCTGTGATTGAAGCCAAGCCCAGTGCACCCTATTAGCATTTTGCCGCTGGAAGTCAAGACCTTTGGCCAAGTGCACGTCACGGTCTCCTCTTCAGTGTTATCCGTAACATCAGCAAGGTCAAGTCCCACCCTGTGTGGCAAAGGGGCAAATCACCCCGATTCCGTATGCGCTTGTGGCTCCCCGGGGACGGACATGGACGGTGCTGCCTCTCAGCGCTGGAAACTCCGCCAGGCACCGTGAGGAGCAGGCGACAGCCAGCTGTGCCAGCTGTGCCCTCTGCAGGCCTGGTGCCAGAGGCGGCCTGTGAGCGCCCCAAAACAGAGACTGAGAAGCAGCCCAAGGAGAGAGACAGGGGGGGCAGAGGCAGAGCCCTTCCCCCCCGACCCCGAATGGCCCGAACACCCTCAAGGACCCGCGACGGGGCTGTACCAGGTAATTACCGCTGCCCTGGAGTGATGAGACCCCGACCCAGCTCCCGCGGGGCTGGTTAAGCTGGTGAATGTCTGTGTGCGGCCGTGGGAGGTGTCTCACCTTAGTCCCACCACGGGGCATTTGCCACCCGGAGTCACCGTGTCCCCCCCCCTCCCAGCGGGTCTGAGCGGGGTGTGACACCTGGGACACAGAAAATGGCCAACTTCAAAATATCAACTGTTTATTAGAAGCGCAGTCTCTCTCTCTTACCTAAGAGCTATGCATAAGCCGGAGGGAAAGGACAGTAACTACCACCATGGCACCGCCTGCGCCTGCTCCCAGCCCCTTTCGCCAGCCCACCCGTCCAAGGTATCTTCTCTTCCCACACGAGCGGCGTTCTGCCTGCCCAACGTCCACGGCCACCTTTGCCACTCACCTAGCAAGGGGTCTGTGGATGAAAAATTAGTTCTAAAAGTCTTCTAAACCAGTCATAAACGAGTCATTCAAAATGATAGTGTCACGGGGAAGCCTGGCACACACATCTGGCTGGAAAATTCATAGGCACCCGAGAACAAAAAATCAAAATATTTGGCTCTGAAATTAATATTTGCTTCTTCTGCTACTCCTTCTACTGATATGTATTCTACTACGTTTTTGGCAATTTCTGGATAAGGAATGGAGCAAGACTTTAATTTTCTCTGAGGCGGACTGTATATTTTAAAAGCTCTATAAACATGAGTTTTCCAAAGCACAGTCATTGTTCCTGTAGGCATTAATGTTGCAAACCAAGTAATAAGGCTTCAAGCACTAATCAAAAAATTCAGAATTTCAAGTTGGTAACAAACAACCTGAAGCCCAAATAGCTTTTAGCACTAAAAATAAATCCAGGCTTGTCTGGGATCTCGATGGAGCTTCGTACCTCCTAGACCATAAATATTCTTCCATTTCAGCTTTCAAATCGGTTGCTGTTTAGGACACTTCAACATCTATGGAAGAACCTTCCCTGGCAGAGGAAGCTAATGGGTTTGCAGAGCTTCTGGTTGGTGAGGTCTCGTGACACCCGCAGAGCAAGCTCTGCTTCCAAAAGCCGGCCCAGCAAGTTTTCCAGATTTATTACTCTAAAGTGTTTTTAATTGGATCCCCTGAACAACACGTAAGCAGAAGAGCAAGCCGTGAAACACACAGAAAGACGGGGAGAACTACATCACACCACCTGCCGGCTGGGCAGGAGGAAGATGGTGCAAGAAAAGAGCTGCTGAGGTTTAACCCAGTGCTGCCAGAACCCAGTGACGGCAGCGATGACACCGCGGCGTTTGTGCGATGCGCTGACGGGGCGGCGGGCACCGGGATGCTCCTCGCTGCTCGTCCCCGACGCCGGAGGAAAGGCCGATCCTGCCCACAGGTGCTCGGAGCAGAGAGGGGTCGGCGGGGCCCGGCAAGCGGCCGTCAGAGGGAGGGAGCCATGGACACGCTGCCCGCCGGCCCCACCGGCGCGGGTGACGTGCCGGCAGTGCCGGTGCCGGGCGCGCGGCTGCTCCGTCCAAACAGCGCATCGCTCCACGCGGCCAGGGCGTCCCGACCCAGCGGCTCACAGAGCCACTGAGCTGCTTTGGGTGGAAGCGGCCATAAAGCTCATCGAGTCCAACCACCACCCCAACCCTGCCCAACCCACCCCGACCCACGTCCCTCAGCACCACGTCTGCCCGCTGGGAAACGCCTCCAGGGATGGCGATATCCAGCCTAACCTCCCCGGGTGCAACCTGAGGCCGTTCCCTCTTGTCCCACCCCGAGGTGTGTGGGGCAGCAGGGCTCCAGGGCTGCTCACGTCGTTCCGACTGGGTAACGACACCGCGTTTGCCACGTCGCCGCAGCACCGAGCCCCTGCTGCTTCCACATCCCGTGTCCTGCAACGCCCCTCGTCAGGCTGTTTCTCCCGGCAAAAGAGAAAGCTGAAGGGATGTCAGGGTTAGCGGAAGGGCTGACCTTTCTAACAGGGCGCCGCGGTCCAGAGCCCCGGGAAGATTGCCGAGTTGAGACAGAAGTTTTCAAGAGAATGAAAACAATCAAAGTCTTCAAGCTGCCCTGTAATGAGGGAGAAGTCCTGCCCGGCTGCACAGCCCAGTCCTGCCCATAACGCAACCGAGGGCAGGAGGTCCTGGCCCCTCCACCCGCCTGCCCCCAGGCAGAGCTGCGGGCTGAGCTGTAGCCCCCATCATCTGTGCTTAAAAAGCACTTTTGCTGGAATTTCCCAAAGTATAAAACTTGTGCTTGTAGCTGTATTTTAATTTGCTAAGGGATATCAGCTGTCCTCTTGTCGGAGTTTTTTGCTCTGTGACTAAATCCCAAGAAAGGCCAGTTGTGCTGATGGTTTTTCAGACAGAAATGGGATAGTCTGGCCCTTCCCCTCGATACCTCTTTGCTAAATTCCACCCTGTTGCCCTAATAATCATCCCACAACACAATGAGGAGTAGAAATACCATATAGATTCATTAAAATAATCTCTAAAAATTTATTCTCTGCCTCTTGCTTTGCTAGTATCTTCTGAACTGCATTTTAACCGCTTCTCAAAGTGCAGCAAATGGTCTGCGAGAGCATCACTGGTCGCAGGCTGCACAACGCTGTTTGGGGACAGGAGCAGGGTGACGCTGCTGTGGTGTTTACTACCGAGTCAAAATGCACCTTGAAGAAAAGCACCGTTATGTATGTCACAAACAGAAGCGGGGATCCCTAAAGCCATAGACACTCTGAAATGCCTGTTTAAAGTCAATAGTAAACAGAATTACTTTCCCCTGGTTGTGGGTAGCAGCACGTGTAAAGGCAGGGGGTCTAAGTGCCTATCTGCCGTGCCTGGGACCTGGGGACAGGGCACATTTAAGGAAGGTGTTAACCTGTCCCGGAGCATCCCGTGTGCCTGCGGCGCAGGATGTGGCCGGAGCCCCCTGAGCACCCTGTCTGCGTGTGCCGCTACCAGACGGCCCCAAAGGGTGCCTGGAGAGCCGTGTCCTTCCCCACCCGCCCTCCAGAACCAGACTCTTCTGACGTGCCCCAAATGAGTGACCACTACTCCAAATGAGTGACCGCTACCCCCGCCGGCAGGAAGCAAGGACAAGACCAGTCGTGATTACGTGAGGGATTAACATTATTGCTTTCCAGTTCAGTTCAGTATGAGAAAAGTTCTTCTCGTTTCTGGTTTCATTCCAGCTGGGACCAAGGTGATGAAGCTGAAAGCAAATTAGAAACTATGCACATCTAAAGTGGAAAGGAATTAATTCACGAGGCTGATAAAACCAGAATTATAACAAGCACTTAAGGAAAATATTCAAATCTATTTTATTCCCCTTTTGTATATGAAAGTCAAGGAATTTGAAATACAAGTTTGAATTCCTTCTGAGTCAATTCACATGCAAGAAACGCACTTTGGCTAATGAATCTAAACCCACAGCTATGTATGTAGTACGAGGTCCATAGTTAACACAATAATCTCAGGCCAGTAACCCTTATTATCTGTACTGCTTAATTCATCCTTTTCAATTAGGTATAGATAATAAAGGAAAATTAAATGAAACTATTTTTCAGTTAAAACATTAAATGTGTCAAACCAGTAGTTATCACCACCTATTAAAGCCAGTATCTCCTGCAGTATTCACACATTTCAGTCACTTTGCTGACGGGATGCTCAGGGCTCCCTCCCCGCTCCGGCCCGGTGCCAGTGTTGTACCCACGAGCCATCACCTCCTTTTCTCCTGAGGTCTTTTTGCCGTTCTCAGTGCTCCATCCCACCATCTAGCTGGGTACAGCTTTCCCAGCAGTGGCTCCAGATTTATTCTGAGTCTTGAATGTAGGTTTACTTAGTGCTCTGAGCAAAAGCTATAGATTTTATTCCTTTCTGGTATTTTGCCTGTTAGAAAAAAAACATTTTCCTTCATTTCTCACAGTTTCTACTCAGCTTTGGTCAATACTTCCCTTTGGTTAACTACAGAACTTTATCACAATATTTGATTTCCCATTTCACTTTGCCAAGAATCATGTGGTATAAAAAAGTTACCAATGTGTTCATTTGTGATTAAGTTCTCCTCAGCTCTCTGTTCCAGCCACCTAAAAATTTTCAGTAGGCTTTCTGAAGAATCAACACATCCTTTGTTTTAGTGACTGTGCCGACAACTGCAGCTCCTGCCGTATTCTGCAATATCGCCACACACGATTTGGACTTTTTTGTGCCAGGCCATTGTTATCATCATTCTGCTTTTCCAGCCCTCCCCATCTGGCTGGTTTCCAGCAGCAGCCCCTCGCTGACACTCACAGTCCTGTGTCCTTCCTGGCTGCTGCTCTCCCTGCTCTCTCTGCAGTAAACGAGCTATCAGAGTTGTGGCAGAACTGATTGTACAAGTAGCAGTAGCAGCAGTAGTAGTAGTAACAACAACAACAAGGATAAGAATAAGAATAAGAATAAGAATAAGAATAAGAATAAGAATAAGAGGAAGAAGAAGAAGAAGGAGGAGGAGGAGTATAAGAATGAATAAGAATAAAAAAAATCTTCAGCTTGTGTCAGAAAAACATAAACACAGAAAAGTATCATTTACTCAAAGAATAATGATATGTGACTAAGGATCTTTGTAGGAGTCTGTTTCTCTCCATTATCCAAGTAATGTCGTCCAAAACAGTTTATTTCCAAGAAATCTACCGGAGTTGCTGTCTTTTGGGGAAAAATCCCCCCCCAAGACACACACAGCCGTGCGTGAAGCTGTGGACGTTCACTGCCCTCACCACAGATGCTCAGAGCAGCGGGACGGTGAAGTGACTCCTGCTTTCCGGCATGCGGAGGGATGACCTGAGGGGTTCGTCCATGGATACACCTGACATCTTCAGCAGGGAACGGAACTCTGAGAAAGCTGAGGTGGAGAATTGCACAAACAAAGCAGGTTACCCACCAGGAAGGAAATCTCTCGTCAGCAGATGTTTTAAATATATAAAACAGAAAGACCTTCCTCACAAATTGCTATATAAAGAAATGGGAAATATGCTGCTTTTGAACATAAGTGCATTCACATGAATAATCAGTCTGGAGAGATATCAGGCTAGACATTTACTTTATGGTATCTCGACTTCTTTTCTGCCATAGATATAAAGATTTTCACAGCTCTTTTCAACAGAGGAAATGTGAGCTGGATGCTCTCGGTAATCCAATTGCTTGCTCATATAATCCCATTGTAAAGATAACAGCAATGCTGTAAAAGGAGGGGGGAAAAAGAATAAAGTCTAGACCAGCTTCCCCCTTTTTCCCACTACTCAAAGTGTAAATGTCATGCTTTTTATGCATGCAGACAGATGAAGGAGAGACTCTTGCGTATCTCTTAGAAGCTAAATTCACACACGCATCATTAACAGGTTACTTGTTTCTCTAGGAGCGTTGCGTGGTCTGAAGCGGGCACTGCAGTAATGTCCAAGTGACCTCAGAGCCCGGTACCCACCAAGCATTTGGCGTCACAGCTTTGAGAGGAACCAGGACATTCACATGTCCGCGGCAGAGCCGCGTCGTGGCTCCAGCTGTGGGGCTGGAAGCAGTGCCGGGCTCTGACGCGGAGCATCCCTGCTCGGGCTTGCACCCTGCCGCAGCATCCCTGCGCGTGCAGGCCACCAGAGGCTGGAATAAAACAGAGAAAGGCAACCGGGAAGGCTTTCCAGTGAATTGGGTGGAGAAATGGGAACTCACAAGCCAATAAGTCTGATTTACTAGAAACAGTTTTCAGTCTCGTAAAGAAGTAAATTGCTGTGCACTCTCAAATCACTTTGGTACCACATATGTGCCTTAAGTTGCATAATTTCTGTACTCATCTGAGACGAGGAACTTCCCTTTCTTTCTCATACATCCTGAGAGGGTTCAGGGAATAGCTGGTCTTTGCTACAATAAATATTAAGAGCAGTAGCATCTATTGCAATCAGAGAGCACCTCCATTTCTCGTCTCTGGTAAGTCCTGTGGAAGATGACAGTCGTGTGCTTATGTGTGATTTCATGAGTTTTAGCTAAGTTTTGAAAGACTGTTTCAAGAAACACAAAGAAACCTGCAGATTTATCTCACTCATTCCATTCTCTGTTTTTCTAGTGTGTGACGTAGAAAACCCGGAACTGGAGCTGGGCCTTTGCCGCTCTATTGGTGGTTAATACACCTAGCCAGTATAATTGGGTTTTTTTCAGGATACCATCTCTGAAGCATATTACCCTAGCCAGGTTGGTCAGGATCTTGAAAGGCAGAGAAATACTATCATCTGCTTTGTTTGAAGGCAAAATGCACAAATACAAACGAATTTTCCACTTCACTATCTGGTTTCCTTGCATCCATATAACTTCAGTCTCGGTCAGGAGGCACCACTAACATGTAAGTAATGTAAGTAAACTGAAAAACAGAAAGGTACAGTACTTGCTCAAATAGAGAAAGAGCAAGAATGATAATAAATCATTATTTTCTTATAGTAATGGCAGACTTTTGAAAGAGAATATAGACATAAAAGATATTCTATTTAACAATGTTCTGTAAAATGCTAAAATTCAAGCAATATTGTATTACTGACAGGATATTCGAGTTAAGTTTTAAAACCTTAATACACTGGTTTTCCACTCAGAATAGACATCTTCTGATGCTAAGATGCTGGAGTTGCACCCTTGGGGAAAGCTAGACTGAGAAATGTGGTAGTGATGCTTCCCGGTGCCATCAGCCTGGAGACATGAAAGGGGAAAGAGCAGCTGAGAAATGAATGCATTTCTTTTCATTCTACAAAATAAAACCCAAAACACTTTTTGCTGATAAATGTGAAAAATATTTCTAAGAGAAATGTGTGCTGTGATTGTTTATCAGCAGCAGCAAAGCTCTTTCGCCACAGCACCTGGAGCTACGGCTGAGATGCATCGAGGCTTCCCCTCTTCCCTTGCCGGCTCCCAGGCTCCTGCCAATCCCAATTCTGCGCCCCAACACCGACCCAGGAGCCACCAGCTGTGAAAACCAGCTGCGGGCAGAGTTATGAAGACAAGTTCTCCGGCAGCTTGTGTTGGAGCTGTTCTCTGTACACACAGCCCGTTTCCGCGGGGAAGGAGGCTGATCCTGTGGGATCAGCCATTATTAGGCATCTTGCCTGGGAATTTAGACCCTGGCGCCTCTCAGTTACGGCGCTCTGGGCCCTGGGTTTGCAGCTTCCTCTGGTGCCAACACAGATGATCTAACAAAATTCACAGACTCATTACAACTCCTAAACTTATGAAAGAACAAATAAGACATTTCAAAACAAGGACATTTGCCATAAAATGGACATTTTAGCTTTCAGGCAGTTCTACAAATAAGGGTGCCGTAACATTTACTTCTCGGAAGACAGTTTCAAAATACGGCATTTCAGGTTATGTACAGTTGGTAGAAGGGGGTTTCCCAGTGAGCAGAGTCATCCCATCACCCAGCCCCATGAGAGAGGGCATCCCATCACCACGATGCCCCCTCGGGAGACGCAGTGGGACAGGGCTCCATCCCGCAGGAACCGGGCGTCCGGGCCGGTGCCATTCACTGCTGCTGCCTGTAAGCGGGAGCAGCTGCAGCACCCCTGGTGCTTCCTCCACTCCTGGGCACGGGAAGGGGACTGGTGACGCTGCTGGAACCGTCTCTGGAGCTTCTGTGGCTCACCAACCCTCTGCTGGCTGCGGGCACGGGCCGGGGTGAAGCCCCACAGACACCGGCTGCAAATGGTCACAGAATTCCATAGTCTGGATACGATTTCTGCTGCCAGCTGGACGCAGTGCCTAGAGAGCCCGGCGTGTTTAACTTACAGCCACATAGCCCAACAGCACACACAGCTATCAGGAAAGATGGAAGGACTTCCCCTTCAAAAAGACAAGCTTAAAGACCTGAGGAGACAGTGTACGTGTCCACACTGCTGAATAACAGACAGGCAGCAACAGAGGGACAAACCCAGTTCAGAAAAAAGTCCAACAAATCTGTCTGAAATGGGTTGTTTTGATAGGAGAGAAATCTGAACCTGGGGAGGGACTTTGCTCTTGATTTTCTGATTCATACACTGTGCAGGAGGACACCAGTTTTCCTCCATATAAAATATGTCAAGGACAAAACAGAGGGCATTCTTGAGTTGGCCTTTTTGAAACTTCATGTCTGTACTTACTCATTCTTTTATAAAACAGGCAGGAGCTTTAGGCATTACCGGAATCCAAAACATCTAATTTACATATAACAAGAATGGCCTGTACAATTTTGTAAAAAAATTGGAATATTTTCAAATATTTTGACCTGTCCTTTAATGTTTCAGTATCTCTACTACAAAAGTCTAGAGGGAACTTCGAGGCAACAATATCACAAGCTGTATCTCCGCAGGACCCTATTATTTTGTTCTTCCAGATTCCTCCAGAGTTTTTCATGTCCGTCAGCTTCAGTTTAGCTCCTTCAGGTTTTTCCCTTCTCCTCATGTCTCTAAGCCCACTGAACTTGTCATTTGAAACACCAGCTTAAACTTCCCTACAAGGGCTCTGACATACTGGCTTCATTCCCTTCAATTTGCTTCACCTGTATTTCATGAAGACATTTAAGGATGGGGGGCAGGGGGAAGAAAGAATAAAAATTTGTTACTCTGAAGCCCAGTATTAATCGTAGAAGATGACAAGACAAAGCTGATTATTTCCATTGTGGTAGTCTATAACCTGTGTACAGAGGACGGAGCAAGTATTCTTTGTGACACTGTCCTTTTATGCCTCGCCCGTTCCTGGACAGGGCACCGGTGTATTTTCACATGCACCATAGAGAGGGCACCATATCAGCCCCCCGTGGGACCAACCTGGCTCCAGCTGTGCCGGCTCCCCCTCAGAATGCCACCAGAGCGGCTGCCCTTCAGAAACAGGGAATGCTGTCGGCGTCTCCAAATGCTGACTAGATCCCAGCTCATGCCTTGGTGCATAAAGACCTTCACCCGTTGCAGTTTCTTTTCCTTGGTTTTTAATCTTCGCTGCACTCGCTCGGGAAGTTTCTATTATCCCTATAAACGTCTGATCTCCTGTAGCTGATGAAAGGTTTTGACCTTATCGACGGCTCTCAGCAATGACTCTCACAAGCCGGTAGTGTGAAAAAGTATTTCACTTGGTATGTTCTCTTAAAGTTGCTCCCGCCTTTGTTCAGCGACCGGCCTTCTGTTTTCTGTCACATGAGAAACAGTGTACGGAAACCTGCAATTTGATTTCACAACGCTGCTCATTGCTTCTTGTATTTATGAGGTCTCCAACTTAATCATCTCATCTAAAAATAAATCCAAGTCAACTCAGCCTCAGCCCGGCAGACCCTGCAGAATTCTCTCCAAGCATTTAGTCATTTTCCGAACTCGTCTCTGAATCCAGCTATTTCATCCATGTCCTTTTTGAGATACAGTGACCTGAATTGAACACATTATTTCAGGTGAGGATGTAACACTGATTTATATGACAGCTTTCCAATAGTTCCAGTGTTATTTTATCCTGTTCCCTCTGCATTCTAACGATGCTTGCTCTTTAGAAAGCAGCTGCATGTTGAGCCTTTGAGCTTTCCCAGTGATGCAGAGATCTTTTTTTCTGGGTTATTACAATTAATTTAGAACCTAGTCAGGAGTGTAAGTTGTTCAGATTAATTCCTCTCTGCACATTACTTTGCATTTGTCAAAATTGAATTTTGCCTGTCATCTGTTCACTCCACCATCTTTTTGTACCCTTTGAAGATCATCGCAGACACCTCTGGTCTTGGTTGGCCTAAATAATTTTTGTGCAGTTTGCATTTCTTGCCTCTCGTCTATTAATCTTCTCTTGTAAAATACATGTGTATGTGTGCGTGCTTAAGCGTACGTGTATGTAAATTAAGCACCTGCATCCTTTGGGGGAATTTAGATACATCACTCCCTGGACTTTCTGCAATGGCATTAGTTTCCTTGTCTATTTCTGGAAAAAGCTTTTCCTGGCATAGTGGAACATCTTATCTGCCTTTGTGACTTCATCGATCAGTCTCTCGTAACTGACCTGAGATCAGCTAGTATATTTTCCTCAGTTGTTTCTGCTTAATAAGCTTTTGGCATACAGCTGAAGTTCTTATTATTAGCCCATCAGAGTCAAAATTCTCTGCCTGATGTGCATACATCTCTGGGTCAGCAGCTTAACAAAAATTAGCAGTTACACATCTGACCCCTGCCTGGGGTCATTCGGTCATTCCCTAGCTAGGATGTAAAATACAGACCATTAACCAATCTTGATTGGACTTCTTGTAATGTGTTGCTCTCTTTTGCATTTAAGGCCTTTGCTCCATATCGCCATAAAAATACGTGCTTTTTGCCTTCTAGGGACAGCAGATATCCGACAATGAATTTTCAATACCATTTTTGCTGTCTAATCATAAGGCATTTAACTCGCCCCCGTCTGAAGGCACCTACTCCAGTACAGTGAGATGTCGTCTGACACCATCCTTTCCCCAGCAAAACACCGTTGAAAACACTTCTGCAGACGCTGGTGCTGATATAAATTTCTTTGAAGCTTTATGGTGGATGTTTGGTTGCGTGGGAATTCAGCTCCCATATTCTTAGGAATGCACAAAGTTCCAAAAAGTTTCCACAGAAACTTCCCGAATTTCCTGAGCTCCCTCTGTGCCCAGAGAGGTGTGCCCGCGTGTCGCGGCACTGCGGCGTTAGACGCCCGCTGGGATGAGGTGGGAGCCAGGGGGAAGCAGCCATCCGAAAGCTCTGCGAAAGGCTCTGGCATGTAGAGAAGCCTTCCTCTGGCTCTTCTGCCTCTCCCTCCTCCGCCTTCTCGTGGAGGCTGAGGAAAAGTGCTTTAAAAGAGAAGCAGCAGGAGACGACCCTGAAGCCTGTTTACTACCAATGCCGATGAAATGGAAATGTGAAACGAGCTGGGCTAGTCATGGCAGTGGCATCCAGAGAGATTCAGGGACCGGGTCTGACTGGCAGAGAGGATTTGAAATCCTCTTTGTCTCATGTGTTGAGAGAGATTCCGACTTTGCTTTTTACGGCCATGTTTTCAAATCTGGGCAACTCCAAAATTACCCGGGGAGCTCCTCAACTTATTTCTGCCCGTACCCAGACCACTCTCCTGAGACAGGCGTTGCAAACGGAGGAGGCTGAGGAGCACCGGGCCCCCCGCTGTGCACCCGGGGCTGCCAGCCGCTCGCCGGCTCCGCGCCAGGCACCTACGCAGCACCCGGGGCCGCGGCGCTGCAGGCACCGAGGGTGGGCGGGGGGTCAGAGCGGCGTGGAGCGTCCCACCGCCCGCAGCGCCCGGAGCCCTCTGCCGAGCGGCACCGCGGGCACCGGTGTGAGGCACCGCAGTGACGGCGCGTGCTGGTATGGATCCACACAGCCAGGCAGCAGCACTGAAAATAAGGATTAGTAACAGGCACAGGAGCGTAGTAATACTCTTCCCTGTGCACAATTTAATTGCCGGTGGCTCCCAGGGGTTTAGAGCGAGGAGAGGAGTGAGAAGGTGTTGTGCTGCATAAAGCAGCAGAGCACACGCACCGTCTCAGCTCTTACAGATGAGAAAACCAGGGGGTAGGACTGGGACAGCCCCACCTCCTACTTCATCGGCAAAACCATCGTTTGTTCTTTATGTGAACTGGTTCCACAGATGACAAAAACCGGGCTTTTGCTCAGACTTTTTCCTGTAGCTGATTCTTCTTTAGGCGCTATTCAAATTGTAAATTCTGCAACTGAATTTGTGACATATCTCTGGAGTGTTGTCTTGTTATCAAAGTAATGACTGCTTTTAGTTTGTGTAATTAACCCATGCCACGGATGAAACAGTCATCCAATTTACTGAACTTCATACATGGCATAAACTCATGTTTATGTAAATTAGGACACAACTTTTCTGCTGTCTACATACTGACAATTTTCACAAGTCAGGTAAACATGCTTGCTGTGTAATTAAGTTACACAGGCCATCCAAACTTTGGTAAGAAGCTAAACCAGCCTGAATTATACTTTACACATTCTTTTCCACTCGAGGAGCACTGTTTTTAAAGAAATCATGCAGTTCAAAAATTCTGTTAACTAAATATTTAGTGTGCCAGTTAAAACATGCTTCTAATGATTACTTATATGGCTGAACGAGGGCAGAAACATGATCCCAGGAGCCAACTCCAAATCAGTTACTCTTGTTTTGAATTGGAAAGAGCGGGCGTGAAGCCTGCTGAGCTCATGGAATGAGCCCGGACAAGTGTCTCTGACAACGTGGGTCCCGGCTCCGCTTTGGTAACCAGAGCAGCATCAAGTGCCACCAAACCTTTTGTGCCTGCCAGCACTCGCGCTGTGGAGTCTACCTACATCGGCAGCGCCGCAAGGAGCCCCCAGCTCCGACTCTCCACACTACCTCCCAGGAAACGGCACCCAGAAATCACATCAGAGGGAAGAGGAGGGAAATATCTTCTTCAGTAACGCAGCAGGGCTCTTCGTGTTTAAGGCGCGTTGTTCCATGTTATTGACGGAGGCTGCAGAATAACCCATGCCAGGAGCGCGGTCCTCTGTGAGGAGTACCTCGATATTGCTGGGGTGATGGGGTCTAAAGTTTTAAGCCGTTCAATAGTGCTTCTCAAAAGAAAAGTGGGTTTATGTATCAAAACCTCAGATTTTAAGTCATTACTGAAATAAAATGTGTTGTAAGGAATTTTACTAAATTATTCCAAGAAGTATTGATAATGAAATCCTCAGCTTAAAAATAAGTGTTATAGTAAGAGGAAAAGAAATCTTCTATTGCAAGATTTTTACTATAATTGCTACAAATCTTCTCTTAAAATCTATGTTCTCTTTGGGGATAGGGCCCTATCAACAAAAGCAGGAGAATGACAACCTCCTACACATTTTGGTTCTTACAAAAACCTTAGTGCCATGCCACTTTCTTTTACCTAGGACAGGCAGACCAGAAGGCTTCACTGTTGTCCCATCCGAAGCGTACATGCAACTCTGCACTGAGACAGCAGTCGCAGTGTTCCGAGTGCCTATTTATCATGTTTTGTTTCATGGAATCACAGCATGGTCTGGGTGGGAAGGGACCTCTAAAACCCATCTAGTCCCACCCCCGGCCACCAGCAGGGACATCTTCACCCGGATCAGGGTGCTCAGAGCCCATCCAACCTGGCCTGGGACGTTTCCAGGGATGGGGCAGCCACCACCTCTCTGGGCAGCCTGGGTTCACCATCCTCAGGACAAAAAATGTCTTCCTTATATCTGGTCTGAATCTATCCTCTTTTAGTTTAAAACCATTATACCTCGTCCTGTCACTTCGTTTAGAGACGTAATTCTTCCTGTGCTCCTGGGGGCTGTGAGGCTACCCTTCCCCTCTCTGGCTCAGCAGGATGTACGGAGGAGACTGTCTACCTCTTGTGTTCTTTGCCAAAGAAATCATTTATGGGGAAACCTAGATATACATATTATTTGGTCATTACAATGCTACAGAAACAGGTCACAGTGGGCCAGGCTCTAAGCAAACGCTGACTGCAATGAACACACAACTCCAAATCCGTGTTCCCTGCGGTTCGCGGTTGGTGCCCAGTAGCCTCCCATCCCCACAGGACGGCGAAGCAGTGCGGGGCGGCAGCAGAGTGGCTGAGCCTGTTAAGTGACGCACAGAAACACAACAGCTTAGACAAACTGGTAATCTAAAACACGTTAAGAGAAAAATAAAAACTTCCTCCTTTGTTCTTTTTTTGCACCTGACCGTATTTTCTTTCAAAAAATGAGATTCAAAAAGAGATTCAAAAGCATGAGCTAATCTTCATCTTTAATAAGACAGTATTTTCTGATATCTCATTTAATACCCTTTTCCCTGTGCAAACAAAAGCCACTTCTAGATCACCTGTAGCCAAGTCCTCAGCGCTGCACCAGGCAAACTGGCCAGTGAAGAGGATTGTCGGGAAACGCTGGACTCCTGTTCAGCCACGCAAGAAAGGTCCAAGGTAGCATCAGCGAAAGCACAACACACCGCCTTGCTTTCATTTTCACTTTGACAATAGAGAAATTAAATCAATTTTTGTTTATCCGGAGGAGCAGATAAAGTTGGAGGGATGTGAGATGACAGCAAATAGCAAGTTCTTAGAATTCAAGGTTCAGAAGATATGTGTAAAAAATTGGACCCTCCAAAAGCAACTCTAGCTCTTCGGTTTAACTTTACATTCTGCTCAAACTCTTCGACAAGCAGGGCTATCCTTTATTGATTTATACTATTGATTTTTTTTTTTCCTTCTCACAAGCAGCAGATCAATGCTAGATACTTGGAAACAAGAAGATGGTGTCATCAGAAAACAAATGTCTTCAACAGAAAGGTGAATAGTGTAAACTGAAATTCAGAGCATGCCTTTGAGCACGTGGCGTGAACTATTTTTTTGGTTGGTTTGTTTGGTGGTTTTGGCTTTGTAAATTTTTTGACTCTTTGAACTGTATTCTACTTGACTAGACTGCATTACTGTATTAACTTTTAAAAATAACAATATGTTAGAAAAGAATATATGTGTATTAAAGTCTTACTCAGAAAACTTGTGGGTAGCGAATGGTTTCCTGGAAAGCGTGAGTTATAAATATGATCAGAGTATCCAAAAGTAGAAGTGTGTTCGCTTTCACTTGCATTTTTATTGTTTTGCATATGACATACATTCTTGAATAGGCTTTTTGTTACCAAAGTATTTTACATCTAAATCCTTCCTTGATAATTACAAGTTCCTAAGAGAACAGTAAGATTAATATTTTGCATAGTATATATGTAAAAAAAGAGAAGAATTCACATCTTTGTGATTCACAGTGTCTTATTTTCTATCACTGTGAATATCAAGAGCGGACAATTACAAGCAGCTTAGGAATCCTACCAGTTTTGTTAGTTTTAGTACTTAGGCTTGTATTTTGGAAAGTTTGAATCTGAGTAAGTTTGTTTGTCTTTCACTACGCAACAGTATTCTTCTCACCAAATATTTTCAGTCTGCTAATCAAGGAAAAGCAAACACGATATTGTCTGTTTGGAGAGAAGTCCACAAAATGCCCTGGCCACCACTGTTTTGATGGTTCCCTGAACAAATTGTGGTCTGTGTCCTGATTCCAACCCTACAGCCTCACAAGGTGCCGGCGGAGCAGTGCCCACTGCCAACCACACTGTTCCTGCTCTTCTTGGTGGCCCTGTGACGTGCTGCAGACTGGTGGGACCCTGAGCGTCCCTGCTCTTGTAAGGGATTTTTCAAGTGTGGCACCACGTCTTTAGCCAGCCCAAGGGCTAATGCACATGCCCAGGTCTAGAAGCTGGACCTATCAGGGCCTTTTCCTTCTAGGAAATGGCTGGAAAATTCAATAGTCTTATTTTTATATACATATATATATTTACAAATTAATACATAATTTCTCTATCCAGACATAATTTGCTAACTGCGCTTTCCACACTAATATATCCAGGCTTAATTCTTGACACTTGTAAGGTATGACACAATGATAACAAATTGCTTTAGGGCAACAAAGGACGGGGGAACCAGACTTCTTCCATCTCCAGGCGTGCCTTGGGCGCGTGGTTTGGCACATGGGCTCCGTTCTGCCTCCTCGGGAACAGTCACCGCTCTCGCAAGAGCTGCACCCGGCCGAGGCACTGAGGGAGGAGACCCCCATGGCAGAACAAAGCGACAATGGCGGTGGGTGTGCCAGGAAGGGTGAAATGTATCCCGGAAGGTCTGCCTCCTCTCCTGGTCGTCTGTGCCAGCGGAGCTGCTTGGAGAACACCTCCGCAGCCATCCCCACGTCCTGACTGGCAGAGGGTGGCTCTGGCGGACTGGCAGGATTCAGGGATCCCTGGGTCTCACCTCTCTGGGAAGCACAAGTGCAGGAGTCAAGGCTCCAGGAGTGCTGTACGGCTAGGAATGGGGACATCTGCAGTTTTTAGTTGCCCCCAAGTTAAAGTGACAGCACAGACAGTGTTGTGTAGGGCTTGTCCGTGGCTGGACGGTGATTTATCTCTGTACGTGACACGCAGAGGCTGGTGCTCCTCTGCAGCTGGAGCACGTGCCAGGGCAGCAGAGGCCAGCGCTGCTCAATGGAGTCACCGCTTTTCTACGCTTCACCTGCGGCCGGGCCCTGACCCCCCTCTCCTGCCGCACGGCAGGAGCTGCGGGGCTGCCCGGGGACAGGGACGAGGTTCGGCTGCCCCTGCCCTCAGGTGGCCCACAGGCGAGCGCAGCATGGCGAGGTGACGTGGATTAACGGGGCACACGCTGCTGGTCATGCTGGAAACCTCCACATGGCGTTCCTGCAGGTCAGGACACTTCCTGCAACCCTTGTGCCGCTCCACTCCGCTTCCTTAGCACCAGGACTGGGGTTATGGAGAGAGAAGCAGTAAGTAGAAACTGAGTTTCCAATAACTCCTGGAAGATGTTGTAAAAGTCATTTAAATTCACGTTTTAAGGGAAAGATTAGGAGCAGCAGTGCTAGCGCCTCTTCTTTTTTTTTTTTTTTTTTTTTTTTTTGTCTTCTGGGAATTTACCCTATTCATATCTCTGTTCTGCTGTTAAATCATTATGCCAGAATTTCTCTACACTCTTGGAGCTATTTTAATTGAATTAAATCCTGAACGCCCTTCTTTAAAAAGTCTGTACCAAAAATATGCTGCAATAATGCCTGTCCTTAAAGTGATCCCTTTTTTTTTTTTCCCCAGAAAAAAAGGAAGTACATTTTCACAATGTGAGACCCCAGTCTGATACCACATACCAAGGCTAAGACGCAGCCCTGTGCCCCTTTCTCAGTAGCCACCTGTCCTGGTACAGTAGCCGTTACCTGGTTGACTGTCCCCGTCCCCTGGCCATACAGGGCTATAAAATAATGAAATTTCTGGAGGACAGAAACATATTGACAAACAATATCTTGGTAATAGCGATGTTTACCCGGAGTGCTGGTGGAGAGTATGCCAGCTCTCTGAGCACCACATCCCAACCCGGGGCAGCAGGGAGGGTCCATCTATGGGACAGTGGATGGAGACCTGGCGTCATTTCGGAGCCAGTCGGACCCCCGTCCCCAGCCAGGACCGATTAGTCCGCAGTCACAGGCGGCTCCAGGCGCAGCAGCAGAGCACTTTTCTCCAAGGACTGACCGCTTCAAAAGCGCGATGGCCAGCAGCAGTTCCCCAACAGGTGGAAGGGAACGTGGGAGGTGGCGGAGGAAACAGGCTGGATCCTGCTCCTCTTAATAACCCATCCACCTCACTACCACAGTGCATCGAATGAGGTTATCTCAAATTGCATTATCTCCTGGAATTCATATTCCTCTGACAGAGGTGACGATGCCGTCAGCTTCCTGGCTGAGCTGAATGTTATTTATCTGCACCTGATCTTTCCCAAGGCCATTGACAGAAAGATAGCTAGAAAAACATTTATTCTCTCTGTGGTTTTTATCATCTTCATGTAATGTCATCTGATCCCCCAGCTGTCTATCACATTTCAATGAGATTTATGCGAGGTGCTGAAAGAGCAGAATAAAGCTGACAAAAATAGCAAACTTTGCAGAAGTAATTTGTGTTTGCTGGTTCCCAAACCTCACCCACACGGTTATCTTTCACTCGGTAACATTGTTCCCTGGCACCTGGACTACACTGCACAGCCCATTCCATGCTATTCAGCGCTGGGCTTAGTGATACACTCGAGCATCCATAGACCCAAATAAACACCCTGGCCGTAACAAGGCACTTGGCTTCACTCAGATGGCAGCTGCTCCTTGACCGGTGCCAGGGTAAGGGGGATGGGGACGTGGCTGGAACATGTTAATAAAGCACGTGGAAGAGGACAGCTCGGTGGCACAGAAAGGGATGCATCCTCTCCCGTGGCTGCCCGGGTGACAGAGCACACCGGCTGGGACACCTCCTGCGGCGATGGCTTCCCGGGTGTGGGAGGTCTCCGTCGCGCTCTGTGCTCCTGCCAGCCGTGGCAGCGCCGGGCAGGCTGCTCACGGGCCGGTTTGTCTCCCAGCAGGCTCGGGAGAGACTGGGAGAGCCGTCCTGCTGAGGCAGAGACTGTCTGGCACGAAACGGAGGATACCGTCAGCCCCGGGATGGGCTGCAGGACAGGAGCACGGTGCCCGGGGCACGGCCCAGTCTCTTCCCAGCATTAAGCCAAATGGGCTTTTCTCATCCCAGAAGAGGTTCGGCAGCGGGGCCCGGGGGCCATTGCTGCACGCGGAGCCCCTCCGGTGTTTCTGCATTTCAGATGTGGCACCTGAATGTCCCGTGGCACCAAGGTGGTTGTGAAAGTCCAGAACTTCTGCCTCATCACAAATTTCAAAACAAGGCACTGCAAACAAGCAAGCAGCATGTGTCTACCCTCAGCTGAAAATGTAGGAAGGTAAAAACTTTTTACTGCCTTTTGTGACATGGGAGAAAGGATTATCAGAAGATATTGAATATCTCTGCCTTTAAAAAAATGGTTCACCTCTTCAGATTATTCTCTTGAAATTAAGCCATATTCAGCTAATTTGGAGTATCTAAACACAGCCTTCCCAGCAGCCACACAGCCGGGAAGCGGTAGGGCAGGTGCCTGCAGCGGGAACGGGGGAAACCTCCACAGCCTGGAGTTCCTTCTCCTGCCCTGTTCCCAGCAGCCGCCCGGGTGCCAGGGACGTCAAAATGGACGCACAAGATGGCAAAAGGGAGATGCCAAATTTGAAAAGTTCCAGCTCTCATTTGTGGAAAAAGTGACCAGCAACTCCCAAACTTTAACTGCAAGCAATTAGCCTCATGATGTGGGTTTTGCCGTTTCCGTGCTCTGTGAAGCAGGTGTTACCATTTATGTGTTGAAAATATCTACCTGAATGTTATGTAAATCAGCTGCATTCCTTGTTTCAGTCCCATCCTGCTTTTTCAATGAAACAATATAATTATCTACTTTTCCTTGGGAAGGTGAAGAGAAGGATGAGAAATATACCAGGCAAAGGTTCTAGGAGCTATCTACACGCATCCAGGTTGATAAAATGTTAGCCAAAACACAAATAATTGGCACAAGAGCTTCATACCTCTGACTGGCTAATTGGTTTGCTGACCGATTTTTCTTCAGAGTAAAAAAGAAAAATCATCAGTGTTTACTGGTATCAAAGCAAGTGATTAAAAAATATTTTCCATATTAAAGTTGACATTTAATTAGCTTAGCTCTGGTGAGCCTGCACTGCCTGAAAAAGTAATCCCTCAAAAGGCTGGATAAAGCCTCTTTATTAATGCTTTTCTGTGATTACATAATGTGCATTTGCAGCCATCTTCTATTACTTCAGTAGCAATTATATCATCTTAAAATGACACTTACTGAGATGGCAGTAAAATTACCATGTAAAAGTGTCAATATAACTGTTCCAGTAAGTCAAAAAATATATTTAGCTTTTAGGAAAATGTCCAGTCTGACCCATGTTTTATTAGAACAGTAAGACACACACCAGCTGTGAGGGCGGTAGCTTTGTGTGCCTCCTGCGGAGCGAAGGACCAGCGACGCAGACACACAGCGGAAGAAGAGCGGAGCGAGGAGTGTCCGGCGGTGGGGCAGGAGCAGCGCCGGGACAGCGGAGGAGTCACCGGGCGAGCGGCCGCCCAGCAGCACCTGCCCTAACGGGGGCTGTGCCGAGGATGCTGCACCCCCAGCACCCATCCTCGGGACGCTGCCGCAGCCCAGGAACTGTCTGGGCATAGCGGCAGGGAAGCCAACGGCTGTCACTCACCTGAAGTGCGACCGGTAACGGCTCCAGACACTTTGTGGTGATTTCAGTGAAAACCGTAGGCATTGAATAAAATCAGTGGGGGTGAAATTTATAAGGATCATAGAACCATTTTGGTTGGAAGGAACCTTTAACACCATCAAATCCAACTGTTAACCCAGCACTGCCAAGTCCACCATTAAACCATGTCCCTCAGCACCACATCTACCTGTTTTTCGAGTACCTCCAGGGACGACGACTCCACCACTGCCCTGGGCAGCCTGTTCCAGTGCTTGGTCACGTCCTATTTCAAACACCGCTGAGGAATAGCAGATTTGGCTCTTTGAGGTGGTTTGTGAATTCTAGCTCATTTCCACAGACAGCTTCTGCAAGTCCTTCTGATCAGCTGTGACAGACATACACATACTGCCATTTTTGCACAAAGGAGCCAATATAACTCTTTTAATCCATGTAGTATTACATTTACTTTTCCCAAGTAACAAGTGACAGGACGAGAGGAAACAGCCTCACTTTGCACCAACAGAGGTTTAGGATGGATATTAGGAAAAACTTCTTCACCGAATGGGTTGTCAAGCCTGGAACACCAAGATGAGAGGGAACGTTTGTTCCTTCACAGGGGAACGATACCTCTGAGATCAGAACAAGGCTCTGAGGCTAAATTAGAGAGCAGTAAGGCAGTCTGGCAAAACATAACCCAGCCAGAGAGGAAAAAGTCTATGAACAGGCAGGAACTAACCTTCGCACTTCTTGTAACAGCTGAAAGCGGTGTTGGTGACATTTCTTTGGTTATTGGCAGTTCTCTATGCTCAGTGTTCCACTGCCTTTGTACAGGTATGGATCTCACCCCAAATAAACTTCCATGGACAAAAAGGACCTCTGAAACCCCCCTGTGCAATCTTTTAAGGTAGATCTTGCATTTCCCCGTTAATAGCACTGGGTTTATTCTACGCAGTTGAGGATAGCCAGACTTTTTGCTATTGGATCACACAAGTTTCTTTTTAATTTTCCATCTGCAGTTTTTTTGCTTCTGACAATATGTCGGTCACCCTGAATATTAGGGATGGATGTGGGAAACCATTAGCATTAGTTAAACATGCATCCTGTGGAGGGTCTTGAGTTGCATCTATAGAGCTTTTTCTCTACACGTGTCCTGCCTCTAGAGGGGTAGAAGGGTGTTACTATTATGTTATACAGTAAATTACAGTACATTTTAGTGATTTTTCATCCAAAAAAGTTAAAAAGTTTCTGAGCCAATAGAGAAGGAAGGGGTTATACCCTTTTTACAGTGTATATTTCCCTAATTTATTGCACAATTTGGAATCTTTAAAGTTGTTTGCCAGACCCGCTGAATTCCCTTCGCACCATTAAATTTGAAAGTCTTTTGAATGGTTTCCATAAATCAATATTGCCAACATCTGTGAGGTAGAGAATGTTAAGGAATTAATAGCATATGAAAGTTTGTCACTTGTGATGCTGCAAATGTTAAGCTATGCCACTGAAATTGCATTTTAAGCAGTTTGAGATTAATGCCATTTGTCATAAGTGTCCTGCCTTTTAAATGTTAAGTAAAATGTGTTTTCCAGGCAGGCAAAGAAAGGAGGCTGGGAATAAAGACTGCTTCATTAGGCTATTGCTAAGTAGATTATGCAGCGGGATCAGCGGGATTGCCTTTATCTTTCCTTTACAGTTAAAATACCTCTGACTGTACAAGATTTCTATAGATGGTTCTTAATCCAAAAAGATGCACACATATATTGTACACAGAGTATATATTTTATATATATGTAAGGAATATATATAACAGAATATCACATAAATATATACTGTATACATGTGGTATTCATTGTATATGCATGAAAATATGCATAATGAACATTTTGCTTTTTGTATATCATTAAGAAAAATCAGGAAACCTCCACATGTTCCCTTCTGTTGTTCTCTCTTTCTCTCTCTGTCTCAATATCTGTCTCAAGATTGAGAGACATTATGACAAATGGCCGGCAGGTGAAGGGAGGTCATCCTCCCACTCTACTCTGCCCTGGGGAGGGGCACCTGGAGTCCTGTGTCCAGTGCTGGGCTCCCCAGTTCACAAGAGACAAGGAACTACTGGAGAGAGTCCAGCAGAGGGCTACAAAGATGGTCAGGAGGCTGGAGAACCTCTCTGATGAGGGAAGGCTGAGGGAGTTGGGTCTCTTTAGCCTGGAGAAGAGCAGGCTGAGGGGGATCTCATCAATGTTTACAAATACTTCAAGGGAGGGCTCCAGGAGGAGGGGGCCAGGCTTTTGTCAATGGTGCCCAGTGACAGGACAAGAGGTGACGGGCACAAACTTGAATATAGGAAGTTCCATCTGAACATGAGGAGGAACTTCTGTCCTTGGAGGGTGGCAGAGCCCTGGCACAGGCTGCCCAGAGAGGTGGTGGAGTCTCCCACTCCGGAGACATTCCCAACCCGCCTGGACGCCATCCTGTGCCCCCTGCTGTGGGTGACCCTGCTCTGGCAGGGGGTTGGACTGGGTGATCTCCAGAGGGCTCTGCCAACCCCTTGATTCTGTGATCTATCTCTTCCTCTAACTTTCTTATTTTAAATTATGTATAGTTTATTAAAAATTAGAGAGACAGAAATAGAAGGTGGTGCGAGGAAGATTCTTGATTTTTTTTCCTGATAGAATATAAATACATTATATATCACAGACCAGAAAGTGTATGAAAACCCCACACTTAGCAGACCCTTTGCTTTGTCAATACATATCCTAAAGCATCACAAGCTCCTAAAGACAAATTGGTGCTAAATCTCTGCAGTGTAATAATGAACAGAAAATAAGACCTTGCTCATTGGAGCAGAGTAAAAATGTAGTGTGAGCAGAGTGGCTGCGACAATTTTAAAAACTGAAGCTATGGAAGTTTCATCACAGGGTTTTCTATCATTTGATCTCTGCTATTAGTTTTCCAAGGAGGAAATACTATCTCGGTTTCTTCAGTCACTTTTACAAAAGTTTCATGGCTTTCTATTTTTTGAGGGCTAAACTTATTTTTTCATTAAATGAATACTGAGTTGACGTATCTTATGTAAGGACACAAGGACAGTGGCTCACTGTCATGTTACTCGGCTGAAAGAGCTACCTGGTCAGTCCCAGATTAATTCCCTGCAGCCACGCCAGGAATCAGCTTTTATTCCGCAGTGTGGTGTGACGCTCATTCGTGTCGACCGCCTGAGCCGTGCGACAGGGCAGCGGTTTGACCCCGCCGGTCGGACACTTTGCCATCGGGTAGTGCCCACAGCACAGTGAGTCATCAGGATGCGCTGGAACGTGGCGTGGTTTTGTCTCCGCACTCCAGTCCCTGCTTCAGAGGGACGCAGCCTGTCCGGGCAAGTGAGTTCAGAAATGAATCAACGTGTTCCCTTAACCGGGTCACACGCACTGTATTTAATGACTTTGTGCAGCGTTTGCTGGCGTGACAGCAGATGGCAAAGTGAATTATTTTCCACGGATGAGGCCAAGCCGTAACACAGCTCCTGAGACAGCAGGACCATGCAGGTGACCGAGGCGCTGAGCGGGGCGGTCATGGCAGGGCGCAGGGGTGGCCAGGGAGCACTGCAGCCGTAGTCCCCCTGGGAGAGCCGGTCGCCTGCACAGGGCTGGTGCCCCACGTCCCTGTGGGGTGGCAGCAGCAGCCACGCGCTCCGGAGGCGCCGGCTGCTCTCTGCCGCTCACACCGGAGCCGGGGCCGTGCTGCTCCAGCAGCATCCCTCCATCCGAGGTCCTCTCCCAAAGCCCATGCTCGCACCGCGCCAGCCGCCCGCACAGCGTCTCCTCGCAGCGGTGGGAAGCAGAGGAACCGGTGTCCCCTCCGAGCTGCCGGAGACGCAGCAGTGGCCATGGCACCTGCACCTTCCCAGAGGGGTGCCGAGGCACAGGAAGGCCCGTGACACCCCATTCAGGCACGGTGTCTTCTTCTGGATATTTAGACTGCATAGAGTTGTCGGTATTCATTGAGTAAGTACCAAGATGTCCTCAAAAGGTGGGTCATATTGGGAGAATAAACATATTTGAAATATTAATAACTACCAGCTGGGAAGCAATTAAAAGTTAATTAGAGGAGAGGATCAAAACTACCCATTCTTAATAATAATTACTATCTTGCAAAGCAGTGAAAGGAATGCTTTTGCATTGATACAATCACAGACTGTTTTTCAGAGCTTAAATATTCTAGCAGTTAATTTGAGTAAAGGCGTAGAGTGCAAGGACACAGAGGTTTTTAAAAAACACATTCCAGTCATGTTTCCTAAACAAGGCAGCTGTAGCCCTTGCTTTTGGCAAAGTTAGCAACCCAAATTAATCATCCACAATGAACACCAGCATTTAGCACAAATATTATCTCATCAGCCTTCAGTGTCACAGCCCCAGACTGAAAGAGGAAACGAAATAAGGCACTATTAGCAGATTAGCTAAAAACTGAGCAATGGAAAGAGATTGCATTGGTCTTTCTTATGTGAGGTTCTTTTTCTCTGTTGGAGTGAAATTTGTTCCATTACAGATAATCACTGCAAATACCAAATAAGTGGCACTGAATTTCATACGCTGCCTTACCAGTATGGGCGGAGGAAAAGCAGCTGGATAGTTCAGTAGAGACATTTCTAGTTTGGTACGTGGGGGTCTAATAATTTTGCACTGTCAACGATGGCTTTGTAGGTGGAAAACACGCAATATTGCCATTTCGCATACTTCCTGCATTTGGCACCCTCGCTGGCCTTACCAGGAAAACTGCTCCTGGTCAGGAACCCTCCTCCCGTGGCATCCTCTGACAGACCTCTGAGCCTGGGGGGGCTCGGCCGCATCCTGTGTCCAGCACATGGACACAGCCCGAGCTCTCAGAGGCGCTGGGTCCCCTCCTCTGATCCGCTCCTCTTCACTCCCCGCCTGCGGTGCCCTCTCACACGGCGTTTCAGGAGCAGCAGCCGCAGGACGTGGCGCGTCAAGCTCACGGTGCCCAGATACAGGGCTCGCGTGCCCGGACCCCACCAGAGGACGCCTGGGGAACGTGAGCCCATCAGCTCTACCCGTGCCGTGATACCTGGCCGAGAACAAACCCGCTGCCCCCGCTGTCCTCCAACAGCCTTTGCCAGCACTGCCACACAGACACTCACAATTAATTCTTAATGATTTGCTGTATAAAATCTTTCACAGAAGAAAAACTGACATTACCATGCAAACAATGTGTTTGGTTTGTGGGTTTTTTTCCCCCAGGAGGCTGGAAGATACAATCAAATATTTGTGCAATGACCTAAAAAAGAACAGTATAATGATTTATAACACAATAAACTACAGATAAAGACAAGTGAATAATGCATCAAATTATGTATCTTATTTTTAAATGAGCTGTTATTCTGCTATATAATCCCACACTGCTATGGGGAATTAGTTCTAGGCCATCTTTATCTCGTGAGCTATCTTTTCATGTGAAATTAAATTTTAAATTGACTGTACAGAAGGCTAAAATTGGGAAGGAAACAATTTTTTTTTTCTCTTTTTTTGTCTCTGTTGAGTTTATACCTCTCTTCTCTATGTGGTTGTCTGCTGACAGGCTGGATTTTCTGGACTTTGTTCCTGTTTGCTGGGTCTTAATAAAGATTTCTTGCATGTTGCCCTCGAAAATGCTTGCTGTGTCTAATCCTTGTGCTGTAAGACAATTGCAATTTCAGTGTGTGATTAGTCACCCTAAGACATATAGCACCGTTTCTCTTTTCCCTTTGGAAACTTTATGGAATGTATCTTGTTCCAGCCATTATGAATTGCATTTTAGGACGGAAAGAATTTGACCTTTACACACGAAAACTGCTTTCCACAAACAGCTCCTTGAAAACTGGACTGCTGATTCCTGTAGAGCTATTGAAATTCACGGAGGTGACAGGCTTGGGGTTCTTTATGTGAGCTTCTGCAAGACCAAGACACTCGGGTGTGGGAGCCAAGCCCCGCTGCATGCTCCCTGCACAGCGAGTCTGCGCTGCACCTCTCGCAGCTGGCGAGGAAAAGCCAAGCAGGAGGAAAACCAGCTGGGAAAGGCAGCAAAACGGTGGGACAAACCAGACCAGTGGGATGCTGGGAGTAAAAAGCAAACGGGCTCAGAAAGGGAGTAGCCACAAAGGAAAGATTTATCAGTATTCCTTAAAGCTGGTCTTCCTTCTTCAGTTCAGGAAATTAGATTTGTGAGGTTATAAGGTGTCCCCGGAGCCTTCTCTTCTCCAGGCTGAACACCCCCAGCTCTGCCAGGCTGTCCTCAAGCAGAGGTCTCTAACCCTCTGGTCATCTTTGTGGCCTCCTCTGGACCTGCTCCAACAGGGCCAAACTTCTTACTCTTCCCTAAAAAGCAAACTTCTTAGCTGAAGTAATTGTATGAAAACATAAACACACTCCCTGAAGAAGCCATTAGACGTGACATGTCAAGTCAATAATTTGCATATGGCTGATGGTTTAGTAAACAAACTGTCTCCTGAGAGGATGGTAATTAATCTTCTACATCAAATCTGTTGATTAGTCTTTCTGGAAATAATGCTAGATGTTACTAGAAGGTGTGAGTCACGATATCACTTTTTTTGAAATTTAGGATTAAACATGGCAATGAACAAAATTTTAAATGCATTTTTTAAGTTTGGGAAGAATCATATGGTTTAATAAAAGATTAATTCCGTTTCTTACTTCAAAATTATCTGACCCACACTTCCTATGCTTGCCTACGAGGACACTGTGGGAGACAGTGTCAAAAGCCTTGCTAAAGTCAAGGTAGACAACATCCCCTGCCCTCCCCTCATCTATCCATCCTGTCATGCCAGCGTAGAAGGCGATCCGATGAGTCAGACATGACTTCCCCTTGGTGAATCCATGTTGACTGCTTCTGATAATCTTCTTTTCCTCCAGATGCTTGGAGATGACGCCCAGAATGAGCTGTTCCATCATCTTTCCCAGGGTGGAGGTGGGGCTGACTGGCCTGTAGTTTCCTGGATCCTCCTTCTTGCCCTTTTTGAAGACTGGAGTGACACTGGCTTTCCTCCAGTCCTCAGGCACCTTGCCTGTTCTCCAGGACTTCTCAAAGATGATGGAGAATGGACCAGCAACGACTTCTGCCAGCTCCCTCAGCACTTGCGGGTGCATCCCATCAGGACCCAAACCATAAGGCTAATGGGTATTTTTACAGAATGAAGGAGGTCAGGAGCAGACATGAAAAATGGCTTTCAGCAGCAGATTCTGATCCCATTTATCTGGACACAGATCCCTGCTATTTCTGTTGACTCCATTGGAGTTTCCATTGTGTAAAGAAGGCGTCCAAGAACAGGCTCTGATCACCAGATGCACAAACTCAAACGTTTCCTAATGAATGGAGCAGGGCAGGGGAGAGAATCGAACATTCAGTCACGTCCAAGTCTATAAACACTGGGCTGAAGCAGACACTGGCTTTAATTAAAAGAACCAAATAAAATTATGACAACTCAGACAAAGAGCTTATAGCAAAAAGCTGTAAAAAATGCACTTCCTGTGGTAGCAAACAATTATTGTTCAACAACGTAATTCAGAGCAACTACTACCAGAAAAAGGATACTTTTAAAAAACAGCTTTATAAAACCCCACTAAAATTAAACTGGGCTTACCTGTAAAAAATGGATAATGCAGTACACTGCAACAAAACGTTAGCATCAAGAATTGTTCTGACAGAGTATATAGCACAAAGACTCCACATGTGACCGATTCAGTGAGGGGCATGACTGGACAACACTGATGATCAGTGATAAATTTTTACACTCATTTTAGTATCTGTCACATCTGTAGAAGAAGCACATGCAGTTGCTCTACCACAGTAATTATTTTGTCGTAGTTTGGTTATGACAAAGAGTTGGGAGGTAAGTGATACTGAATGTAGTGAGGACTGGAAAAAAACCGTGTTCAAAGCATTTCCACTGTTATTCTCTGGCCACCACAGAGCTTCAGAGAAGCTCAGAGCAGCCTGCCCTCCCGGCGTTTGTTCCTTTCTTCCTTGCACTCACACTTGTTTATATTTTCTTCCTCAGTGTTTTCCTCAGTTAGGCTTTTGAGCTGTTTAAAGCTCTTTGAAGGTGTGAAATAAAGGCCCGTCAAATTCTTACTGCTGGCAGTTTAATGCCACCCCAGCAGCAAATGGGTTTTGACAGGCTCCAAGCAGCGTGTCTTTGCATTACATGTGATTTCATTTTGGCAGCCCAAGTTTCTTTAGATAGCATCCACTTTTTCAGCCTATAGTTAAGGATACGCTTCCTAGCTGCAGAAAGCTACCTTTGTCTGGAGAATCACCTATCTAACACTCGTATCAAAAATGAATGTGTACTCTTAAAAACTCTGTAATATCAACAACTTCGCAACTGGGGCAGCGGCACTGGGACCCACCACCCCGGGGAGCTGCTGGTGTTCAGGCAGTGGCACTGGGACCCACCACCCCGGGGAGCTGCTGGTGTTCAGGCAGTGGCACTGGGACCCACCACCCCGGGGGGCTGCTGGTGTTCGGGCAGTGGCACTGGGACCCACCACCCCGGGTCACGGGCTCAGCAGCTGCAGCCCCCCAACCTGCAGTGCTCCCGCAGGCGTGTTTGCAGGAGGGTCACTGTTTGGGGGCAGGCAGACAGCATTTATCATTCTTCACGTTTGTTTTTGACGCAATTTTTTAGTGCGGTTATGAATTTTTGCTCCCCAAAGTTACCAGGGAACTTATAAAATAAATAAGTCTATTTGTTCTGTGGAAAGATGCTGGATAAAGAAATAAGGAAAGACATTGCATCCAAATTGCCTGGCCTGTATATTATTTGTTTCAAAAATCATTCCTACAAAATACATCAGTTTGATGAATTCACACATTCTCTTTTTTTGGTGAAAATCTTCAGTTTCGCTGGACAATACAATCCCCTGTGCAAAACTACGCGGGCCCTGAGCTCTTGTGTCCCAAGTCTAAGGTGAAGCGCCTCTCCAAACCAGCGATGCGTCACAACTGCTCCTGGAGTGGCACTGTCTCTGGGGCTGGTGCCCTCGGCCAGGCGACGCGGACCTCCTGCGGCGCGGGGGCCACTCCAGGGGACGCCCATGCGGGATGAGCGTCCCAGCGCTGGGCGTCAGGCACCCGCGTTCTCCGGGTGACCAGATGGAAACAAACACCGCTCCGCCTCGCCTGTCAGGCTGCATGCTCCAAGCAGCCAGGCACAGCTCTATCATCTGCTTTGGGATGCAGAACAACAAGACAGTAAAAATAAAATCAAACCATAGAGATGGGCGATAGGTAGTTTAGACGGAAAGTTTCAGGTGTGCCCGTATCTAACGCTGTGCTTCCTGCTCCCCGGGAGCTCCAGCTCTCTTTGTGCTCCAAGAGCAGCTTCTTTGTGATGCCTCAGAGTTGCACGGCGAGGTTTCTGTGCATGTGACTAAAGTCAAGAGCAACAAGGTAAGAACGAGCTCTTTTATGTCTGTTTGACACCTCAAGTTTATTTACCCGTGTCTCTCTCTGGTTTTCCAATAAGTGCTGAACATTTCTTTCACCAAGCCCTTAAGAGATCAGGCAGAGTGTACTCGCACACAGTCAATAGAGCTGTAAAGATTTTTGAGCCAGGCAATCCTTCCTAAGCATGTAGTTTTGTAAATTGTTCCTAATACAATTGTTTGCTCAGATTCATGACTAAGGTTTACGTCCAAGTGACTCTTACTACATGGGCAACATGAAACCTTGAAGGTACAGAAAGCACCATAAGGAACCATAATGCCTGAATATATCCCTTTTGACTTTCCTCTGTTTTCATTATCATGTTATCAATGTGAAAAGAAATTATTCAAAAATTTCATCATGGATTATAATTTTCCTAATTAACAAAACTGAGGTGAAGATATGTTTTTAACAAATTTTTTTTCTCTTTTTTGAGGAACCAAACAGATCGTTTTAACTTATTCAAAAATAAATGCTTAAAATGTACAAAGAGACTGAAAAGCAGTCCAAGTAAAGTAGTGTTTCAAACTTAGCAGTTTTCCATATTTTCTGTCTATATTAAACACTCATGATTGCGATGTTAACTCGTTTGTGTAATCAGTCATTCAAGAAGCCACCCTGATTCAATACGGTTTTCATAACTGACCTCACTGGAATTTGCATGAACTGAGTTGTATGATCTCCTTTCCAGACTGATCAATAACGATAAAAAATTTTGACATGGAATATTCTGATTTTGTTTAATGTGGCCGTGAGTCAGAGCACTGCCAGAAGATGCCCGGTTTAGATGTAAGGAAGTTCATATGTGATACTAGCTCAAAGGTGAGAGTGTTTCCAAAGCGCAGGACGAGACTCTGCCTTGCCAGCATTCTGCAAAGAATAACGTGATAGCAAAGCCTTTTTTAAAAGTATCAGATGGACTGCATCTTTTGAAAGCTCAATGCCGGCTTTTTGCTACTATTCCTCAGCGGTAGCTATGCAAACACAGATAAGATGCTCCCGTATCAGACTGCCGCTCCTGTGAGAATGAAAGCGGAGTCCTGCAGCGAAGGGCCTCTGGCTCAGCAAAACAAGTCAGCTCTCTCGGGAGCGCTCGGGTCTGTGACACACTGAAGGCTGGCTGCATTTAAAATTTTCTAACTACTTCAAGGTTTCTTAAAATAAGTCCAGAATGATTCTTTTTGTTAGGCGTAAAATCTGTTTGATGTCACTCTTCCTTCAACTCTTAAAAAATAGAAGGAAAAATAAGAACAAATCGTTGATATGGAAAACAGAGAAAGTTTCAGTAACAACTGAAATTTAGACCAGAAATGGAAATGTTTGTTCTTATTCATTAAGAACGTCCCATCTGTATTTGCTGAAATAAAAGGATTCTCCAGGATGAAGTATATATTCCAGACGGGATTTAGGACATATGTTCAGCACAGTTTTCTTGTGTGCTTCTGGGTGTAGTTCTTGTGGGTTAGTCTTATTGTTGTGAAGTCCTTGTTCGCTTTTGAGTTCTGAGTCTTTACTGTTTCCTCTTCATTACTTCTGCTGAAGTTTTACTTTTACTGCAGGCTCCCCTGGCCTCCAGGGTGCTCAAGAAATTCACTTTGAAGTCTGTGACTACGAGGAGTCCCATGATTCCGCGTTCAGTTGCGGCTCTTTCTCATCTATGCCATTTCCTGTCACTAAACTTGCCCAATTTGCGCTGTGGCTGCAAGACACGGTGGGATCCAGCAGAGGTTTTACACGCAGCACCGAGGAAGGCTCTCGCAGGGCAGAAGGGCCCAGCGCGGGGGGTTCAGGCTCTGCCCTGAGCAGCGGCAATGCCAGACCACTGCGCCGGCACCTCTGCGGAGTTACCAACCTGGCCACCTGCTTTCAAGTCTTGCTTAAGTTTACTCTTTATTTTCAATCAAAAGGACAGTGGTTACCATAATAATTAATACCATAAATAAATACAGAATCTAGATATCAGATGTTAGGCAGAAACACAGATAAAAAATAGAGGGGATGCATTTATCTGAGAGCCTGAAATATTTATCTGGCTGGAGAAATACTCAGACAAGCAATTGGATTCTGAAATTCGAAGTGAGCGCTGTGGGATGTGAGCAGCTACATTTTGGTACGGACAGGAGAAAAAATATCTGTATTCGAGAGAGCTGGGCTCTGCGTATCTGACATACTGGAGGCGGCCCGAGCTCCCGTTCCTCTCACCACTGCATGAGCCGCGCTCGTGGCACACCCGGCAAGAGGCGCCGGTAGAGCCGCCATCACCCACCACGTGCAGGCCCGTGAGGGAGAGGGCCGTGATTCCATTTCCAACGACAAAGCGCTGTGAGCTCCCTGCCCGGGGCTCCTGGGGAGCTGGGATACAGGGCCCGCCTGCGGAGCGGCCGCCGGCAGCGAGGGGTGCGTCCCCTCGCCCTGGCGTCTCCGTGGTGCCCCTTCCTCTTCCAGCTTTCTCCGGGAACACGCCAAGGCGCTGAGGCCTGCCTTATTTGTGCCTAAGGTTTAACGCGGGGTGTCTGGAGTGGTGGGGACCTTCCTGTCCCCTCTGCACTCACCAGCCATGACACCAGCCGGCCTTGGCCAGGGCTGACCCCTGAGCCCGCGCTGCAGCGGCTGCGTCGCACCACGCTGTGGGAGACGGGTTCACCTGGGCCAGGGGCGCACGGACCCGCCTGCCCTCGGAGCCCCTCCGTGCTGGGCACCTCCCGGGGAACCCCCGGGCCACCGAGCCGGGCACCGGGCGGCTGCGGGGCAGAGCGGGGTCCGGCCATGCGGGGCCGAGCGGGGTCCGTCCCGTCTGGACCCCAGGGAGCCCCTGAAGCGAACTCCAGCCAGGCTTGGAGCCACGGCCCGGTCAGCACGCTCCTCATTTTTGTGCTTCTCCTCCCAGGGCGCTCGGCGTCCTCCGGATCGTTACTGAAGGTTTACACTCAGTGTGTTTTTGCTCATCCGCCTTCACCCTTCAGCTGTCCCAAAGACCACACTTGCCAGGTCGTGCTGTGAGCAGGGCTCGCTCCACTAAAGGCAACATCTTAAAGGGTACAAATCTCAACATATAAGGGCATGGTTGTTGTCTAGCCTGTCTATCTGATATGTGCCATGTTTGAAATCTCCAGATACAGGAATTTCATTAACATCGTCACATACTTCATGCCTGTTATACATCCTTACTGCCTTTCCATAGAGTTCAATCTATGCTCTCTTCAGGGCTTGCACCATGATATTTTTTTGTTTGCCTGGTATGTAGAATATTGTAGGCCTTTCTGGAAAAAGCTGCTCAATAATATTTATGGTCTTACCATCTTTTTGCAATATGGCTAAGGTTTTTTCTGAGTGCTATTTCTCTTGATTTCTGTTGAAATACTATACCAGATTTCAGAATTTTTCCAGATTGTAGAGAAGTACTGCATGAGCATGGAGGAGGTACTGCAGCAGACGAGATTATATTAAAGACTTGTATGCTAATTGTTCTTTCTTCTTCACCTCCCTGATCTCTCCATGCCCCTATGTCCATTTGTGTAGCATTCTAGTGGGTTTGTAGCAGTATCAGTCAGCTGTCTTATGTAAGAATGTGGATAATCCGGCAGCGCAGTGATTGCAAGCCTGTCCTGTGCTGTGTGACTTTCAAAACCTAAACGTTGAATAAAGGAAAAAGTAGAATGATTAGACACTGAACTGACTTAAAATGAAACAATGGGTGAGTCACTCTCAAAAGATGGAGATAAAGGAGTGGAAGAGACTTGCAGGAAGGATAAAATCCAAAGACATAATAAAGCAGAGTTCACCAAGCATTACAGTAGCTGGAAATTCTTATAGTGCTCCCCCGGTTAACTCAGAGCAGTGAGACTCAGTTCGTCTAAACCTGCCTCAGGACAGAGGGCTCATACTGCCATCCAACCTGTATCTACCAAGCATGGATAAATATTAGCAGCTGTAGGAGAGGGAGGACACTATGTCTTTGCACAAGCCTAGGTCAAACAGACAGCTTTCTACAAGCTCCCTTTGCAGAGCAGCACAGTACAGTAGCATGCCCATTGTTTTGGCTACATATTCCAGCAATGAATTGGTTTTGGTGCGCCACCACCCCAGGCAAGCCGCAGGGAATTGGACCCATGATGGGATGGGCAGCCTGGCATGGTGCAGAGGAGGGCTGGCTGCAGGGGTGGCTCCTTGGCAGGGAGCATTTTTCTTCAGGAGGTTTGAGAAAAGGTGTTGGGATACAAGAAGCTCCAGTCCAGCAGAATTAAGCTGGCACCTGAGTCAGCTTGTGGCCTGAGACCTTGCCCAGAGGAAGGTTAATATAGAACCCTAGAATGTTAGGGGCTGGCAGGGACCTCTGGAGATCACCCAGTCCAACCCCCTGCCAGAGCAGCTCCACCCACAGCAGGGGGCACCGGATGGCATCCAAGCGGGTTGGGAATGTCTCCAGAGTGGGAGACTCCACCACCTCTCTGGGCAGCCTGTGCCAGGGCTCTGCCACCTTCCAAGGAAAGAAGTTCCTCCTCATGTTCAGATGGAACTTCCCTTGTTCAGTTTGTGCCCATCACCTCTTGTCCTGTCACTGGGCACCACTGAGAAAAGACTGGTCCCATCCTCCCAGTTTTGTGTCTTCAGAAAACTTGCTGAGGATACACTTTGTCCCCTTACCCAGATCGTTGATGAACATGTTGAATTTAATTACTTGGTTCAAATGTGACCGCTATACTTTTTAAAATATTAGAAAAATGAAAAGGGTCACAAATGAACATTTAAGATCTATAGAAAATGCCTTGAAGTAGGTGTTTAATAACATCAGTTTAGTTTAAAACACAAATGAATGAAAGATGGGCATGAAAGTCAGTTAGTACAAAAATCTTGCTTGACAGAGGACACTGAACTAGTGGGTTTCCAATCCAGTACAGAAATCTGGGACAGGATTCTTCAGCCATAGATTAAAGTTAAACACATTTAAACAAGAAGTCAGGCACAACACAAAATCCTCTAAATTAGTCTCCTGAAATCTAGGAAGATAAGTTCTTACCTAGTTAGATGGTGGAGTCAAAAGCTAATTGCTAATTAAGAATACAGTATCTGTGAGAAACGCAATGCCTTTGTCGGTGTGAATGTCCCTCCCATTTACACACAGAGGCTCGATGGTGGGCTCGTTATCATGATGCCAACAACAAAGACAATTTCCAGCTGGGCAAGGTCTGCAGAGCCTCCCTCCGTCCCAACACACAGCTGTGCCCTGCGCCCCCTCGCCCAGCTCAGGTTGTGGTGGGCACAGACCCCTTCCTGCAACCCGCGCAGAGCGTCTCATCCCACCTTCCCAACCACTCGGGGCTCCCTACAGAACGATCTTCCCTGTATTTCTTCTCCCTTTCTTAGCACTGCTGTAGCCGGATGAAATGTCCGACAGCTTCAAGGCTGCTGGATATTTTGCCCACAGCAGTAAATCAGCCTGTACTTGTTTTCCTGACCGGCCTCTAAGGACATTTTAGAGGGACTGAAAGACCTGCTGTCAGGAGCCTCTTTCCTCACAGATAAAGCCTCACCCTTTACTATGTGGCAAGCACAAAGAGTTTGCTCATTTTTCTCAAGTACTTCTCAGGTAACTGGTACAGAAGCAGCCACTTTAATTGCATTCAACAAACTGTAAGTGAACTCTTGGGGGAAAAAACAACAGTTGCCTCATCATTGTTATGCTGGAAATTTCATAAGAAGAATAAAATTTATCTGTGTGGAGGAGACATTTCTTACCATTTTTGGTCTCCCCATCTGTTGTAGCTTTCAAATTTAAATCTTTATCAAAATTCTTTTGCCAAAAAAACTGGGCAGCATCTGCATGGAAGGGGGAAAAAAAAGACAGGCGGGGAAAAAAAAGCGTGTTTCTTATGGAAAAGTCTTGTAGAATTTAATGAGAGTGGCAATATCATGAGAGAGTTTTACTTTAAAAGAGTACACATGTGAATAGATAATTATACCTCCGTGGTGTAAACCTCAACAGAGTTGTAAAAGGAAAAACAATCTTTGTTCGGTTCTGCAGGGCACATGTTCTCAGCAGTCAAGTGGTCACAGTCACATCACTGTCATTATTTCTAAATGGATGTTGATCTTTCTAAGTGTCTGGCAGGCAGCTAAGGGCCCTGAAGGAGAATGCTATAAGAAAACAGTTCCTGGTCCAGAAGTTTAAAACCATTCTTATATTCTATTAAGCCAAAAGACTAGCTTTGTTACAATGCATAACAAAATCTCCATTCTGAACAAACAGGAAACCTGTGTGTATAACGTAGGGGTTTTCCCCCACAAGCTACATTTATACTTTTCCACGGGTATTATGTCCACCTGTATCACTGATTTTGTACTTCAATGTACTCTCTTATACATCAGTTTCTTGATTATTCATCTGTACAAACAAGAACTATCAGAGAAAAAAAACCCCACACATGTAATATTAGAAATTAGAAAATCTTACTCATATTAGAAAAGAATCTTAGAAATCTTACTCCATCCTACCTCACCCTCAAGGCAGAATGGTGGGCACTTGTCACAGAGCAGAGGCTGCAGCTCCAGCTGGGAATTCTGCACCATCTACACCAACAGTGGTTGATGCCTCCGCCCGGACAGAGCAACCAAAGAGAGAGGCTGCTGTGCAGACCTCAGGGTGCAGGAGATGCCTCCACCTTTCTCCTGGGGCAGGGACAGGCAGCACACCTGCCTGCAAAAGGTTTCACCTGGGGACCAGTGATACCACCAGGAGCACTCTGAGGACTATCAAGAAAGGTTACAGAGCCCTGGGAGCGGCAGTAAAGGACTCTGGAGCACAGGTCGTTCTTTTATCAGTCCTCCTGATCAAGGGGAAGGGTGTTGATAGAGCCAGGGGAACCTGGCAAATCAACAAATGGCTACAGGACTAGTGCCACAGCCAGGGGTTTGGCTACTTAGTCCATGGGACTTGCTTTGGGAAACCTGGTCTCCTGGGGGCTAGTGGGGTCCATCTGTCAGAAAAGGGGAAGAACATCTTCAGTCAAAGGCTCGCGAAGCTCGTGAAGAGGGCTTTAAATTCAAATTGCCGGGGGAGGGGAACCTCAAACCACCCCAGTTTGATGCTAGTGCCAGCAATAGGTGCCCAGAGCCTGGAGAAGGATCAGAAGTCAGCAGGAGAGCACCTGGAGTGCAGCACAAAGGAATACCAGTCACTCCAGCCAGTAAGTCAGCTTCATCTGGGGCCCACCTTAAATGCCTGTAAGCAGACGCATGTAGCATGGGAAATAAATGGGAGTTAGAGATGTGTGCACGCCTGCAGGGCTGTGATCTTATTGGCACCATGGAGACATGATGGGAGGGCTCCTATGGCTAGAGTGTGGAGTTTTGGAATGGAAAGACACAGGCTCTTCAGGAAGGACAGGCCGAGGAGAAAAAGAGAGAATGCCACCCTCTATGCCAAGGACCAGCTGGAGTGCATAGAGCTCTGCCTGGGGATGGATGAGGAGCCAAGCGAGAGCTTATGGGATTAAAGGGAGGGCAGGGATAAGTGACATTATAGTTGGGGTCTGATACACACCACCCAACCAACTGTGTGGATGAGGGCCTCTATAGACAGATAGGAGCAGCCTCGTGTTCCCAAGCCCTGGTCCTCATCAGGGACTTCAACCACTATAATATCTCTTGGAGGGACAACACACTAGGGCATAAGCAGTCCAGGAGGTTCCTGGAATGCATTGTTGATAACTTCCTTCTCCAAGTGATGGAGGAGCCAACGAGGAGAGGTGTTATGCTGGACCTTGTTCTCACCAGCAAGGAGTGGCTGGTGTGGAATGTGAAGCTCAAGGCTGGCCTTGGCTGCAGTGACCATGAAATGGCAGAGTTCAAGATCATTAGGGCAGCAAGGGGAGTGCACAGCAAGTGCACTACCCTGGACTTCAGGAGGGCAGGCTTTGGCCTCTTCAAGGATCTGCTTGGCAGAGTACCATGGGGTAAAGCCTTGGAGGGAAGAGGAGCCCAAGAAAACTGGTTAATATTCAAAGATCACCTCCTCCAAGCTCAGAAGTGATGCATCCCAACAAAGACGAAGTCAGGAAAACATGCCAGGAGGTCTGCATGGGTAAGCAAGGAACTCCTGGACAAACTCAAACTCAGAAAGGAAGCCTACAGAGGGTAGAAGTGAGGTTTAGCCATAATTCACAATGGACCTCTTCACTCCATTCAGCAGTTGTTCGCATCTCGTGGCTCTGCAGCTGATTATTCCTGCCCAAACACACAGCTCTGCAACTGATCTTATCCAGTTTTTCCTTGGCCTCCTGTGGGACCCCTCAGGTTGACATATCAGCATCTTCCTTTGTGCACTCTTTCAAGTACACAGCCCCCCTACTCTCCTCTGGGTCCTTCACAGACATCCTCTGAGTGCCCAACAAGGGCTGAAAACGGCTCTGATGATGTCCCAGCTGTTCCGTAGAAGATGTCAGAGAGATTTTATGATCATCTGCTGATTTGAAAGCATCTAATTTTCAAAGTCAATCCCTAGCCTATTCTTTTTGTGCTTCAGTTTTCATGCTTATGCCTTTTTGTTGCTGATTTTGTGCTAGGCATTTGAATTAAATGGTTAACATTCTTCATGAATAATGAAGCACTGCAAAAAAAAGTCTGTATGGACTTTGCCAGCTTTAAGCAGTTTTGCTACAGAATAATTATGAATCACTGGAGTGTACTAAGTAAATCAACAGAGACTCCCAGCCCAAACAGCTTTGAAATCTGAGCTTTCAAAATACAGTGAGAATCACTCCAAGCTGGCAAAGCTCCCACTTTTATAAAACAGTTTGAGACCACGTAGAAGCAGGTGTCTCCTGAGACTGAGCTACTATAAAACTTCCCAAGGAACTCCCACATCAGCTATGTCACCTTCAGAGATGAGTATCCATGTCTGCATTTCCAAAGGGTTGAGAACATATTCTTGAGGTACTGAACTCCTATGGTCAGAAGTTTTTCCTTGTATATACGTCCCAGGGATTCTGAAAGTCACAAATTAACTCTATTTCCTTGTTTGATGCTGAATGCAGAAAGAGAAAATGAGAGAAGACTACAATACTACGCAGCTTTCCACAGACAAGATGAAAAAACCACCATGCAGCTCAAGGACTAGGAAAGACTACTGACTTACCTGGGAACAAGAGGACAAGGGAACGAGACTAGAAGCATCCCTGGGGCAACACTCACCGTGCTACCCTAAGCAATTTAAGTTCTGTGTAAAGTTTAATTGCAAGAAAACATTTGTCACAGCTCCATAACCAAAAGGGCACAAAAGTAATCTGTAATCAAAAAGGCAGTGCAAGAGCAGGGATAAAAATCAGAGTTAAAGTTGTTCAGCAGTTCATAGTGTTGGGGAATTCATGTTGTTCTAGGGTGTTCAGCGTTGTGGGAATGTCAGACACATCAGTACCACTAGCACTAATATAGTGATGGACAGGCAAGATGAGGGAAGAAGTGCGCTGAAGAAAGCACTTTAGCTGACTATCGTTTAACATGTTCATATTACAAATTATAACCGCATGAATCTCTGGAACTAGCTAATTGGGAAGGTGTAAATGAGAAAGTGATCTAGAAAAAAAAAGTCTAGCAGTGTTGTATACTATTAATATGATGCACAAAGCTGCTATGGAGACCTGAAGGCAAGTCAGAGATTGCGTTTCAGAATGTATGTAGAGTGAATACTTTTTATGATATGAATTATGCAGTGCTGTGACAGGCTGGGTATGTAGACTTAGAGAAGGCACTAATTAAACAGCACAATGGCAATGTAAGCTCAGCAAACACCCAGTTGTAGTGAAATTGTAACCTTCTGCATTGCATATGGTGCCTCAGGTGTCAACCTCTGGGTGCTCTGAGCAGCGAGTTATTTTACCAAACAAAACAGAGTCAATGCTGATAAAGGTTCACAAAAAGCAGGTCAGGTAAAGCAGGGGGTATTTTGTGGAAGGTAATTAGGTACTGCAGCTTCTTGAAGCTCCCAAGAGAAAACAGCTCCTCTTTGTGCGAAGGGTAGATGCCTCCACAGCAAAGTATGAGAACAGTAGAGCATTATCACAGGACTGCAGAATGATCCAGCGGGATGGGATCTCGGGGGCAGCAGTATCTCTGTTCCAACCTCCTGCTGAAGTTGGTGCCGACTTCTGATTTGGTCACTCAGGGTGTTACTCTGCTGGCTCTTGAAAACCTCTGAGAATAGTGTTCCCACAACCTTTCCGGACGTCTGCTCCGCTGCTGGGCAGTCCTTAAGTAGCAGCAGAGCAGGACTATGCTAGATACCCATCAACATGTCTGCAAGGAGCAAGGTAGGAGTGTCCCTGACAGCACAGAAGCCAAACTTACTGCGATAACCATTTTATGTTATGGAATATACTGCTCCAGATAAAACTACAAATTGACTTTTGCAACTTTGCAAGACTAATTCGCACAAAAAAGTCTCATGGCACTGTATAATGCAACTAGAGTTTTTCTATTCTTGTTTTAATTATTGCAAGGAAAGCAGTAGCTAAATGTGACTTCATCTCTTATTAATGTAATGGTTTAGAGAGCAATATTCACAAGCGTAGAAAACAGCTCTGGAAGACAGAGAATTTGAGAATGGTAAGATGTGAATTTATCTTAGTCCAAGAGGTCAGTACATGGAAAAATAATGAATGTTGGACAGATTCTCCATCTTGCCCAACCCCTCCAGTCCAGCGCAGTCACCTTGTAATTATATATGATTTTTATGTAGATAAATCCATGTTATGAAAAATCTCATAAAAAAAATAATCCTGAGTCTGGAATCTTAGAATTGCCTTTTATCTATTTTAACAGGATTGCTTCCCAGGGTTTGTCATATAACAGCACTGCTTTAAATGGTAATAAATTCTCAGCTGAAAATTAACTCTGAGATATACCGTCAAGAAGCACAAAGAAATAGAACAGAACCTCAGAAAAATTTAAACTGCGTAAATCACCCTTCACTATTTCACCAAGTACTAGCAAGTCCTTGAGGCTTAAAGCAAAGCCACTTGTCACCATAGGCTGAGCCATTCTTTCTTACACCGCTGCTTTACCAGAGGATCATTCAGTGTCTCCTCAGCTTGACGCCACCGTAAGGACAGCAATATTGCCTGGGGTGACCTTACCGCGCTCTCTGCCAAAGGCTGGTGCTGCCTCAGTAGCCTGTTTTCAAGTGTCTGTGCCACTGTGCTGTGCAGGGTCTGCTCCAAAATACAGCAGGCCACGGTTATCATCCACTACGCAAAGTGAATTAACCAGTAGGGAACGAACAGCAGGAGCTGGAAGACATTGTGCAGCGGGAAAACTTTCAATATCATTGCCATCATGGAGATGTGGTGGGATGACGCGCGCAACAGCAGTGCTGCAATGGACGGCTGTAAACTCTTCAGAAGGGGGTGGCCTATGCGCTGGTGGGGTGGCCCTGTGTGTTAGGGAGCATTGTGATTGTCTAGAACTTAATGGTGGTGATGAGAGGGTTGACGGTTTATGGGTGAGAACCAGGGGGAAGGCCAACAAGGCAGACGTCCTGGTGGGAGTCTGCTATAGACCGCCCAGCCAGGATTGAGAGACAGACAAAATATCCTATAAGCAGCTGGGAGAAGGCTCACAATTGCTCTCAGGGGGCCTTCAACTTACCAGATGTCTGCTTGAAATACAAAATAGCTGAGACAAAACTGTCTAGGAGGTTCCTGGAGTGTGTGGAGGATAACTCCCTGACACAGCTGGTGAGGGAGCTGACATGGGAAGGCGCCCTGCTACACAATNAAGGCAGACGTCCTGGTGGGAGTCTGCTATAGACCGCCCAGCCAGGATTGAGAGACAGACAAAATATCCTATAAGCAGCTGGGAGAAGGCTCACAATTGCTCTCAGGGGGCCTTCAACTTACCAGATGTCTGCTTGAAATACAAAATAGCTGAGACAAAACTGTCTAGGAGGTTCCTGGAGTGTGTGGAGGATAACTCCCTGACACAGCTGGTGAGGGAGCTGACATGGGAAGGCGCCCTGCTAGACCTGTTGTTTGGGAACAGAGAAGGACTTGCGGGTGATATGAAGGTTGGAGGCCGTCTTGGGCACAATGATCATGAAATGGTAGTTTTCAATTCTGGGAGAAGCAAGGAGGGGGTTAAGCAGAACTGCTACCTTGGGGTTCTGGACGACAGACTTTGGTCTTCTCAGGAGCCTGGTTGACAGAGTCCTTTGGGAGGCAGTCCTGAGGGGCAATGGAGTCCAGGAAGGGTGGACATTCTTCAAGAAGGAAATATTAAAGGCACAGGACCAGGCCATCCTTATGTCCAAGAAAGATGAGCCGGTGGAGAAGACGACCGTCCTGGCTGAACAGAGATCTTTGTCTGGAACTCAAGAAAAAAGGAGAATTTATGACCTTTGGAAGAAGAGGCAGGCAACTCAGGAGGATTACAAAGATGTTGTGAGGTTATGCAAGGAGAAAACTAGAAGGGCCAAAGCCCAACTAGAACTTAATCTGGCTACTACCATAAAAGACAATAAAAAATATTTCTATAAATACATTAGCAACAAGAGAAAGGATAAGGAGAATCTCCATCCTCTATTGGATGCAGGGGGGAAAATAGTGACAAAGGATGAGGGGAAGGCTGAGGTACCTAGTGCCTTCTTTGTCTCAGTCTTTAGTAGTAGGACCAGCTGTTCTCAGAGTACCCAGACCCTGAGCTGGAAGACTGGGATAGGGAGCAGAATGAAGCCCCCATATTCCAAGGGGAAATGGCGAGTGACCTGCTACACCACTTAGACACACACATGGCTATGGGGCTGGATAGGATCCACCCACGGGTACTGAGGGAGCTGGCAGGAGCGCTCACCAAGCCACTTTCCATCATTAATCAGCAGTCCTGGTTAACTGGGGAGGTCTCAGTTGACCAGACGTTAGCAAATGCGACACCCTTCTACAAGAAGGGCCAGAAGGAGGATCCAGGAACTCCAAGCCTGTCAGACTGACTTTGGTGCCAGGGAAGGTTATAGAGCAGATCATCTTGAGTGCCATCACACAGCACGTACAGGACACCCAGGTGTCAGGCCCAGACAGCATGGTTTTACAAAAGGCAGGTCCTGACATACAGAGATAAATTTTGTAACCAACCTTCTCCAAAGGAGCCGTTCATTTGTAGATTTTTATAACCTGTGGAGGCCATTATCAAGTAATTACTCTTCTCTATTAGCGCAGGCTAAAGATCTTTGATTCCTGCATAAAACCATAACTTTGCATAAAACAAGAATGCAACTTTTAGAAGAGACATCCCAAACTCTTCTAAAACTGCAAGGACTGGAGGAACCGCTAAGTCCTGGACATTTCATAACAGTGGCTTATTACTCCCATTGTCTTAGTCTTCCCAAATCATATCTGATTTCTGTAATTCTTGGCAATTTCTTCCTTGCAAACAACCTCTCTTTATAGCTGCTTTGTCTTTTTTCTCTCTGTCACTGCTTGAATATACAAACAGACGATTTGGACCTTTCTTGTGACACAGTTGAAAACGTCATAAAGCTGGTGTCTTAAAAAAGTGGGAAGAGATAGTACTTCGGAGGAAACAGGTTCAAATTCTGTAGAAGAAAAAAGATTCTCAGAGAAGACGGGGCTAGAGGTGTACTCAAGGAGATGGACAGATGGTTCTGAACATTTGGCCAAATTCTAGGGAGTGAGAGTGTTATACGTTTTCAGAAACCACCACATAAGACAGATCTTGGTCCATTTCTTCTGCAGAGGACTATCACGGCTTGATCATAAGCATGACCTCTATAATGGAGTCTACAATTCAAGAGGGTACCAGGGGGAAAAACCCCAAATTAACGGCTGCTGACCTGCTACTGCAGTCAGTGGCAATAAACTTTCCTATGCTGGTGTGAAACCAGGGAAGGTGATGACTTCACATAACTTAGCAGGAACGGCATTTTTCATGAGATAATTTGTCATAGCTCTGTGCTACAAACTGTGTAAATACCAGATTTTATTTCTGTTTTTCTCAGAATTGTATCACTTTATTTCCATATGGGTTCATACCAGAATGTATGTTGGAAGGCAACATCAGTGGCTTTTCACTTCTTCACGGCAGTGGATTATACTACAAGGTAGGTGAAATATTCACCATTATCTGTTTTACCTTTCTAGTTCCTGTCTTCTCTGTGGTTTCCTGTTTCACTGTTTCAAAGTTAATTTTTTCTCTTAAAAATTTTGACCTTTGGAAAATGTGTTTTATAATGCATGTTTTGTTTCTCGGTACAGTGTGGCTAAATAAAATTACCAGTTTTTATTCAGTACAAATAATGTTCTATGTGAGGCTAGTGACATTCAGGAAAAAATATTTGCCCTTTCATAGGGTGGGGTTTTTTTCCAATTTAAACACAGAAACAAGGTAACAGTTTATTTTCTAACACTTAATGTACCATAAAAGCATCTCAGTATGAACAGAGTTAGCAGATACTTAATCTGACACTCTCCAAAAATACGGTTTGTGTTTTCGCTCAGATTCACTGCAGATGGCAGGACCTTGCGGCAGCCGCACACAGTGCTCAGAGTATCAGCAGGGTGAGGAGCAGCGGAGGGTGAAGTGTGGAAGAAGGAAATGACTTTCAGCAGTACTGATGACCATGAGCCTACAGACCTTGCAAGGATTTGGAGCTGACGAGATATGTTTACTGGCAAAGTGTAGCCAGGAGAGCAGTATTTGTCTGGACTACGCTGAAATGGCACGCAGTGTCCCAGGGATGGACTTTGTCACCTACCTCTTGCTCTGAGCTCCCACAGACTACCAGAGGGCACCACCCAAGCTGTGCCTGTGGCACGGTCCCGGGGCAGCGCACACAAATTATGATTATTGGCTGCATGGCTGCTGAAGCAGGGGTCGAAATTGGAAGGCAACGTCGGTGACTCATCCCTTGGCCTGATGCTGCAGCCATCCAGGGAATGCCAGCGTCGCCTGCAGCCATACCTTGGCTGGCCAAGCAAGCCCAGAGCACGGTGCTGGTGTTTCCTGGTGGGCACAGAGCGCCCCAGCAGGTGCCCTAAGAGCTGCCCCGTTCCTGGACATGGGCCAGTCTCCCCCAAGGTAGCTCCCGGCCGCATTCCCTCTCCTGTCCCAGACAGCTACAAGGAGTTCAAGGCTCCTGCAGGCTTTTGCTCCCAGGCACGGACCTTATTCTGCACTTGGCCACCCCCCTGTCCTTCAGGAGGCAGAGCTGACACGGGCCTGTCCCACAGCGGAGCTGTACGCGTCAGACTGTACACATGCACCAGATGGGGGAAATGCCCTCACAAAGACAGAGCAAACGCTGCCCGTTTCTCCGTGAACAGCAGTACAGATCCTGCATGCGGTGTTTCTTCTGAATATTACAGCAAAGGGCTACAAAGACGATTAGGGGGCTGGAACACCTTTTTTATGAGGAAAGGCTGAGGGAGTTGGGTCTTTTTAGTCTGGAGAAATGAAGAGTGAGGGGGGATCTCATCAATGTTTACAAATACTTCAAGGGAGGGCACCAGGAGGATGGGACCAGTCTTTTCTCAGTGGTGCCCAGTGACGGGACAAGAGGGAACGGGCACAAACTTGAATATAGGAAGTTCCATTAGAACACTGGGAGGAACTTCTTTCCCTGGAGGGTGGCAGAGCCCTGGCACAGGCTGCCCAGAGAGGGGGTGGAGTCTCCCACTCTGGAGACATTCCCAACCCACCTGGACGCCATCCTGTGCCCCCTGCTGTGGGTGACCCTGCTCTGGCAGGGGGTTGGACTGGGTGATCTCCACAGGTCCCTGCCAACCCCTGACATTCTATCATTACTTCTGAGTACAGTTGCATCTATGAGCACTTCCCCACAAACTGCACATCAAAGTTACTACTGTTTTAAAACATTGCTTCACTAGAGTCATGTCACACGCTAGGGATATCTTTTGAGGCAGGCAAAAAAGCCTGTGCCTGGGGAATGAGTCCGATGGGTATCCATCTTGAAACACTGCATTGATTATCGCAATTTTCCACCTGGCAATAAAAGCTGCAAATAAATACAAGGCAACACAAGTCTTCTCTTGCATAAAACAGTCATTTGCCTCTGTAAAAAATTAATTCTTTTTTGTCAAGGTTTTTGATCCTTGTTTGCAAATGTTGAAACATTAAAATAACGACAAGATCAGGATCCATCTTGCATGTTATTACTCAGGAGGCACAAAGTTTCTTGTGCCTTGCAGTGCCCTAAGACTCGTGTTTGCCTTTGGCCTGCTGAGCAAGGAAGGTACCTTATAGGTAAGTGGCAACACTTCCCAGTTCCTCCCCAGTCCATCTTACCCGAGATACCCCTTCCTTTCTGCTACTGATCCCCTTCAGGGTGTCAAAAAAGTATCCCAGTGTTCCAGGAAGAGCTGTGTATCGCTTTGTTCCATGTACTTTGCTTGGTGAATGAATATTCATTGCATCCTTCAGTCTGCATAACTGGGTTGTCACTTGAGAAATGCGTTCAACCCTTAATGAGGTCCAGACTAATTAATCTGAGGGAAAATAAAAAGAAGTAAAAATAGCAAGGTCATTTGCAGTCTCTTAACAATGATAGTGCTAATGAAGCTTTAAAATGAATGACAAGATTAATTCCCTAAAATTTTAAGTCAGTATAGGGGAAAACACAGCCATCAGAGAAAAGAGAGAAGCAATTTTCCAGGGGGAAAAGCCCAAACAAACAAACAAACATGGAAAGTGTCTTTCTTCCCATAAAACAGCAATACTATCAGAACTGTACATCAGAAACTGACCTGTTTCAAATTCTGAGCAAAGTACATCCCTCTTCCAGTAGGAATATAACTTCATAAGAGGTTCAAAACACACCTCATCGTCCTCTCCTGTCAGTGTTACGATGGCATCTGTGGAATTCCAATTACTTTTTTCACAATTTTTTTCCTTCCTTTCAAAACGATGAATAGCTTTTATGACAGTCCAAGAAAATCCTCCTTCTAGAGCAGCGTTTCTGTGTTTAACACATCAGAACATATTTCAACCTTGATATTTTAATATATGTTTTCAATAAAGGATCACAGAAAAATTAGTGGAAGTAAAGATGCACGATACACAGACAGCAAAATGTTGTGTTCCAGATGCTATCCTGATGTTCTGCTGCGGTCTGTCAACTTGTTTCATTTAGCATGGAAAAAAACGGTACTGCAGATATTCCAAAGGGTACACCAGGTATAGCATGAACTTCAAAAATGTTTTACTCTCTCCCTTAGAGCTGGTTTGCGCATTTTTTGGCAAGGAGCGTTCTCTGTCCGTGCACTAAGCTGCTCACGTGTGGTGAGAGTCGTGTAGCTGTGAACATGGAGTGAGTGACGTGCTCCAACTGACGAGCGCTGCTGGTGGCAACCTCGTGTCTGCTGGCAGGCGGCCGGGCGGTGGGTGCTGGCGGCTCAAGCAGAGCCCGCTCAGGAGGGGAATCACTGACTTCAGCGTCCGTGGAGGAGGGAGGGCGGCCTGACGCCGGTGACCTGTTCTGTCCCGGGAACGGTTCCTCTGTGCGTGTGACACGGGGCAGTTGAAACACCCGCCACTCTGCGGCACTTTCTCTTCCCGCCATCTTTCCTCAGGCGGATGCTGCCCACCTGCCCCGTCCTCTCTCTGAGCCGGGCTCTCTGATCGCCGCCGGCTGCGCTTTTGGCAGCTCCGGCTGCCGCGGGTCCCTCGCTGCCGTCGGGAGGGGAGCGCTAATATTCACCGGCTTCTGCCTCTGGCAACTCCCTCCACAGAAAGAAGCACACGTTGACTAAGATCCTTTCCTCTTTTGTCAATAGTTCACATTAAACGTCATAAAACATTGGAATTATGCAACAGCTGTGCTAAGCGTACAGGTACAGTGTATAGCATATGTCACATATTAGGCTTCTACCAGAAAGTGCTTGTCAAAATAGATTTTTTTCCACGGGGAAAAAACCCCCAAAACTTATATTAGGTGAAATAGTTGTTTCTGGTTTTGGTGCGAAGTCCCACCCCCACCATCACAGAGATGGTACCATTATGTGTCGGTCTCCAGGCTTGATCTCGTGGTGGATTTTGGTAACATACTGATAAACAGCTTTTCTATGAGGACTAAAACGTTGGGAAAAGTACCCCTCAAAAACATGAACTACACCAGCATCCTTACGAGTTCATTGGTCAAGGCTGCAGCTGGTAATGAGGGCTCACGACTCAGTTCTGGTGGCCACTGGCAGCTGTGCAGACCTGCAGCTCCACTGCCCGCGCCACAAGAACCGGCTCCTCTCAGCACACGCCTGGCTTGGCGCTGCTGCAGGGTCCTTCTTCTCCTTGTGTGTTTTTGCTGCCGAAGAGTCCCCTGCTCATCCAGTGTCTGCCTTGCCCCTCACAGTGGCTCCTACAGCCCCTTTGTAGTTCAAAGGTTTCTGATCGGACTATAATAATAAGGTTCTACATGATGGTGGTTAGGATGCGGAGGTAAAGTCATATTTGCGGTCCCATTTTTCTAAAGCAAGTAGTGTCACCTCTTGCATTTCATATTCACATTAGCACGTCAGACGTATTAAAAAAATTCTCACAGGTTGGTCCCTTTCAGAAAACAAAACAATGTCTCCTTAAAACACTGAGGCTTTTTTCCAGTCTTGCTACTTGTGTCTTACTCTCCAAAACCAGACTTTTTAAGAGTGTGCATGGGTCCCCCAAGCATGTGGTCAGCTGTAACAGACAGATACCAAATATTCTACCTAGTGACAAGATTAAGTCTGTCTCTAGGAAAGGATTAAGGCTCTGCAAATCGTAACAAGGTCTTGCGGTGTCGTGGTTTCAGTTGGGACAGGATTAACTTTTTTATGAGCAGCTGGTACAGTGCTGTGGTTTGTATCTGGGATGAGAAACAGTTTTGAGAGTACCATGGTGGGTTTGGCTGTTGCAGTCAAGGCCTTTTCTGCTCCTCACGTTGCCCCCCAGTGAGCAGACGCAGGGGGCACAAGAAACTGGGAGGAGACACAGTCTGGACAGCTGACCCCAACCAACCAAAGGGACATTCCATGGCATACAGTGTCATGCTCAGTATAAAAAAGTACAAAAAACTTACGTTTGGAAGTTTGAGTTCGCTCAACGAATTCACGATGAAGCAAAAATACTAAAGATATTTAGAAATGATGAAGAATTATTACACTGGTTAAATTTATGTACCCTGACAACCGTCTTATCATAAGAAAAAGTGAGAAAAATCTATGCTGAATAAACAATTAATTAGGGAACTATAGTTTATCATGCAAACTCTTCCCTTTTTTTTTTCTCTATATTCTCACAGACCATAAAAAAGGAACCTCATGCCTGAGACGAGGGTGTAACCGATCAGTGCAAACCCTTATTAAACATTCATATTCAACGTGTAAAAACCAAAATCACTTACCACGAGCTATTAGCACATTTACTCATGTGGCTGACATGGAAATCTACTTTAGTTACTGTCATAGTCCCTGCACTGTGAGTATCGCCTCACACTAGCACCAAGTTGCATTCACGTCAGAAAGTTTATCCCCTTTCCTGCTTGTTGAGACCAGCAGAGTGGCCAAGAATACATTTAAAACTCTAATTCTGTTCTTTTGCAAGTGTTGGAAAAGCAGACCATATTAACTGTTAGATCTTATTAGTTTTAGTGCGTTGCTATCAGATCAAAATTTTACAAAGGAGCTTTTACAGACCTTCTAAGCTACGTTTGTTTAAGATCTTTAAATCATTTTAAATCAAAGGGACCAGCCTCACCTTTATTCTCCTGTTCAGAACTGAGCAGTGATTAGAGGACTTCTTAAAATTTATGTTTGTAATGACCTGAATTTTTGAATACATTTGCAAAGAAAAGCATGCAGTGTGAACACGTCAGATGGATACATGCATTGACCTTCTGTTTGGAAGGAGAATCTTTTCTGATCACAGAAATCCATGTTCTTTACTGCTATTTGAAGCAATTTTACAGTTGTTGAGCTGATGGGCAAACCGAACAGTTTGCATGCTTTGAACTTCAGCCTTTCCACACAGTTGCAGTAAGGCACGTTGAATCCTACACTGACATGCTTAATCATAAATTATCAGTCTTCCTTTGAGGCTATTTTGAAAGGCCTGTGATGTTTGAGCTGCCAGGTGAGCACTCTGTCAGAACCCTGTGGTAGAAACACCACTTATTGGAAATGTCAACGGAGCAAAGAACAAAGTACAATTTGTAGCTGGTTTGGACAAACTCCGACACAGCAAGCCTGGCTGGCACATAGAGGACTGAGGAAAAGGGAGGACAAGAGCCCTATTTGGATTCTTTGTCACCACTTTATATTTATCGACCAACACGATGTATTTTCCAGTGAAGGGGTGAGTTTCTGTATAGCCCATTTAACTTGAGGACAAAAGGGTCACTTCCATAGCTACCTTCCAAAGAACACGTTGACGTAGCACACGAAGCACCACGACAAAATTGCTACTCTAGAAAATTATATAGTGAAGCTGTAGAAATTCAGTGAGAAGTAATTTTCTGTGAGAGAAGCAAGGCTGGTGTAGCTGGCTTTAGTTTGACATACTTGCATTGCTTCAATACAACGTCAATTTTCAGCACTGGAAGGGATGCAATGAATTGACTACCAAGAGAAACATACCACAAAATGAATAATCTGCTTAACGACATGAACTTGTAAAGAACAAGCCTGTAAATTGACAGGTATAGGTTTAATTACAAGTGATCTCATCGTGCAACAATGAAGCAAAGCGTACAAGCTCATCTTTCTGGTTACAGATTTTCCAGGTTTTGTTTTTGTAACTCCTTGTTGTTGCCCATAACTTGTATTTTCTTAATTTAAAAATAAATTCCAAGTAGTTTTATGACTAAATGGCTGTCACCAAGTACTTGTTATAACCCTGCTTTATGTGTTTGAATTTTCTTTAATGAAGCTATGAATTTGATAATTAGAAATATTTTGGTTACTACAAAATGGGCAGTAAATTTCCACACCAATAGTAGTGGGCTTTTTTTTTTTTTTTAAGAAAACTCAAAACTTTACATTTTTTAAGCTATTATGAAAATTCATTATCTGAAATGGAGTTAACAAGATCATTTTTCACCAAGATTTGATAATGATTATATTGCAAACTATATTAATCATTATGGAAGCAATTACCCTGTGCCTGTAAAGCCATAGACTATACTTAAGGAAATTTGAAGTGTCCAGGCAGAGCGCTCTACACTGTAAATTTTATTTCTGGTTATTCTATTAGGGAATCCTTTCAACTAAAACATAACACACAAATGGCAGTGATTCTGTAATTCATCTGGATGAATAATCCACGCATGGATAGATGTTCCCTTCTAGCCAGGGACCAAGATTTTTGCCTTGGCAAAGGAGGCGTGCACGTATAGCGATCAAAAAGACTAAGTGAACTGAATGCTGGTAGAAAACTCACAGAAATGGATTTTTTTCCCCTTTCTTTAGTTATTGCTTTTCTCAATTCAACAAGCAGAAAAAAAGAGTTTTCACTTTCACAGTGGCTTCTAACGCAAAAACTGTTATTGAAAGTGGTGTTGCCTTGAGATAAATTAAGATTTAATGGGGACATTCTTTTCTGAACTTTGCTGTACAATTGTATGGCATTTTTTCCATGCTTTGCCTTGTCTTCTAATGTTGCTTAATATAGCTGCAGTGCAGATAAACAGAGGACTTCTAAACCACCTCAGCCAAGCAAAGCTGCTTTGCTATTTCCTCACGTAATGTTCATAGGTGTTTTGTGATCACAGGTTTGAATTTTTGCTGTTCATTTACACCAAAGTTGATAAAACATTTAAACTTAAAATTCAGAAATAGGAAATTCCAGGTTCCTGACATCTCAGCTCTGCTGTCTCAAAGATAAAATCTTCAGTATGTTTATTTTCATGAAGTTTGGCTTGTTGATACCCAGAAAATACCCGTCTGTCTCTCTACAGCGTGTCTCTGTACCTGTCTGTCTCTCTCAGACAACCGTAAGGCTGGGATTACTCTGGCACTCGTCAGTGAGCAGATGTCACGGTTACACATGGCACCAACGAGAAGTCTAACTCAGACACAAAAGCAGCCAGGCTTAGTGCAAGGCTGTTTCATCCTTTGGCGACTGAACCAGTCAATAATCTCTTCGATTTGTTCTTTCTTTGTCTTGTGCACTATTGCGGCCCTGGTGTGACTGCTCTGGTCAGCAGGGTCCTCAGTTCAAGACTGCTTAGTAGCAATGTCCTTCCTTAATCACGAAACGGGAGGACTGTAAGCAGAAAGAACTGATTCACAGTCTTCAACTGAAATTTAGGCATGGTCCAACATTCAGGAGCCACCGCGGCGCGCTCCCTGCCACGTGACTGGGAATTACCCCACAAGGTATGGTCTGGCAAAGGACAACCAGACGAAGGCAGGGATGAGACGCTGACACTGTGACGTTAAAGTGCCACGGCACCACCCCCTTGTCAGCACCTTCTCTCCCACCCTGGGCTCCAGCCCTCTCTGTCCACCGGGCTCACCCCAGTGCATCCGGGTCTGTCTTGTACTGGGGAACAACAAACTGGACCCAGTGTCCGTACGGAGCCTCACCAGTGGCAGACGGAGGGGAGCATCGCCCCCTGCCTGGCTGGCTGTGCTCTCGCTGGCACAGCCCTGGGCACCGCTGGCGTTTTCCGCAGGTCACGCTGACGCCTCCTGTTTGACTTGGCCACCACGACTCCCAGATCCTCTTCCGAAAAGCTGCCGCCTTCGCAGCCAGCCCTTGCCTGCCCCCCGTCCTGCAGGGGCTGGTGGCACCTCGGGCACAGGACCCCGCAGCGCTCAGCTCAGGCGAGAGCCAAGCCTGGGCTCGGACCAAGGTCAGACACTGAACCAGGGGATGTCGCTCGGGGCAGCGCTCGGATCCGGGGGCAGCCTGCAGCAGCCTCACCCGCCGGAGGGACGCTCAGCTTCGAGCTGTTCGGTGGCAGTTGTGGAGAGGGGGAAGCTGCAGCGCAGTTGCTCAGACTAATTGCCAAATACTGGAGACACATGATGAAAAATAACCTTGCGGGTTTGACTGTGAGGAGTTGCTGCGAGTTAGTGAAGCCTCAAAGAATCAGTGTCAAGAGAGTTTTCGTAACGTGTTCTAAACTTGTAGCTTTCATCGGTTAAAGCTTAACGCAACATGCTGGTGTGTGTCTTATACTACGGTATCTCTCACAGTAGTGTTTCTCTCCAGTGGTTTGTTATCCCAGCCTCTTCCCTTTCTCTTTACTCACTTTCCTTAGCAAATAGAAAGCATGTTCTCACTCTCACAATCCAGTTTTCTTCAGGATAGAGTTGTTCCTATTCACCTCATTTTAATATTGTTTTTACTTGTATCATCAGTAGAATAATTTTTTTCATCAGAGAATATTAAAATTTTCTTAGTTTTGAAGCAGGTTTGTTGGATTCAGAAAACAACTGCATATCTTTTAATTCTGAGGTTCAAATAAATCTTAACAAAACAAACAACCAATCCATCATCGTAAGTGTAACTTGCAATTCACCATGCTTTCTCCAGTCCTGCTAAGGAAAATGACGTAAAGCTAGATTACTCCTGAATGGAGCACAAAGAGTTTCCACACAACAAACAGATGAGATGTTAAGGATAAAAAGGATTCCAGAAGACTAGCCATGTACCCCTACATATTTTGTGACTTATACGTAATAAAATTCTGTTTCAGTCAGGAAAGTCTTGAAGTGCACTCTTTGGAGGCAAATAAAAACGAGGAGCTTCTCATAAAGAAGCTGTCACGAGCTCCTTGTCCGGTTCGTTCTTTACAGGAGCAGAGGGAAGAACATTTAATCCTCTGTTACCACCTGCTCCCGGCCGGCCCTATGCAAAACCCCTCTCCTTTTCGCTGTGCTCATTCCGGTACCACTCAGGTTCCCTTTGGTGCCCCATTCCCTGTGTGGAATCAGTCTCGCTTTGGCTCTGCATCAACGGTCATCCAAGAGGTCACCTTTCCTGCTTTTTATTTCCATTACTGATTAGATCATTTTAAAAGTCTATGGGTTCTGATTCAGTTAGTGAAGACCTGACGAGGATAGCTGTGCAGTCTGTTATTAGCAGTCTGAGCACCACCACTGAACTGCGGATTATTTCTTGTGTGTTTAAACCTTATTGCTTGACTGTTATACCCACTTACTATGACAGTAGTTGTTAAAGATCAGCATACGAGCAAGTTAATAACACAGAGTAAGAGAGTTGGGGTTCATTTGTGGACTTGCTCTGAAGGCGCAGAATGTCCGTCATCCAGGCGAACGTGGAAATTACTTCCCCTGAGGAAAAGCAGCCACAGAAAGACTCGCCTGATTCTTGAGGGGAGGGATGCTCAACAAAGCAAAGAATCTGTTCCAAGCTTTGCTTTGGTGTTTTGTCTGTTGTTTTGGTTTTTTTAACTCAGAATTAGGCTACAATGTTTTCAGTATAACAACAAACCAAAAAGAAATTAACAACTATGCTTTTTCTCCATTTCCCAGCTCTGAGTTTCTGCCCAGAGATGATCTACACAGCTGAAAACTGTCTCATTCTAGGACCAAACTGGTGTCCTTTGGGGTTTTTTTGTTGTTGTCTTGGTCCAGACTTATTAGCAAACTATTTGAGAAACAACTTTTTGCATCCTGCAGAGACTGACAGAAAAGAACAAGCACTAGAGGGCAAACCTCTGCAAATCTGTGTGCTGTTAAGCCTCCAGTAAATAACGAGTAGCATTAAACTCAAGCAGCATAACACAATGAAGAGACAAGGTATTATGTAAACAAACGTTAATAAGATAATACGCAGGAAACAGATGCTAAGTTCTCCAACCAGCTGAATGAATCCTTTGCTGGAAGTCTTTAAATATTGCTAAAACACACTTTCAAAGAGGGCTTGATGTGTTCAGGAATTATTGCTGGGGTTAATATCAAGTTAAAAATCAATGCTCGATAGTGGACGTAGCCCACAGCAACCTACAGCAGAGCTCAGAGCGTGACACAGTGCTGGGATGGAGAACGAGGCGGCTGGGATTGCATGTCCTTCACACAGCCACAGCTTTCCCTCCGCCACGGGAACTTCCACCTCCAACACGGTATTTCCAATCCAGTTATTTTTCTAGCTCCTTGTGCCGGCTCTGGCCAGGCCGGGTTGGTTCCCGCGGCGGGAGCTGGCAGGGTGCCAGCTGTTCCGGGATGTTCCGGGAGCGGGGCTGGTCCCCAGGGATGTGCCAGTCCCCGCTGGGCAGCGCCTGCACAGCCCCACGGGCTGCTCTGCCCCTCGCCCCCAGCCAGCAGGACGGGGGGGGCAAGGAGCTGGGAGGGGGCACGGCCGGGACAGCCCCCGCGACTGCCCGAGGGGTGTCCCAGAGCACGGGCTGTCGCGCTCCCAGGGGAAGGAGGCGGAAGGGGGGATGTTCGGGGTGTTGGGATGTGTTGGGTTACTGCATTCAATAATCACAGACGTTTCCATGCACTGAAGATTGATCGGTCTGTATTAGTTTTTAAGATGTATTAGATAGCATTTTTCCAATCCACTATCATTTAGGTCTGATACAAGTGAACAGGGGTGTACAAAAGTTAAACACATTTGTATTGCTTAAATCTCCCTTAGGGTTCTTGAAACCTTGTTTTGTTCACAGCATATTATTTCAGGATCTTTTCTACCGTGATTTAGAGGTAGTAGTTCTCACGATTTCATGCTAATGCACATGACACACAAAAACATGGAGTAGGGCCTCTTCCTGAGGAGTTTGGCCAAGACTGCTACTGTACGTGTTCCAGGAGAGACATGAATTTGTTAAAATCAGAGAAAACCGTAAATCTCTCACTGCAAGTCTTCAGGTGTCTCTGACAACACTAGCATTTAAACCCTTATATTCTGATTTAAAATGCAATGTTCAAAGTGCCGCTCTCCAGTAACAACCACAATATACTCAACTTCAAAACCCTTCACAGATCCACAACAGATACAAGTTCTTCAAAGCAGGGCATGTAGAGATGAAGTTGTTTGTTAAGAAGGGCAGCCAAAAGCATAAAGTACTGGGAGGCAGAATGTAGATAGCTTAAAAAATCCCATAGAAGCACATCAGAGTAAGTAGATTTTTAAAACTCCTCTTACTGTAAAAACTACAACAAAGAAAAAGGTGAAGTAATTTAACAGCAGAGCAAAGGAGAGTAGGAAGAGAAGAAAATGTTTGAAGAAGCAGAAGGTCTGTCCAGACAAGGAGAACAGGAGAGAACGTAAGTTCTGTTGAGTTAACTGGAAAAACAAAATAAGGTCAAAAAGTTATTCCTCAGTAATCTTTGCTGAAGAATTACAAAGTCATAGTAAATACTTCAAGCACTTCGCGAGTAAGAGACTTACCAGAAAGTCTTAATGCTGGCAGATGACCAAGACCTTCCTAGAGCACTTGCAGAAGGTAAGGCTGTAGAAGAAAAATAAAATTAATTCTCTGCAACAGTGTTGCTTCCCTAGCAGCTCCCACCACAGAGGAAGAACTGCTTCAGAAAGAAATGTCAGTAGAATGTGTTGAATATCAGCAAATTAGATAAGTTGAATATTAGCAAATCACCAGGATCAGTTGGTTCCACCCAGGAACTAATAGAACTCCAGTGTGAACTCGCCAACGTGTTAAGTAATAGGTTGCACAAATCAGCCTCAGTATCAAAGGAATGGAAGGAGATGCAAAACTGAGGGATGCAAAGCAGTGCAGGCCCATAGGTTTGGTATCAGTACCAGGAAAACCTATAGGAACAGCAATCAACAACAGAAATGGAGTCGTACATGGATAAATATGATATACTGGGGAAAATTTACCTAGCCCTGGTAGATTAGAGACGTTCCTCACAAATTGCTGATTAGAGAAATGAAGGTGTGAACAAAGATGGAAAAGCACGCCGATCACCTTAGCTGCCTACATTTCCCTCCAAAATACAATCAAGGCTCTCATTGACAACCATCACATTGAGAAAAAAAAAGCATTATTATGTATTGCTTATTCAAATTCAGAATAAGCTACTAGCTTTAAATGAAAAGGAATAACCAGAAAGATCTCCAGGGATCTTAAATCCTGGTATTCAAATATGAATAAATGAGATGGAAAAGACAGTGAGGTGACATAGTTTTCTGGTTACCTAAAACTATTCATAGTAGTAAAGAGAAAGAAAAAAATTAATGAGGAAAGTTGCAGAAGAATCTCATGGTACTGAATGACAATGTAAATAAAAGATCACATAGAGACAAGCACATTAAAAAAAAAAAAAGTCCTTAATTTGAGTATACAACAAAAGCCTTTGAAATTGTCTGCAGCCATTAAGGAGAGACCATGGAGAATGCAAACTAGAACCATGTTCCAGTCAAGGTGCAGCAAGAGTGGGACAACTCCCTAAGGGACGGTGAACCTGGAGCAATCACAGATCCCACAGCAGGGCATGGTCCTCACTGGCCAGGGACAATCTCCGAGAACACAAGCAAAGGAGCAGGGCAGGTCCAACCACCAGTCCAGAGCACAAAGCAATAGCACGGTGACAAGGTCAAGCCAGAGAGTAAACCTGCAGGTCAGGGTTGGGATCAGGGCCAGTGACGGCAGGGCAGGTCCACAGTGAGAAGGCAGGGCTGAGGTCGAGCCAAGAAATCATCTCAGAGGTTGAGATCCAGACTAGAGCAGGCCAAAGGGACTCCACGGGCAGCCACAGACAGGGCTGTCGTTAAACCAGGACTGCTCCAGCATAGCTCTGACTGGTGGTGAGGCTGAGGGCTGAGATGAAATAGAGCTCCGGGATCCATGGGTGTGTGTGGAGGCTCCAGCTGAGGCAGGTTAGTGCCGTTAGGGCACTGACAGATGTCACACAGACCATAGTTAAACTGCAGACCTCACCACAGGCACCTGTGTTTATCAGTTGTATAAATGTGTTCAAGAATGGATTATACAAATTCAAAGGAGAGAAGCCCAGTGAGACAGATCAAATACAGCCATGAAAACACTTCTTTTGGCTGAGGAACTCGCACCCCACACATGGCTGGGAGCTGTGTCCATCTGAGCATCCACGTGGATGTGGTTGTACGGTCACACGCTCCTTCTGCGAGCACCCACTGCTTGCTCTCACGAGAGACCTCTAGGCGAGCTGGGTGTTGTGCCCGGTTCATGGGGACACTCTTTCATCAGATTGAGGTGGGACTAAAAAATAGGTTGTGCCGCTCCGTGATTCACGACCGTTGTGAATAGTCATGAGCTTCCCTCTCTTTAGGCACTTGCGTCACACAAACCTAACCTGCCCTTTTGCCAACTCCCCCGTTTGCGAGATCGTTTGCAGGATCAGGAAGCAGGGACCATGGCCCAGGTACCCATTCTCCTGTATTCATAAGATTCTTCCTTCTACCTTTATCAGAAGGGAATAACTAGCACAAGAAAGCCTCTTACTGCCTCATTAAAATGTGATTTCTTTTGATACCAATAAATTACTGAAATCTCTTTTACTTACTACTCATCTGTAGACAAATTAGTATCCATTAACAACAAAATGGCACAGATATCTGATGTCAGATTTAAGTACAGAGCAGCTACGAGGCCAGCGTGAAGCTGAATGACTTTTTTGCCCCCACACGGGGGGCCTTCCAGCCAGTTTTTGGGAGCATAGAGATAGAGCCTGGAGCTTACCGTTGTGAGACACATCGCTGCTCCAGAGATGTTAAACTACTGACTCCAGAACATCACATTTCCTCTTCCCCAGGTCCTGACCACTGCCCAGAGGAGAGCTAACGACGAGACAGGGAGGTTTTCTGTTTAGTCACTTGACTCAAACAACTCCCAGGAGCCCGAACACACCCAGAGGGGTAAACTCAGGGCCCCGTGTTTCAGGAGAGCACCTCACAGAAATGGAAAAGACGCCCTATTCTTGTTCCATCCGGTAAGAACAAAATATCCTAGTAGAAACCGGCTGGTGGTCTATTCCCCAGTGCCCCATCTCTGACCATGGCTGGACCCAAGTGGTTCTTCAGCCAACACAAGCGTCAGCTCCACGCAGTGCCTGACCAGAGGGTCCCCATGGTACACCCTGGTCTGGGACCCCTTTTCCACCAGCGTCTGGCTCTGGCAGGGCACGGAAGCACCTACCCGACATAAGCATCAGTGTCAGCTGCACGTTGAGTCAACGGCTGCAGCCTCATGTCACGTTCTTCACTTCAGCCAGACAAATACAACGCTCAGGTGGCCATTTTCCTTCCACGTACAGATTAACCAAGCACGTGAAGGCAGGAAGAGGAGAAAGATCTCTTTCTTCTGCAGCACAAGGATTGTCAGCTTTTGGCTGCGGCAGGTGATGAGGTGCTAATGACATGAGTAATTGTCCTGAGTGCTCTAACGATCCCTCTTTCTTCTCTAAGTCTGTGCTCTGCCTTTGGAGCAGGAAAGGAAGGCAGCCCCTACAAAACCTCACCCGGACCCAAGCCAGCTTGACTGGCAGCTTTGGGATTATCTCTGGCTCCTTTATCAGGTTCAGCAGCTGGAAATACTCAAGCCTGCTTCACTTAATTAACTCCCCAGCATTTTCACAGGCTTCAGACATCGCTAGAGCTGAAGCCTTTCCTCATTTCTGTGGCTCACACTTCAGTGTCACAAAGACTGAAATGCTTTAGCCCACTAAAGGCTGCTGGGACGCCGATGCAAGGCACACACTTGAGAATTTTATGTGCCATGATGTATGAGGACAAAGAAAGTAATCCAATATCATCATCTGCCCTTCATTTATGAGCTATGTTAACTGCTTTAACTCATCTTTGTCTCTCATAAAGGTTATGGTCTGACATAGAAAAATGAATATACTTTCCAACATTCTTCTTGATGTTTGGTCGTATCTTTAAATATTCCTTATAGCAGCCAATCGTATTTTGAATCCAGTTAGTTTCTTGACCTCAAGAACTCCCTAAGGCAATCATCTCCTCAGTTTAATTATATGTTGCCTAATGCAGTTCCCTGTATTCATTTTAAACTCTTGCATTTGTTCATTAACTGCCCTTCATCTTTCTCTTAGGAGATGGGGAGAATATATATTTCCTAACTAGGTGCTGCAGATGACTCTTTATTTTGTATATATCTGACATTTCTCCTATTTCTCTCCTCCTTGTAGTAATAGTGCCCACGATCAAAGTTGGCATAGGCCATTATGCCACCAACAGATTTCTCATGGAGGCAGATGCCACTAAGTACAAGTTTCTAGATCTAGCCCTACTTTTACCCTATTTTCTTACTCCATAGAGAGACCAAACATTCTTCCTTTCTTTCTCTTTCAAGAGAGACAGGTCTGAAACCTCAAGAAAGACAGCTGAACCTGTTAGAATCAGAGGATGCATAAACGAATGAGAACCATTATTTTTGTCTGTGTGCGACAACGGAAAGCGCTGTTCATAGAGCAGCAGCTTCAGTTGGCCTGAACTTTAATCATCTCAGCTTTCACTGCTAATCCCAAGTGAACTGCCTAAAATGCTGTGAGGATACCACTTCTGCAGGGAGCATAATTTCTGTGACAGAAAATATACTGGACAGAGAAAAGCCTCTATTGTCATCAATTCGCCCGTTAGGATAAAAAACCCTAAAGACCCATTTTTATTTTGGGGTCCAAAGCATTCCAAGGGACTCGTGGCTGTGGGGTTTTTGGTGTGGATTTGAATTTTCTTTTTAAGTTGCAATTTTATTTTTTTTTTTAAGTCCAGGAGATTTTTCAGACAAAACAATAATTTTTTCAATGTGATTTATTTCAGAATTCCTCTACATTCAAGATAACGCCTCCTTTTACTCATGGTTGCTCTTGGAAGTGGCATTTTGCATTGACACATGCAAACTGACTTGAAATGTTAAGACTGCCTTTGAAGATTCTGTCTGGGACTTGGAATAAGATATTGGTCAGAAAAGGGTGAAAATTTTTTGCTTTGATTGAATGAAGGAATTAAATGAAGGAAAGAAAATAACACTTTCCCTCATTTTGTTATATTCCAACAGTACCCTTACTTACTTGCCAGCATTTGGAGCCAGGGTCCAAGCTTTTCATGGCTGCCTGTTCTGTCGTACCTAGATGGCAGAGAAACATGCATTACTTCACAATTTTCTCCTCCTAATAAATGCAAGCAAAGGTTTTGTTTTTGTTGAAGCTCTTTTGTCAGAGAGACGCACTACAATGCTTAGCCCCACCCTGGCATTCTGGTAGCAATTCCTCCCCCAGCCTGTTGGTGACATGAACCTTGAAAACACCAGGATCCTGTTTCCAGGTAGATTGATTTATGGCTGAGCAGTGTCCATGTTCCTAGGTCCAGGTGTATTCAGAGGGTGAACGAAAGAATCAGCTAGGATTCATTCATTTTTGTGCACTTTATCTGAAAACCTCTTATCAAGGCTGAATAGATCACTTATGCACACCCGTTCCAGAAGATAATTTGCTGTCTCTGTAAATTTGTGTGAAAGAAAGAAGTTGTCCTGTTAATTGACATGGAAGAATGAATCACTGCAGAAGTTCCCAGTCCAGCATTGGCCAGGACTGGGCTGGCACGTCATGGCTCATTCGTGCACATTTCCCCCCTCAGACGGCGGCAGTTCACGAGCTGAATACACCAGAGAGCAGCTCACGCCTTGTCTCTAGGTAACGTGAAAATTCCCATCCTTTCTGTTCTTTTTACATCTTTGTGGTTATTTATGCGCAGTTACCTATATTGCATGCAGAACAGACTATTATTATCACTGCCAGCTCCAACAGTGTGATCGCCAGGAAATTCAGGCGTGAACGGCAGCCCCGTTCTGCTGCTGCTGTACAAGCACACACCAGACAGGGCTCTGCTCAAAAACAGCGGCGTAGATGCCGAGTACGAGAATGAGGCAAATGGAGCACACAGACAGGGGAAAACAAGGAAACAGTGGGGCAAGAAAAGGAGGAGTTTGTGTCTTTTCTATATTACACCCACCGGCCATCCGGATCACAGGATCATGACTCCCTGGCAAGCAGCTGTGGGCAGCTGTTAGGTTGTTCATTAGCAGTCTGGCTGCAGAGCTAATCAAGCCCGGCTCCACCTACCTCTCTCCATATGGCACACGCTCAGCCCCACCTCAGAACCCCTTTATCACCACTCTGCCCAGTTTCCTGATAGCTTTCTTACGCTGGGGGCCACAAACTGGCAGCAGCACGCCAGGGGCTGGCCTGGCTACGAGGGAGCCCTCGCTGCCCCGAACGTGCTAAAGCAGCCCGGGATGTGGCTGCTTTTCAACTTGCTGTGCACAAAGAGTTGTGAGTCTGTGTAAAGCTGTGGTTGTGCCACACAAAGATCAGCAAAGGCGAAGCAGATTAGGTGCAGACATGTGACGAATTAGCAACGTTGCTCCACCGAGTAAGAGGGAGCTGCAGGCAGGTCACACCGAGCTCGCACAGCGCAGGCATGACAAGCGTTGGTGCTGAGACCTGGCAAACTCAGTGCAGAGCTCATGGCCTGTTACTAGTAATGGCAATGCCATGTTACAGGGCTACACGATGACAGAACGACAGACAGAAATATGAAATTACCTTTCTTCTTTCCCATCCATTTCCGCCCTTCTCAGTCCATTCCCTCTCCCTCAATAGGATACTTTTTGAGGGAAAGTTGTTGGAAAATGCCTTGACAAATATTTTGGAAGGAGAGCTGTATGTACTATTTTGCAACACCGATTTGCTCGCTGTGTACTACCCGGACCAAAGTGGCGGCAGGGGTGTAATGCCCCCAGACAAAGCCTTTAGTCAGCAGGTGGGGGTGACGCGGGTGGCTGCAGCGGTGCAGCGTCCTGACGTACTCGGGCACCTCGGGAACGAATGGCCCTGCAGCACAGTCAATCCGTGCATTTGTTTTATGAAATTAAATAACAGCTATGAATCTCCTTCTCTGGAGCATGTTTTACTGAAGCCATAAAATGCTGCGACACAGTCTGCTTCACAGCAAACCTAAGGAAAAAGCCAAATACGCCTTATGCCGTAACGGCAGGGCTCTGGAGCACGGCTCTCGGGCTGCCGCGGTGCAGGATTGCCATCTGCAGGGCTCCGGGCTCCCCCCGAGGCTGGCAGTGCTCATCCTTCCGAAAGGTAGGGAAGGAGAGCACTGACGGGAGGGAGGCTGTTCCCAAAAATGCATGCATCTGAACCGCACCTGCACTAGGACAAGTCCTGTTGCTCTACAGGGTCACAGAATTTGCAGCCAGCTTGACACGGGAATTACTATTATCTGCTTCCCAAACGTGGTTCTACCCCCTCCAGTACCTTGTACACTTTATGCATATGTTGCTAGACATTCAGGAGGGAGGTGAACAAGCCCAGGAGGTCACCGGCAGGATAGCTGACCTCTCCTGTCCATCACTCAAATCACTCCCTCCCTTGGAAGGTAGGACCTATGCCAAAGTCACCTCAGCCGTGTACAGTCTGCTTCCTTTTCAGATGCATTTGTAGCTGGGGAAGTTCCTGCACATCAGGCTGTGCTCTGCTAACGAATGTCCACTGTGGTCCCAGCACAAAAAAGAAGGGGATGGTCTGATCCCTAAGGATGGGGCAGGGCTTTGCCAGGCTTATGTTCTTTTCCCCATTCACAGCTCCAGAAAAACTGTCCTGTTTTTCTCTTGCTCTTGTAGTGTCCAGGTGTTTAGATGCCTGGTGTTTGGATTCCTAGTCTTTGCATCTGAATAGTCCCTATAAAAATGGTTGTGGTCTCCCACCGCCCTGGAGCTGCAATAGAATATAGCAGTGACATCATGGAATATTGGAATGGGTTGGGTGGGAAGGGCCCTTAAGCCCACCCAGTGCCACCCCCTGCCCCGGGCAGGGACACCTCCCCCCACACCAGGTTGCTCCAAGCCCCGTCCAACCTGGCCTTGAACCTCCAGGGATGGGGCAGCCACAGCTGCTCTGGGCAACCCCAGCCAGGGGCTCAGCCCCCTCACAGCCAGGAATTTGTGCCTCATTCCTCATCTAAATCTCCCCTCTTTCAGTGTAAAACCATTCCCCCTTGTCCTCTGGCTCCACTCCCTGATCCCGAGTCCCTCCCCAGCTTTCCTGGAGCCCCTTTCAGAGACTGCCAGGGGCTGGAAGGTCTCCCCGGAGCCTTCTCCAGGCTGAACCCCCCAGCTCTCCCAGCCTGTCCTCCCAGCAGAGGGGCTCCAGCCCTCCCAGTGTCTTTACGTCCCTCTTCTGCTCGAGCAGGTCCATGTCTTCCTTATGCTGGGGGCCCCAGAGCTGGACCCAGTATGCCAGGTGGGGTCTCAAAGAACAGAGCAGAGGGGGACCATCACCTCCCTTGACCTGCTGGCCACACTGCTGTGGATGGAGCCCCGCGTGCGGGGGGCTTTCTGGGCTGCCAGCACACATTGTAAGCCCATGTTGAGCTTCTCATCCACCAACACCCCCAAGTCCTTCCCTGTGGGGCTTCTCTCAATCCGCTCATCACCCAGCCTGTATCCATGTTTGGGATTGCCCTGACCCAGATGCATGACCTTGCACTTGGGCTTGTTGAACTTCATAAGGTTCCAGAGTTCTTTGCTGTTAATCTCATGCAAACTAATGAGTATCTGGGCAGTTCCATGGCGGCAGGGTAGTCACACATGGCTGTTACGCAGGAGGCAGCTCCCCCAGCGCCTTCAAGGAGAAATCAGAGCGAGCCGCGGCAGCCTGCCCAGCGCCGGCAGAGGCGACTCTCAGACCCCTTTCTGTCTCCACGGTCCCGGTGACCTGGGACCTCCACGTGGTGCTTGTCTCTTCCCCCCGGTCAGCAGGGACGGACGGAGATGAAGGAGTCTCTCCGCGAGGTCAGGGCTTGCGCATCCCTGGTGGCAGAGCAGCTGCCCCGGCTTGGCGCTGGCAGCAGCGCAGGAGAGCGGGACGCGTGCCGGGCTGCGGCGGCGGCCAGGGCCGGGCGGGCTGGCCATACCTACCACAGCCCCTCGCTTCACACTGCCGGTCTCCCTGGCAGCTTTGGGGCGCCATTGCAACAGGAGAATAAAGACAGTGCCCTGCCTGGGGCCCCTCGCTCATCACCCCGCGCTGCGCCACTTTGTCCCTTCCCTGCCAAGGCGCACGCTCAAAAACTGGGGTCTCGCCGGAGCAGGAGAGTTTGAACAGTCAACCTTCAAACCACCATACTGACAGAGAATTTTGGTAGTGCTTGTTACATACTCATAGTTATTTTCGATTCTGTTAAAAAGCTGGATAACTTAATTTACATTTCAGTGTGGAAATTCTGTGTGCTGGCATCACCAAAACACATCAAATGATGGATTTGGTGCAGTGTTCCTTCTCCTAATGTTTCTGTAAAATAATCACCCTGATTTACTTACATGACTAGTCCCACCTCGTCAGCTGGCCCTGACCTCAAAGACACAAATATTTCAATAACCAGCCAAGACCAACCTCAAACAACTACACTGGAAAAGAGACCTTAGCACGAAAATAATAATAGAAAAAAATTGTTATGCTAGGGTAAAAACAATTCTCCTTAACCTGATACCAGTTTGCACACCACCAGAATAACCCCAGCTGAGATCAGCGGCTGCACGATGGCTGAAGGGTTGGTTAATGCCTCGCTACCCCTTGATGGGAAGATTACAGCCTTTTGCTGCTCTCGTTCTGCCCAGCTCTTTCTCATTGATATTTGTGATAACATGATGTGAAATAATCTCAGCTGTCCTGAAGCTGTCTGTACATAAGAACTTCTGTAGAAATGGGCAAGACCATTTGCAGACTCCTGTGTGAAATGATCCGTAGTGCTGAGCAGTACATTACCGCAAATTTATCCTTTGCGCAGCAGCGTTGCGCTGCAGCCCCGCTGTAATGAAACGCGACACACACAACCGCTCCTTGCGCTGCTGACAGCGAGCAGCGCCTTTTCCTCACAGCCTGCTTTTGGCCGAGGGAAATGAGTTCCATGCAGGAAAGTTGTTGGGATGACAGCGTGGTACCACATCAGCCGTGCCTGAGCTGTAACTGTGGCCCTTCCTTTCCTAGCATTTCTCCTACAGGTCTTCCCATGGGTTTTAAGCTCTGCCACAGCTGACAAGAAAGGAGGGAACTATGTATTTCTGTGTATTTTGCCATCAAAATTGCCATTAATTCCCCATAAAGTCAGTAGAGCTACCTCCCCCCCACAGAGAGCAGAGTTTACAACTGCAGCAAGGATTTCAAGGATTTCAAGGACCAGCTCTCACTTCCAGCGCTAGATGCTCCCGCCACCAGACGAGGGTACTTGGTGGAAAGGCGCCAGGCGCAGCACAGCGTGTCACTGCACAGCGGTGCGGGACAGACAGGTTGCAGGCTCCCGCGTGACACACAAACATCCACGGTCAACAACAGCTACTCATCACCTGTGATCAGGTGCATTTGGGGCCACAGGCAGAAACACACAGGTTACAGCCTACGGTTATAGGATTTACATGACAGATTTAGCGTATCTAGCACTGAAAATAGGCTTTTCATTTTTAAAGTCTTTAGTGACTACTACTTGAGTGCCCAGCCTTGTTTCAGCTGAAAATGCCTGTAAGTATGCAAAAAGACCACCTGAGGATGCGTTAGGAAAAGACACAGTTAATGCAGAGGAATCTGTAAAATCATGAATGACCTGAAGATCTGGGGTTCTCATTGTTGAAAAATAAGATGGAGATTATCAGGAAGCAGCTTCAGAACATGCAAAAGGATGTACATTTCCGTACAGATATAATTAGACTGAGGAGTATGTTTCCAGAGGGTAAGATAGAAGCCAGAAGTTAAAATTTATTTAATATGAGTTAGATAAGGTAGACACATAGAGGATAAGGGCTGTCAGTGGTGATCCAGGCATAATTTTCACTTGAGGAAACCCTTCAGCTGCCAAATTTGAGAGGCTGGGTTTCCGGGCAGCAGAAGATTCCTGTACATCACTTTATTGCTCACGTCTCCAAACGTCTGTTCCTGTCTTCTTCTTAGTGGGATGTGTGGTCCTGAGCTTGTACTGAGCAAAGGCCTCTCCAAGAGATAAAGAGACAAGCAGGCAGCCAGAGAGCCACGGCTGGGAAGTGGTGAGAGGGACCACAGGTTCAGACGTCGCTCCTGCAGGTGAGCAGGTAACACAGCTGCAAGGAGCACACGTCGTTCCTGGAGGGTACCAAGGAAACGCCAGGTGCTCTCCAGAGGGTCTCTGGCCAGACGTGAGGACCCAAGGCTCAGAGACCACAAAGGCGCCTTCTTACCAGGTTTGTCCAGGTGCTGGAAACAGCCAACTTGTCTGGTGCATCGGAGGGGTGGGGGAAATGGTGCTACAGCATCCAAAGGCTGGGAATGTGGACAACAAGGGAGAACGCAGAGCCAGAATTCTCTGAGGGCACCCGGAGAGGGACTGCAGTGGGGAGCAGGGGCAGCAGGGTCCCTCCCAGCACAGACTGGAGGCACCGAGAAATGTCAGTGATGCCTCTGGACCTCGGACACGGCACTGCGCGGGAGGGGACCCTGCTGGCCAGGCACACGGAGCTGTCAAACGATTTTCCATGGTGTGGACGGGTGACTGACACACCAAAGACCTTAGGGAGAGTGCAGTGCCCAGGACCTGGCCAGTAACTGAGGGAGGGGAGAGCTTGGATGCAGCAAGAATCAAGGGTGCCAGCAGTGTTAGCAGGAAGAATAGCAACATTTACCAATCTCGTAGCAACTTCGGTCTATCTTCTATCTGTCTTTGCTGTGATACGAGTCTGTCGGTTACTCTCAAACAGAGGTTTTAGTGCCCAGCAAACCTCAACGATCACAATCTTGACAGATAATGATCTCTCTCAAGCAACTTCAAAAAAAATTGTCTGGCATCACAGCACACCTGAAGACATAAAGAAGTTTGTAGTCAGAAAATGTATGTAAAATACTTTCCTAGACACTGAAAGGCCTTTGTCGGGGAGGAAAGTGCAATGTGCTGCTAATTGCTTGAAAAACAAACAACAAATGCCAGTGGCCCTGATCAGAGCAGCTTACTATTTTCCATATAGTCACCTGCTGAGGGACACTAACTGTTTCTAATTTTTGGCATTTTTAGCTAAGGTGACTATCCTGAACACATTGCATTTGTCGACCAGGCTTTAATGGTTGGCACATCAAAGACTGAAGCTGGATATTAGTGAAAATGTTTGTTCCCTGCTTGGAATCAAAAAGCTCTTTCATGAAGCATGATAATAGCAGAAGAAAGGGCAGGAGAATGATGCTCAGTAAAGTTCTGAGAACTGCATCAAATTCTCGACAAACTCTGTGAAGCTGGATAATGCTATAGCTGATAAGTGTTGTACTTCTATCTCAACTAATAACTGATATTTGTACCTGTCGTGGTTTAAGCCCAGCTGGCAACTAAGCAGCACACAGCCTCTCCCTCAGTGGGACGGGGAGAGAATCGGAAAAGCAGAAGTGAGAAAACACATGGGTTGAGATAGAGACAGTTTAATAAGTAAAGCAAAATCTGCACATGCAAGTGAAGCAAAATGAGGAATTAATTCCCTGCTTCCCATGGGCAGGAAGGTGTTCAATCATCCCCGGGACAGCAGGGCTCCATCACATGTAACAGTTACTTGGGAAGACAAATGCCATCACTCCAAACATCTCCCTCTTCCTTCTTTTCCCCCAGGTTTATATGGTGAGCATGACACCTTATGGCACGGGATATCCCTCTGGTGAGCTGGGGGTCAGCTATCCCGGCTGTGTCCCCTCCCAGCTCCTTGTGCACCCCTGGCCTGAGGGGGTGGGGTGAGGAGCAGAAAAGACCTCGACTCCATGTAAGCACTGCTCAGCGTTAACTAAAACATCTCTGTATTATCAACACTGTTTTCAGCACAAATCCAAAGCATAGCCTCATGCTAGCTACTATGAAGAAAATTAATTCTATCCCAAACAAAACCAGGACAGTACCAAAGCAAAAACTTTCAAGAATCTTCAAAATCTCAAAAATCCAATCTAAAAATCACCATGATACCAATTTTCCAGAGGCCAGAGCAAGTCTTTGTCAACTTGTCTTTTTTTCAAGTTCATAGCTTTTACTGGTCAAGACAGTGAATTTCACTCAGCAGTTGATCAGTCCTAGAAGAAACTAAGGTTTACAGTTCACTCAGAAAATTCTAATACAATTTCCAGAATCCTATTTATCAGTCCTTCTATAGTCCTTTGGGTTTTTTCTATGACAGTTCATAAAATTATAGAATCATACAGTATCTCGAGTTGGAAGGGACCATAAGGATCATAGAGACCAACTCCCTGCTCCTTGCAGGACCACCTAACTAAACCGTATGACTAAGACCATCGTCCACATGTTCCTTGAACTCTGACAGGCTTGGTGCTGTGACCACTTCCCTGGGAAGCCTGTTCCAGGGACCAACCACCCTCTCCGTGAAGAACCTTTTCCTAATGTCTAATCTGAACTTCCCCTAACACAGCTTCATTCCATTTCCTCGTATCCTGTCGCTGGTCACCAGAGAGAGGAGATCAGCACCTCCCCCTCTGCTGCTCCCCTTGACGAAGGTGCAGACTGTGATGAGGGCATCCCTCAGCCTTTTCTTCTCCAGCCTTCAACAAGCCAAGTGACCTGAGCCGTTCATCCTAAGTCTTGCCATTGAGACTTTTCACCATCTTGGTCACCCTCCTCTGGACACACTCAAATAGTTTGATGGCCTTCTTGTACTGAGGCACTCAAAACTGCACGCAGAACTCAAGGTGAGGCTGCACCAGTTCAGTGCAGAGTGGGACAGTCCCCTCCCTTCACCAACTATCTGTGTTCTGCTTGATGCACCCCAGAACATAGTTGGTCCTTTGGGCTGCCAGGGCACACTGTTGACTCATATTCAACTTGCCATCGGCTCAAACGCCTACACCTCTTTCCGCAGCGCTGCTCTCCAGCCTCTCGTCCCTCAGTTTGTGCGTGTAACCAGAATTGCCCCATCCCAGGTCGAGAATCTGGCACTTGCTTTTGGCAAATTTCACACGGTTGGTGATTGCCCAGCTCTCTAGTCTATCCAGATCTCCCTGTAAGGCCTCTCTACCCTTGAGAGTAACGAGCAAAGTTTTAATGCCCTGATGTTGTTGAGAAGCCCTTTCATCCATGACCACCAAGGGATGATGCTGTCTGATTATCAGCGTTCAGCGCTGCGCGTTTCCATGCCAGTCCAGGAGCTCTGGGAGGAACAGCCTTCACACAGCAGATCGTTACAAATTTGGCTGAGCTCTATCAGGAGCTCTGCTCTTGATTCCTGCCACAGCCCTGGTGTCAGCCAGCCCAAGGAAGAAGTTTTAAACTAGTTCTGTAAAGTGTCTGCAGAGTGGGACCACTCTTCAGGGCTCTGGTACTGCCTGGGACGGTGAGTACTCTTGGTTTGGCAGAATCTCAGTATGGGAAATGAGATTCTTTGTGGAAATAATTTCTGCTGATTGTGTTATGGATCATTGTGAAGGATGATATGTTTTAAAGCCCTAGAAACACCAGCACTTTGTGATTTGTTGCTATCTTATTCAGAGGCATAGAGTGACAGGTGAAATAATCCTGCAGAGCCAAGTCCATACTGCAGCTCCAGGCTCATAAGTCCTGTGTTACCATGTGGGGTCTGACTCACAATGGCAGTTAATAGGAACTTTCCTTCCACAAAGGAGATAGGTTCTGTCTTCCAGGAGGAGTGGCTGACACACCAGAGGGTTGTGCTGCTGTTCAGAGGGACCTGGACAGGCCAGAGAAACGGGCAGGAGGGAACCTCATGAAGTTCAACGAGGAGGATATGTGAAGTCTTGCATCTGGGCAGCAATAACCCTACGCACCGGTACACCAGCCGAAAAGCGGCTCTGCAGACAAGGGCAGACTGTTCACCCTTGAGGAGAAAAGATTTAGGAAGGAACTTACCAATTTGTTGGTAAGAAATACCTGAGTGGGGGGCAGTAAGAAAGACAAAGCCAGATTTTTATAGATGGTGGCCAGTGACAGAACAAGAAGCAATGGGCACAAATTGAAGTGCAGAAAATTCCATTAAAAAATATTTGGTGATTGAACACTGGAACAAGGTTGCCCAGACAGGTAGTGGAGTCTCCATCCTTGCAGATATCCCAAGCGTGGCTGCGCACAGTCCTGGGCAGCCTGCTGTAGCTGACGTCTGATTGAACAGGCGTGTTGGACTAAACAGTCTTGAAAGGTCCCTTCCAACCCCAACTATCGTGTGATTCTGTAACTCCTAGGAACTAAGAGCAAACTCTCAGTTAAGCTCTTAGCATTGTTTTTCAATTTTTGGTGCAGCCTGGAGCCAGTCTCTCTTTCTGACATGGAGCAGAGCACATTTGTAGATTACAAGGGTGTTATGAGGATACCGTTATCAGCAGATGTGAATCTTACAACCTGTCATAATAAAGAATGTGTAAAAATACATAGATGAGGTAAACCTATTAGTCCAGAGCCGAGCTAGGAGTATCTGTGGAAAACAGCCATGCCAGCCCTAAGTCCTGCAGATACAAAGAGACTGTCTACCCTCCTGTGGGGAGAGAACAGAACTCTTGTTATATCTGGCAGGATGGCAGCAAAGCCAACTCTTTCCATAGGGAAAGGGTGGTGAGCAGAACGAAATCTTTCTAGTACCATGCCCTCTCCTCCTTCTTCTTTCTGTCAGTCTCATACTGTGTACACAAAACTCTTAATCAAAGAGACAAACGAAGTAGGTTTATAACAAACAACAAGGAGGACAAGATGCCTCCTACAGGAAGGTCTGCTGCATTGAGAAGGTGGACGGTGAACAGGGTAGAGTAAGGAAGTGCAGCAGTGTGAGTGTTCAAAGCTCATGGGATGTTTGACATTTGCCGCTGCAAAAGGCCTCTTCTTGCCATCTCCAGTCCACACGCTTTGGTTTTGCCCTGCAAGGAGCTTGGAGAAGGCCAGCAGAAGTAGTAGTCCTCAGGGAACACATGTGCTGTGATTCCACCGACAGTGTGATAGCTGGAGGAGGACACACGTGCTGCTCAGTGCTCAGCAGCATTTTGAACAGGCTGCATCTGTGGGATTGAAGGAGCTGCTGGCACCTTTGCAAGATGCTGTCATCTTTGAATGCTTGGGGAGAACAGGCAGGTCGTCTATGATGGGGAAGAAGAAAATATCATCCGCCTTTGAAAAAGGCCAAAAGATTGATCTTGGGAAAAATTCTTACTTTGCTGCCTGGGAAAAGCATGGAGGGAGTCCTCCTAGAGAACATTTCTGGACACATGAAGGAGAAGATGACTGGGAACAGCCATCATGAATTTACCAAGGGTAAATCACACCTGACTGACTTCTAGGATAAAAGGACTGGATTTGTGATCCTTTCATGCTCTGACCTTTCCCATCAATACATGCAGAGTGGTGATGCATCTCCCTCAGTGCAGGTCTTCTCAGAAACTCTTCTTCGTTCAAAACACTTCTTTCAAAGCGTGTGTGAACACCTCCTGTTCCACCCGCAGGGATGGCACTTACTCTCCGCAAGATGCACATGTGTGTTTGGACCCTTAAACACTGAGTGTTACCAACAGGACGATGTTTTTCCCAGTGTGCTGGAGCACAGTGTCCCCACGGAAGCCGAGTTCCCAGTGCAGCCTCCCTCCCTGCGTAGGGATTCGCAGCAGGAGAGACGTAAGCCCCTTGCTGTCTGGCACCCTCCTCCCCTTGCAGGATGTGCTGCAGGAAGCCTGGCTGGCCCATTTTCCCTGCGCGGTCCTTCCCGTGAAAGGCACTTGCATTCCTAATCCGAGCATCACAGAGCCACACTGGTGAGAAACCTGTTGCCAGGCAACACAAAACTTCCCACGGAATTCCAGCTCCTCTCTGGTGAAGTCGACAAGAAGAAGAACGTGACGCCAGCGGGTTTCTGGGCTTCTTTTACATTTACTTCTTACTGGCACCTGCAATGTGGAGACAGGAGAAATGGGGCCAGAATTTTTGAATGATGCAAAGAGAAGATGGACAGCAAAAACCACTCCGTGAAGAAATAAAGAGAAGAGCAAAAAGTGCCAGAACGGAGGACAAAAATTAAAGGAGCAGTAGCTGCACTTGAGGAGAAGTGGAGAATGAACATGGATGTGGTGTGCTGTCTTCACACGGGAGTCAGCATTCCACAGAAAGACAAACCAACATAAGGCGTGCAAATGCAGAAATAACAATACCAGATTCAGGAACATGTTACTTAGGAGGAAATTATGCCTCCCTAAGGAAAAACATGCAGATCAAATACTGGGAGAGACAGTAGCAGGGGCTGGTGGTGATTTCACTTTGCACCTCTCAGTCTATGAACTTCCCTGTTTTGTTCCGGCTTGGCCAGCGCTGAGGTGCTGTACTGCCGCCTGCCACACGCACAAAGCCCAGCGTTACAGCGCTGGGGTCAGAAGGCGCCGTAGCTGTCTACGACGCCGCATCTCGCCTGCGTCCCACAGGCTGCTCGGTTTTGCCATGGTGGGCAAATTACCCCCCGCCCAGGATGGCCCTGACCCCCTGCTTCAGCCTTATGATTTTTTCTCTACCTTTGTCCCCACATTTTCCTATGTGGAACAGCCAGCCGGGAGCAGTTCCCTGCCGCGGAGCGCTGTGTGACCGCGGTCAGAGCCGGCAGGCGGATGTCCGAGGAGCCTGTGGAGAGGGACAGCGGAACCGCCTGCTGCCAGCCGGGGCGAGTCTCATCCTTCCCCTGCCGAGCACCCTGGGCAGGCCATAAAACACCACACATTCCTCAAAAGAGGCAGCTGAGCAGGCTAAGAGCGGGACCAGGAAGCTGAGCACAGGTCTAGGCAGTTATTAATCCCGTGGAAGGTGAGGTGGATTGGAGAGGCAGAGTGCCCCAACTGCCCCAGGCGCTGAGCCGCAGGGAGCTGCCAGACCCACTCGTCTTCCGTCAGACCGTGTCGGAGCAGAGGCAAACTCCCCCTGACGACTGCCTTTTCCAGAGCCTATTTTTTGAAAGAGTTGATCATCGAACCTGCACAGCCTGAGCCTCCTTATTCTCGCAGCATGCAGTCGCACTGCCTGTCTCAGCAAAAACCGGCTGGTCCTCTGCTTACTGGGGAAGCTGGACTGCCCTGGAGACGGCTTACGGGTGGCACTGGGTTATGTTGTGTTGCAGCCTCGTGCTGTTTTCCCACCTTGGACTGTTTTCCCCGTGTCTTGTGTCTCAGCGTTGCACAGCCTTACGAATCATAGAGGACTGAAAATATTTATAAGCTAAACTACCTCACTGCGAAGCAAACGCCGGCGTATGCATTATTCTGCGCCTGCAGAACGCCCATGGAAATGAGGAGGGCCACCAAGTTTGAGAAGAGGGCTCAGAGAGACAGCGTGTTTGTGCGCAAAGGAAAAAGGAGGTGACCTGCCTGTGCCCAGCCCTGAGCGGGCACCCGGTGCTGAGCATCCTGCACCACTGAACGCCACGGACACGCTGTGCGAAGCACCCCGGCAAATTATCCATGGCACATTAGAGAGGACGTGTGTAATAGTGCTTTGTGCAAAGAAAGGAAATAGCAGGAACTAATTTAATTAGCATTAGACTTGACTCACAGGTTTTTCCTGACTGCTTTGTCAGGGACCTGCCGGGGGAGGCTGCTCCAGGCAGGGCTGAGAGCAGCGCCAGGAGCTGCACGGGGCCAGCAGAGCGGGATGGGGACAGGAGCCGGGGCCAGCCCCAGCCCGGGCTGCCAGACAGATCCACAGGGACGAGGCCATCCAGGGCCAGCAGACCGAGGCCAAGGCCAGCGAGGGACACGGCCAGGCAGAGCCGAGGCGGTGGCACAGCCCAGACCAGGAGCAAGGGGTCGCCAGGAGCTTCGTGCTGCACGAAGGGGACCCTCGGCCGGGCATCCCGGCTCCCCCGGCTCCTTCCCAGCATCCTGAGCTGGGGCGTCCGCTGCACCACGTCAGGGCTGGCCCCCAGCACGGGCAGCCAGGCCCTTGGTGCTCAGCGTCCCGGGGGCTCTCCAGCGCAGCCGGGAGGGAAGCGGCTCGAGAGCCGCAGCTGACCCCAGGGACACTCTCCAGCCAGGGCTGCGCCCCCACCCTCGCTCCTTCTCAACGGGCAGCAAAACGCCCGACAGCGCCTGATGAAAACTGAGAAAAGAAAAAAAGCAAGGAAAGACCTCACACTTGAAGCAGAATCAGCACTTCAGGAGAGTGAGACAGGTTGCAAGTGCTGGAAAACTTCCTTAGTACACCCTCCTGCCTTAGAGCTGATGCTGGGTCTCAGCATCTTTCTCTAAAGCGCAACGTCAGGTTCACGTGTTTCAGCCACCTTTACTGGCTAGCAGACAGTATTACAATGTCAGGGAAAAAAACTATTTTTGATACCTCTGTGCTGCTCTGTTTTCTGTAGCCACATTCAATTAAAATAGTTAGGTTTCTGAATTCCTAATAATTTTTCATCATTTCATGGATTAAATGAAAAGTAGAAATCCTAGAATATCACATGATAATAAGTAATCAACCTTTTTGAGATATCAACCTGTATCAAAGGCAAATGTGCAGTGCATGAACCAGACAACATGTATCTCCTAATTTATAGCAGCGTGAGAGTTTTCATCTCAATATAAGAGAGAATTTTTTTACAGTGAGAACAACCATTCAGTGGAACAACCTTCCAAGGGATGTGATGGAGTCCCTGTCGCTGGAGGTTTTCAACATGTGGATAGACAGGGTGCTGGAAAACCTCATCTGCGCTCCCGTTCCCAGGAAAGGTTGGAGCAGATGATCTTCTCAGGTGGCTTCCAGCCAGGGCTGCTCCATGATTCCGTGGTGATTTGTAAGCTGTTCAAGTCTTGAATCCCTTCCCTGTTTTGCCAGGCAAATGATGATGAATCTTAAGGAGCCCTAAAGCTGAAAGATGGGCACAGAGAGCCCGAGGCTACTCTGCATTGTGCTTCTCTTCCATAGCCCAGGATTACGCAGTCCTTCTAACTGCTCTTGCTGGTAGAAGTTAAACCATTAAAGACAACTGGCCTTTCCTGCACACTTAGCACTGGTAGATGCGCTAATGAATGTGTTTCTACTATATGGTAATTTGGGTTTTGCTTCTTTAACAGACAGAATGAGGAATTCCATCACTGAAGTAAGAGTTTTAGACAGTGTAACTTTTGGAATATCTGCTGTTCTTGATATTTGGCTTCTACTTATGATAAACATATATAACAAAGCCCATGAGTCACAGCAAATCTGCTCTTTGAATTCATGCATTTGAGAGCAGGAAAAATGGATTCACATGAGTAGGTTAAGCCAAACCAGAAATAAGTCAGGGCAGCCAGCCAGAAGTTGATGAATTTGTCACCTGGCACAATAGTCCCAAGCTGAAGTACTCCTGCATTTGGGGGGGGGGATCATTTGTCTTCCTGAATTTCAGTGATTTCAAACTGAGATGTTTCCTAAGTGAGGAGTAAGAGCATCAAATCATTTGCTTCAATGATGAAAGGTTGCCCAAAAATCCAATCAGAGATCTTTTCAGCAGAAGATCTGGAAATAATTTAAAAGAAGAGATATCAGCTTGTTCCCCCTCCAGTGTTTTTCAACATCCCTATTTGACACTGAAGAACTTGTAGAAGTTCTTCTTTCTGCGATTGTCCCTGAAACAGCTAGAGTTCATTTTCAAACACACAGTTCACATGCCAGGCAACAGCTTTAGCACTGTTTGCAGCTCCGTATTAAGTTCACTCAAGTGAAATAGGAAATAGCCCAGAAATGCGCTCTCTAAAATCCATGACAATTTGTTAGTTCACAGCATTTTGTGTTTGTCTCTAATGAATAGTTTTATGCATTTAAGAGTTTTTAAAATAAGTAATTTACTGCAAGAAAGTTGTTACACAGTGCAGTGAAGCACCACTTTACAGGAGCTATTTGATAAGGTTTTCGGATTGCCTTTGCACGCGTATAAATATACCTGACAATTTCCTCAACGATTTTTATAATGCAGTCTACACTCAGCTGTTTCCACATTAGCAATTCACAATCAAATAGCGTGCCAAGTATTCAAATTCAAGAAAGCAAGTGCCAGCTCTATAAAATTCCACATTTTGTTTACCACATTTTCACAACTTGGATACAGCGCATCCCCCAGCCCGGGGCAACCCTGACACATGCTTTACTGGTCCTCCTTCGGTCCTGAGGAGATTTCCTCAGGGGCTCATGATGCTTCCCACCCATGCAATGTGGGTGCTTTGAAAATGAATTTGGCATGGCCTCAACTATTAAGAATATTGTATTAGCTCATTGGCCTCCAGAAATACGCAGTGTCTTAGCACCGTTGCATCACCACCCTCTGCACTGCTCCCAGAGCTGAGCCTAAGGATATCTGCTTGGGCTGCTGCATCCTTGTATTTTCCTTATAACATCTTTTTCTGAAGTTTGTCTGTGGCTCAGTGTAACACAAGGAACGCCAGGACAGCTGCAGCACTGACTTAATCCAGATCTGCTCATTTAATGTGAATGCGCAGCCTCTGCCACACAGGGACACCGCAGTGTGGAGTGTACACGGGCTGCGAGTATTGCACGGAGACCAAACACCCCTCTGCCCTGCAGCCACGCAATTAGCCGACTTTTAGTGCTTCCTTTGCTTTCTCAATCTTGTTCAAGTTTCTGTCGGAAGGAATGGAGGCTCTTTCTGAAGAGATGTTACTGTTTGTCACTTCTAAAATAAATAAACATACCTGATTTATAGCTTCTGATCGTGGGACAGAGTGTAGATGTGTTCTGGCATCGAAGGATGCTCAAGCACGCAGAAAGACATGAAATATTTCCAGTGCAGTTACAAGAGGTGTATTTTGTAACGGTTTGAGCAACGTTATTTCCAAATAAGATGTTATTTATGCCTTGAAAATTTTAAAATTGTGGTACAACTGACCACAAAGAATAGGATAAAATATCTGTTTTTTAAATGAAAACAACAGTATACTATGAGAGAGTGAATTCTCGGTTGGTGGAAGAAGACTGACTGACCATAATTGACTGACCTTGGGCTGCTGGACAAAAAACTTCCCCCAAAGCCAGACAGTCACTGTCGAAGGGGGCCAGTCTTTTGTCAGTGGTGCCCAGTGACGGGACAAGAGGGAATGGGCACAAACTGGAACACAGGTAGTTCCATCTGAACATGAGGAGGAACTTCCTTCCTTGGAGCGTGGCAGAGCCCTGGCACAGGCTGCCCAGAGAGGTGGTGGAGTCTCCCACTCCAGAGACATTCCCAACCCGCCTGGACGCCATCCTGTGCCCCCTGCTGTGGGTGCCCCTGCTCTGGCAGGGGGTTGGACTGGGTGATCTCCAGAGGGCCCTGCCAGCCCCTGGCATACTGAGGCAGCACCTCTGCTGTCACTGGAGTCACAGTGGGAGGGAATATTCACATGGAGGGAAGGTCCCAAATTTGGAAAGTGTCATGGCAGGATAGTCTCTGCCTCCGTGTCTGGGTTTCCGTGAAATTCAAGGGTGCACAGGAGTGGGCAGAAGGATCCTTTGGGTGGTGCTGGTAATAATGAAATGTAAGTGACCATGACAGCTGACCCCCCCCGCAGCAGCAGTTGACACACACTACATCAACATCTTCGAAAACTCAGATATGACATGCCTTTAACAATTGTTTCTGTGAGCAAGTACATAAAAATAAGAAACTGTATGTTCTTTAAATACTTTGACCAGTGTCTCATTCTTTTATACAAAGCCACATTTGTTTAAAGATTTTACATATGTGCGTGTCTTCTTTATTTAAGTATAATATGTTAAAGTTCTTTATCAGTCTTGTTATGTGCATATAGTGTGACACCTTGTCAAATGTTACACCACTGAACGCAGATGCGAAATTTCACTGTGTTTAGAGACGTACTGACCAGCCCTTGGTCTGAACACATTCTGACCACCCCTTGGTCAGACGGGGGAGTCCACTGGCCAGCGCAGCGGGATTCGGTCCAGCGTCTGCTCCCTAAGGACCGAGAGGGGAGCTGCTTGTGCGCTGCGAAGGGGTAGCGGGAGCCAGGCAGCTCCCGTGGCTTCGCTTCAGCAGGATTTCCCTTTATGTGACACGACAGTTTACAGAATGGGAATCACTGCTCTCTAGCAATTTTCCCCCCACGTATATGGAAACAATTTAAGGAAGGGTAGGAGGAATAAGAACCATTGTTACAGTTTTCTACAACCCTAGATAATGAAAAGACCATCAAGATAAAATTACAAAATGACTACTCCATATATGCAAATAAGAGAAGGATGGAGGTTTTCTGAAACAGTTACGAGAAATTGCACGCTTGAAATACACCCAGACCTGTACTTGATTTCCTATTAGGTAAATCCATGCCTCAAACACTATTAAAATTCAAGTTTGCATTTCAAGTTGGCATTGTTTGTCTTCTGAGTAAAGATTCAACAGCCAGGAAAAGAAGGAAAATAATGAAGATATTGTAAAAGGGCACACCTCCATTCGTCACTGTCTCACGTTCCCATCAGGGTGTAGCACACAAGACAGTCTCCAGTAGTTCCCACCACAATTACCAAGTTCGGCAATTAGGACAAATGAGAAGTAGAACCATTTTCAGCAGCCTTTCCGATTGTTAAAATTGAATAAAGAGTGATGAACAAGTATATACACAGGATACAATTTAAACAGTCACATTCCATCTGTGAAGGACACAGTGAAAAATAATTGCATAGCTAGGCAGAACAATCTAAATACGCATGGAAGCAAATCAAAATATTCAGGACTCAGATAGTAAAAGACATCAGTTGTTTCTTTATCAAAGAGAATAAGAATATTAAGTTGTTTTTTTGGTTGTTTTTTTTTTTTTTTTAAGCCATTTCATTGAAACAGAAATCTTCTGCAACCTAAGGAGTGGGAATGTGTGTATAAAGGGGAAAGCAGGCAGTGATCCTCACGGTAGGCACCACTAACACTCCAGATCTGCAGCAGTCTGTCTCCAGTTCAACTGGTAAATTAAAGGGTCAGGATGGAGATAAACTGTCCCCTGCCCCAGATCTGGCCTGCTGCAGCTTAGGGGCGATGTCCCGTAAGAGAACTTGCAACTTGCAGAACGGATGTGACACAAAACACCGCAGGCGCGTGGACCGGCGTTGTGTACAAACGGCACGGCGAGAAGCCGGTTGCCGACGCGGGCAGTGGCTCGCCGCCCAGGAAGCAGCGGCTGACAGGAGCCAGGGGCGCGGGGTAAGGGGGCTCCAGAGCCTGCCCGGCTGGCAGCGTGGGTACGTCCACGCCGCGGGAGCGCAGCAAAACCACTCAGGTGACTGAGGGTCTGCAGGGCACAACCTTCTCGTCACATGGGGAGAGTTCACCCGACCTACCCGGATTAAATGCCAGATTACAGAATATCCTGGCAGGCAGACCTGACCCAGCAACACCAGAACTCCGATAACTGACTGTTCCCATTACCTGCTTTATTTGATGCTCTTGTGTCAGATTTGTGTCAGAAAAAGTATTTGACCCGTAACCAACTTCTATGCACTCACAGTGCCGCAGCGCTGTACGATATCCACAAAAATTGTCTCTTTTCCACACAGAACCATCCTTGCACCCTGGCAGCCAGAGCCCTTTGCAAAGGTGTTTAAAGCTTTACACTGTGGTGGAGGAGTTCCAAATTAAGGTCTAAGAATCTCACAAAAATAATGACAATTAACAGTTTTCTGCTCCCAAGTGGCTATTCCTGCCCCCCCAGCCAGCACCCGGCTATAGACTGGGCAGGATGGCCATGGTATGGAATACCCCTTTGGATGTTTTGGGTCCACTGGGGCTGTGTGTCCCTCCCAGGTCCCAGATCCTCGTGAAAATGAACCCCAGCGCTGCCAGAACCAGACATATGAAAATGCCGTAAATAGCTAAAAGCGTGTACCCAAATCCAAGTTCAGTTAAGACGGAAGTGGGGAATTCACTGACAGTGTCTGGAAGGATGGAAGTCCCCAGCACAGCCAACAGACGCCCTGGTGCTGCCCAGCAGCAGCTCCCAGCCGCACTCACCAGAGATCCCGCCGGGACCACCGGAGCAGCACCTCTTCCTCAGCCCGCGTCAGCCCCTTCCCAAAGTCACAATTTTCTCTCTGCAGGGATGGAAATTGCAGTGGCTCGTACTGATGGTGCCTCCCGTCCCTTGCGCTCCCGGGAGCACAGCCCAAAGCTGCTGGCACGGCGCAGGCTAATGGGGACACCGGTGCTTGTGCTCTGACCTGGTGCGTTTCTTATGCTGCCACGTTTCTTCAAGGTACATTCTTAATTCACTGTAACAAATTTGCTCAGTAGTTTTTGCATATTTACAGCATCCAGAGAATAAATACAGCAAGTAACAGACTGCATTTTTATACAGAAAAGTTCCCGAATGGTTACTTTAAGTGAAAAACCCATGCAGCCATCAACAGCACTACCATGATGCTTGAGAAAGTCATTAATTGAGTGCAAATTCTCAAGCAGCCATTACAGTATATCTTGTTTAGACTTTAGCATTATGTAGGTTCTTCAAACCTAACTTTGTCGCTCCTGTGTTTGTATTTCTGGAAGATATTCTTGGTTAAACATAATTATTTTCTAATTCAAAGGCAGCAGAAAACGAAGAATCCAGCACTTCCCTCCAAAGTTGGTTCCAGTGCTTAATCATGCTGGCTATTAAATTCACAGGCAAATGAGGGATATAAATTTGTGTCAGCTAAGCTGAGAGCCTCTGAGCATTTTGCACGTTCCCCCCCTGGGCTGGGTTGTCAATGTCGACCCAGGTGGCTCCGTGCCATCCCTTCTAGGAGGTACAGAATTTGGTCTCTGTATTTGGTACCGTTCCACTGGACGCAACACAAACCTGCTCTGAGGGGCTCGTAAATATAACATGCTACTGCACTATTGCAACTCCTCACATTTGCAGTAGTCACCAAGGCAGAGTGCGGAAATAAGTCAATAAAACATTCTCCCCACCCTGCTGGCAATCTGTTCTGCACTGAATTGCTGAGTAGCCACCTAACTGCAATGAACCTGACACAAAATATTCTGGCATAAACAATCCACCTCCGAGACAGTCACAACGTGTTCTCACAGCACTGGTCAGAGAAAAACCAAAAGCTCATGCAAAATGAAGCCTCCGCTAGGAACATCACTGAAGTGGAATCTAGCCAGAATAAATCAAGGAGTCTCAGTTTTATTTTTCACCCCATTCTGTTAAATGTAAATACATAAATAAAATCAGTACAAGATGCTTTACCTAAATAAAACTGATAATACAGACTCAGTGCAATCCACAATCCTATTTAAGCTACCTCATTTTCTATTTCTTTAAATGTATATACTTTCAAAGGAATACAGGAAATTCTTTGTGAAAATTACAGTTGAAGCTAGCACTAATATTTAATGATACTCTGAATATAACATTACCCAGTGGGAAGCATTTTTATCGGCCTGGATTACTCAATAGAACAAGTAACCAGGTCTTTAATTAATCACTGTTGAGTTGTTACCTAACAGTTTCTCAGAGAGATATTTATACTCTGCTTGTTACCCTGAAATTGTTATGCAAATTTCTCCATTTGTAGGAGTAAAATTAGCACTAGCAGCACTATCTGCTACCAGCAGAAGGTTTAAACAGGATTTGGTGAGGCCGCTTATGTTACATCTGACTCAAATTGACTTCTGTACAGACAGTCATGGCATGAGCATTTCACATTACAATAGATTCATTTTCATTATACAAATTATTATTATACATTATATATAAATCGTACATAATATACATGTAAATAATGTGTATATTATATAACACAATATAATTATTATAATAATACAATTATATTTATAATTGATTCAATACATTATGTGTACTAATTATCATTATTTATTACACAAATACAGCTCAACCATATGCTTTCTGGATCTTTGCTGGGTCGGGGCTTATGCTCAGCAGACCAAGTCTCGGTGTAGGCTCGAAGACTTTTGGAGATCACTATCTATGATACCTGTTTCTCAGCAATAACATTTTCCTGCCAATTGGGTTGAGATATGATAGCAGTTGGGGCTTTTTTGGTTCTGATTTTTGATTTTTTCCACCCTAGAATTCTCTAATCCCATCCTTTTCCTTTCAGATCATCCTGTGAGGCTTAGGGTGCCTCTCTTTTGCCTACAAACATATTACTCGTTTCTAAACAAGGCTCTGAACTCATGACATGAGTTAGCCCTGTATAATAAATTAAGATATAAGAAAGCTAACTACCTCAGATTTAATTACTTACTTTTGTTTTCTTGGTAAGCTGGCTCCTACTTATTCACAATTTCTGGTCTTCTCTTTTTGATGCTACAGGCTTTAATTACAGATGCTACAGGCTTTAATTCTAGTAAGGCCTGTAGCCTGAAAACTGGTCCAAAATAGAGGAGCTTACTTTGTAAATTACAAGGATTTATGGATTATCCAAGGCAAATCGTGCCTGATTTACTAGGATTTCAAGTATACAAGGAAGAAAAAAGTGTGAAAGTCTTCAGAATAAACTTAAATATGGATTAAGGTAGAATATTCAGTTTTCAAAAATTAGGAAAACAAATTTATGGCCAGAATGATGAGAAAAAAGAACATTTCAGATTCATCAACTGTAATAATCTAGCAAGGATGGCTCTGTGTCACGGTTTGCAGAGTTTTCACATGACTAATTACAATTCTGACCTCTTTTGGTAAGAAGCAGGTATGATAAGGGAAACTTTTACAGAAGTGGATACTGAAACATGATTTAAGGTCTGATTTTGATCATATGAAAATGTCTGTTTTAAAACGTTAGGATGAAATTTTCGAGGGAGAGGAGGGAGAGGTCCTGATCAACCACTGAACTGAGTGATCTACAAAGATCTTTGCATTACATCACTCTGCTCTTTCTTAATATTCCTGACTGCTGACAGGGTGCACTGGTGTGCACTAGGGTTAGTTCATGCAACATTTTTTTTTATATTAAATATCAGATAGGAAGAAAGGCCTACAGAGTGCTTTATTAAGATTTTAAGATTAAAAAGGCACCCTACGAGTATGTGAAGACTCTGACAGCAACCTAATAAAATGTGACACAGCGCAGCTTTGAAGTAATGTCTAGGGATCAGCCTGCACATTTTTACGCCATAGTTTCATTATTTATTACTGCTGACTTTTACAAAATCCTGAAAGTGAAACAGAATTACATGAACTGAGAAGCAGATTTGCCCTTCAGGTCTCAACTGAAAGAAACTGAGTTGAACACAGGCTTTGAAAGGAGTGGTGAAAAGCAAATTATGTATTTGGGGATGAATATATTTAAAGCAGATGACAAGTCAACAGCAAGCCACCTGAGCAACTGTACAGAGCAACTGTACAGGACATCCGGCAAGATGGCACTAGCCCCAAATTCCGGGTTTGCTGCAAGGCCATTCCTAAAGCAAGCAGCAGGAATACCTGTAAATGGCCAGCTGCCTCTGACCAAATCTACGACTGATCAGAAATCAGACACAGAAGGCAATCAAACATCAGCATTTCTTCTGAGAGAAACATGGGTTTCTAAAAGGTTTAACTTTGTGAGAATGCACATTTTCTGCAAACCACAGCCTTAATTTTAACCGTCATTAACAAATGTTTCAGCAACTACTTTATTTCACGTGAATTTCTGACATTCTTTCATCTAAATATGAGAATTTACACAACGATCCAAATGCAAACTACAGATTGTCAAATAAGTGGCACATTTCTCAGTGACAGTCTAGTTTTTTTTCCTTCTTGGACTTTTGTTTCCTATCAGCCAACCACCAGTCCCTCAAGGATCTTCATTAGTTTCTTGTGAAGTTCCTCCTGTTTGGGCTTCCAGAAGGATTTTGAAACTCAGCACCAAGTGGACCCCTTTTTTCTCAGGTGTTGGCTCTTTCCCAAAACTTTAATAGGTTTGTGAGATGTAGTTTATTCCTACAGGAAGCTTTGCTTCCTCCACTGCCTGTTCATCCTTGTGTCTGCCTGTCTCATTATTTATTATAACCCTGGAAGTTAGACTGTCCCACGTAGACCCTCCATCCCCTAAAACCTTAAAACATGGCAAAATAGCCGTTGTCTTTTTGTACTAGGATAATTCGAAACGGTACCATTACGCACAAAAATCTGCAAGACCTACTGTTTTGTAACCCACTTCATCTGGAGAGGGCCATCTCCTTCCTCTGATGGCTTTAGTATTCCTGAAACCTACACCGGCAGGGTAACACTGTGTTTTCCCCTGCCCGTTCCAAAAAAGCTTAAGCTGGTCTGATTGGGATCAACAATACCTGAGGAGAAAGGAGACCTTCCCTAGTCCTACCCTCGCAGGATCACAGCTCACGGCTTTTTCTATTCAAAATGCTCTTTTGCAAGAACCTCATTTCATAGAATCATAGAATCATAGAATGGTTAGAGTTGGAAGGGACCTTAAAGATCATCAAGTTCCAACCCCCCTGCCATGGGCAGGGACACCTCTCACTAGAGCAGGTTGCTCAAAGCCCCATCCAGCCTGGCCTTAAACACTTCCAGGGATGGGGCCTCCACAGCTTCCCTGGGTAACCTTTTCCAGTGCCTCACCACCCTCACAGTAAAGAACTTCTTCCTAATATCCAATCTAAATCTGCCCTCTTCCAATTTAAAACCATTACCCCTTGTCCTATCACGAGACTTCCTGACCAAGAGTCCCTCTCCAGCTCTCCTGTAGGCTCCCTTCAGATACTGAAAGGCTGCTCTCAGGTCTCCCCGGAGCCTTCTCTTCTCCAGGCTGAACAGCCCCAGCTCTCTCAGCCTGTCCTCATAGGAGAGGTGCTCCATCCCTCTAATCATCTCAGTGGCCCTTCGCTGGACCTGTTCCAACAGTTCCATGTCCTTTCTATGTTGAGGACTCCAGAGCTGGACACAGTACTCCAGGTGGGGTCTCCCCATCTGTCCCTACCACCTTTAATTCCGCCAGGCCGGCTAAAATCCCAGCAATTCCTGAAGGCGCTGGTGCCCTCCTTACGCCGCTCCAGAGCAGGGACTGCGGTGAAGCCGCAGCGGAACAGCGGAGCTGGGGCTGTTGCCTCCGGTAGCTCCTCTGCCGCCCGCGCTCCTGCCCGGCTCCCGCTCCTCAGCGGCTGGGAGAGACGGCGCTGCCCCGCGTCCCTCCCCGGCTCCTTCCACGACGTGGCTCGGCTGAGCTTTGGGAATTACGGGCAATTGATGCTGGACAGAATAGCACACGGCAGTGCCCGCGGAGAAGGGCAGCCACGTTTTGGTCCTTTCAATGGTTTGCAATCAGGTTACTCCCCTGCAGCTTTGCTAAGAGACACCGACGCAAAAGAGAAAGCCCTAGGCATTTTGCCACCAGTTTCCCTACAAAATCCACCAAGTTTATGCAAAATATACCAAGTTCTTCGACATCTATACTGTGGTGACAGCTTGTCCTTTTACAGTTTGGGGTGGTTTTTTTTTTGTTTGAGTTCTGGTTTATTTTTTGCCAAAAGTATCTGTTCAGGGGGAAGAAAGCTGCTTGAGGGAAAGCACCAGACTTGATGATTTTCCTACCAAATATTTCTGATGAGTTTTAAAGTACTTGGAACAAGCCCTTAAAGCTGTCAAACGGAAGAGTTAGGAGAAGAAGAGGGATCATTGTCACTTTTTATAACCCCACAAAAAAATGAAGGTTACAAATAAAATGAAGATTCAATTCACTCAAGCTCATTTTTCCCCTGTTATCTCTATGATAGGCGAATTTTGTTATAGACTGGGAGAAGAAAACTTTTCAGGAACAGAAAGAAAAATGAAACAACAACAACAAAGTATGCACTCTTTCTCAGAAGACCGAATCCCACTTCCCGCTCATCTCTAAGTCATACCTTTAAGGCATTTCCCAGGAGAGAGTTTAAGCCCTTCCGCACAGGGAGAGCTTTCGGACTGGGTGCAGCCGCATCCCGCCCCCGCCTGAGCTCACCTGGGTAAAGTCTTTCCGAGCCTTTTCCTTTGGGCCAGCCCCGGAGCGCAGCCCCGGGGGCCGAGCGCGGCAGCACGCCGCAGCTCCGCGGCAGCACCAGCGCTCAGCGACGGCGGGGCAGCGCCAGCCCAAGCGCCCTGCGGGTGCCAGCCGTCTCAGGTGCATCCCACCACCTTCCATGCGGTGAGCAAAGCCGTGGATACCCAGCTAGAGCCTGCAGGCGTTTGGCTGGACCAAGGAAAAAGCACCGGCTCTCATGGACACGCTGCAGCTACAAACAGGGTGTCTCATACCCACCGCTTCCCGGCTTTCACAGGGCTGGGGCTACAGAGTCCTTAAGTCAAAACAAACATTTAACTCATGCACAATGTTACAATTACGGCAAAATATTATAGAAAGCTTTCAAAACTATTTAAATAAATGAAAGCTGTTAGGCAGCAAGTTTACCAGGAAGCCTCAGACAGAATTCCTCCTTCTACACCTGCTGCTTATATTCCAGCATACGTTTTCAGCAAAACATTTACACTCCTAATCACTGCCACAAACTCAGTATAAAGCATGTATATAATTAAGGCTACAGATCTTTTTTTCCCAAATACCTTTTTTTTCCTCAGCTACTTTTAATCTTAACTGTTTAGGATGGAAGTGTTACAGATCTGGTGTCTGTTTATAATAATTCACTATTTGGGAAGTATTTTTCATCAAAGCTAAGAATTCATTTTTCATTTTAAAATCAAGCATTCAGCTGTGAACAGTGGTGAGGAAACACAAATCCTGTCTCTCAAGGGAGACAGACAACGAGGTACTACAGTGAATTTGGGCTGCATTAGGAGCTTTATGAAAATTATGTTCCAGGAGTGCAGGACATCTGGACTGTCCAGCTGGGAGGCTCACACGCGAGGAACCAGGGGACCGCCGCGTGCAGGGCTGCTGGGGGCAGCCCCAGTGAGTGTGGGGCATGTGAGGGGCTCCGACAAGTCTCCCCTGCTGCTGCGGGGCACCGGAGCCACCGGGAAGCACACGCACGCCGTGCCAGATGAGCCGGAGCTGAGCTCAGACGCTTTCTGACTCCTCCAGTCCCTTCCATCCCAAGCACACCTGCTGCGGAGGAGCTACGGACGTCGCTGGTGGCCCTATGGACTTGTGGGCTGGGCGCCTCCCACCCTGCCCCAGTGCCCAGCTCCAGCGTTCCGCGTGTCGCCTCCTGGGGCTCGGCGGGAAGCAGCTGCGGAGCCCACAGCACCGCCTGCAGCGGGACACAGCGGGGACACCCCGCACAGCCCAGCAGAGAGGAGCCATGTCAGCGGGCGCCCCCAGGCCCCAGCCCACACGCGGCTGCCTCCACGCGCCGACCAGTCCGCGCCGGCGGCAGGGATGCGTGGGATGCGTGGGATCCGGCCGCTGCGTCGCACAGAGCACCCGGCGTCTCGCCTCGCGGCGTCACCTCCCCAGCAAGGCAGAGCCGAGCTGCCCGTCTGCGGCTTCGCCCAGCGCTGCCAAAGCTGAAATGGGATGGCAAGGGGCTGCCCCTGCGGAAAAACAGCAGAAGTCAGAGACGCTGTCTTCAACAGTTTTCCAAGTAAAAAAGTCTCCTCTGCAGACCTTGCTGGGATGGTGTTGGGAAACCAGAAGAAGGTGTGAGGTGCATTGAAGGACTGATTCTGGTGTGCTGAAAACTGGACATAAATGACAGGGTGGGGGGAACGGTACCATCATTAGTGCTGTCGTAAGGCCTGACAAATATGGAGTTTTCTTTATGAAAAATATCTTTTTTTCTAAAGCGAAATGAATACACGATACTGACAGAGTGAAATCCTTTTTGATGCTTTAAATTTCAAATACACAATAATTATTTTTTCTTTCATTTTCTATACTAAAACCACAAGATCTGCAATACTGCTTGTTGCCATGGAACTAAGCTGGCCAAGATCCACGTAGTCAAAACTCAAACCATGTTTAACACAGCAGTGTCAGGAAGTGTTCGCTTTTTGATCCTCAAGGCCCAGTTGTTCCAATAAAATTAATGTAGCAGCTCTCTTCTCAAAGCAAGGCAGGCCAGTTTCTCCCTGACCCATATCTTCTTGCAGAACAAACAAAATCAATTGTTTTCTGTCTCTCAGAACAATTCCTTATTTAGAGGCAAATACCTTCCACTCTATATTTATGCAGTGCTTATCACAAATTGACCAAACACGTTATTAATGGATTTACTTCCTGAATGCTGTGATGTTGGTAAGGAAAAAATAAGGTGCTTTTAGAAGTATTGCAGAATAGTGAAAATATGCAACATTAGATTAATGTCCTGATGCAACTTGCAAAAACAGATTCAATGACAGATCAGTAGCTAGTGACATTTAGGAAAATCTGAGAAAACAACTTAAAAAAACACCCAAACTCCAAATTACCTGGAGTCTGCACGCTGAAGGTCAATGCGTGTAGAAGTCAGTTAAGTGCATTCAGAACTGATGGCATGAAGAGGAGAGAAATGAATGCTGGAAGAAGAAAAACAATCTCTCAGGGCAAGCAATTCTGGTGAGGGGTTTATTTTTTTCCCCAAAAATCAATATGCGCAAGGAAATATTCTTTACCCTCAGACAAGATATCTGTCAGTGAAGAACAGACTGACTTTCTGATTATTCAAATATTGTTTCTGGCCATTTACTCATTTCTTTTGGCTATAGCAGGCTGTATGAGTATATTTCTTCCAATGGCCTTTGAGTTCTCATGCACTGACTGACCGTATGCAACTTGCATTTGTATCAGCTCACCAGTGGGTGTTTTCTTTTTTCCATCAGATATCATAGTTTGTTCTTGCAAAATACCCTAAGCATTTCAGTTCCTTTCAGGTCATATGAAATATGTTTGGGTGACAACAAAAGAAACTGTTACCAGTAAATCATTTAAAGCATGGAGATGTGTCCTGCCAATCCCATCAACGTTACAGAACAGCCAAACTATGAGCTTTTCACCAGCCATAGCTGCAGTTTGAGGCTATCACACAGAAAGATCTCGTCGTTCGATGAGGTTCTTTCTGGAAAAACTCCTGCATTAAATGAACAAACTGGACTAGACCACTGGATTTCGCTGCTTCAACCACCCTCTCAAAGCAGGGCCAACTTACAAGGCCAGGTTACAGCAGGTCGCTCAGGGTCTTGTCCATTCTAATGCTTTAATACCTCTGAGGATGGAGAATCCGAATGTCTCTGAGATCCTGTCCTGTGCCTCATGGATAAAAACTGTCTCCTAAAATCTACTGGGAATTTCCCGTGCTCCCGCCCGTGCTGTTGCTGCTTGCCCTACCACCTGTGCACCTCTGAGAAGAGTCGGGATTCGCCTTCCCGGCACCCTCCAATCAGGCAGTTGCAGATGGTGATGAGATACCCCTTTGCTTCCTCCTCTCCAGGCACAACGAACACCCTCAGCCTCTCCTCTCATCTCTGGTGCTCCAGCCCCAGCCAGCTGCTGCGCTCACTCCAGCACACCTGCTACCAAAGCATGTTCTCGAAACAGTTAATAGCAATTAGTGTTGAGAGATCATGGCTATGTTCTCACAGATGAGGAGGATTCTATCCTAGAATCCATCAAGGATGAATCAGAGAAAGAACTAAAGCTAGTATTGTTATCAATCTTGAAAAACAAACATCCTGGAGCAGGTGTGCGTACGGACCTTGATAACACTATTAATCTACATGTTTAGCCAACTTGGCAGAAAAGTGAAAATTCTCAGTGTCTTAAGCTGAACTACCTTCATTATAATACTACAAATCATGCCCATAGGTCAAGAAGACCCTAGCCCAGGTGAAGACCCTTCCCATGAGCATGCGTAGTAGCTATAACTCAATTATGAAATCACATGTAAATTACTAACCAATCAAATATAGATAGGAGATACTAATATGACAACAATGTTGTGAATCACGAATGTTAAGGGTTGGCAGGGCCCTCTGGAGATCATCTGGTCCAACCCCCTGCCAGAGCAGGGTCACCCACAGCAGGGGCACAGGATGGCGTCCAGGCGGGCTGGGAATGTCTCCGGAGTGGGAGACTCCACCACCTCTCTGGGCAGCCTGTGCCAGGGCTCTGCCACCCTCCAGGGAAAGAAGTTCCTCCTCATGGTCAGATGGAACTTCCTATATTCAATTCATTTGCACCACTTGTCTTTCTTGGGTTTTATTTCTCTTATTTTATTTGAAGAATTATTATTATTATTATTATTACTACTACTACTACTACCACCACTAGTAGTAGTAGTACTAGTAGTACTAGTAGTACTAGTACTAGTACTATCATCATTATTATCATTATCATTATTATCATTATTATCATTATTACCAGTAGCAGCAGCATTATGTTTATCATTATTATAATTATTATTTTATTTCAATTTTAAACTGTTCCTATCTCAACCCCTGAGATTTCTCACTTTTACCCTTCCAATTCTCTTCCCCCCTGTCCCGCTGCGGGGGGACGCGGAGCGAGCCAGTGGCTGTGGTGCCGGCTGGTGTTAAACTGCGGCAGAGGAGTAGACAGGTACATTATTGCAATAGGTAATACTAGGCACTCAGATATTTTTTACTGAAAATAAAATGCCAACTAATAAAGATAGCCAGGTTTTCCATGGACATTCTCATTGGATAATTGTATTTAATTAATAACTATGTTTCACTTCTACAAAACCATTAAACACCGGGGAGAGAAGTTTTTGTTCTAAACACTCTATTGTGAAGGCAATGTGACAAACAAGCCATCGTACATTTTGTACTCTTTAATAGTAAAGAAAAGAACCAAATCAGCAATAAATCCATCTTTTGCTTCTTTTCTACAATAATATAGTATCATTTGGTGTATTTATTGGGGTGTATATACAGCCAGAGAAAGTGTTTTTCCTACCCAGCATCCAAAAGAAAAAAATGTTGATGGATGAATAACAAGCTATTCCTGCTAATATCTGCTGACATTTTACAGACCTATAATTACAAGTCCAGAAAGCACCAGTAAACTCTTAATCTTACTGGATGTTTTTCACTCTAACAACTTTTCAGTTCTACCATTTTTTCCTTTGTGCGCCAAAGAAAAAGCTAATAAAAACTCTGCCACATCTGGTAATTGCTGTGCTCTTTCTGCCTCCGATCCCGCAGGTCACTTTGAGAGCCGGGCAGTCGAGCAGGAGCTCCCTCCCTCTTGGGGGTCCCCTGGCCAGGGCAAAGGGGTGCAAAAGTGCTCAAGGCCAGGTTGGATGGGGCTTGGAGCACCCTGGTCTAGCGGGAGGTGTCCCTGCCCGCGGCAGGGGGTTGGAACCAGGTGGTCTTCAAGGTCCCTCCCAACTCCCACCATTCTGTGATTCTATGGAAAGCCTGTCCTGGGGATGCTGCAAGTCCTCAGGGCTGTCTCCGTGTGGAAGAGGGTCGGGAGCGGACACCGCACAGCAGGTCTGGCTGCTGGGGGCAGGGGGGTGGTAGAACCTTGGCCCCCCAGTGCTGTCACCTGGGGCTGTGACCAGCCCTGGGAACACTGCTGGCACTGGCCCGGCTGGGAGGAGGAGGAGACACAAGAGGAGGAGACACTCCGCAGGGTGAGGGCCAGTGGAGCACTGGTCCCTCCAGCCCACGGCCATCCGCTCCTCAGTCCCTCCTTATCGCTCCTCTCCCCACCACATCAGCGGGAGTTGCTCTCGCTCTGCCCCAAGGCCACTTTCGTCCACACCCGCCCCTTCTCTCAGCAGTTCCGACCACTGATCAGCAACTGATGCCCGTTCATTGCATTTTTTCCAGCAACATGCTCATGTTTCTTGTGCTGCTGGTTCTCCTGCTTGGAAAGAGCTCCCCATAAGCACCACAGGTCACCACAGCATACCTCCCAGGGACCAAATAAAAGGCACATCTGACTTTTTTTTTGCTGATTTTTGGACCTTAGAGCACAGCAAATAACTCAAAATTCATTTCCATAGCTTTACTGCTACAGAAAGGGTGAAAGATTTTCAATATTCTGTCCTTTGACATATATTTTGGCCAGCAGCTGCAGGAAAGTGCCATAAATGCAGGAAAGCAATACATGTCATCTTGAAGTGCTCTTTGCATGACTTTTTACTTATAGCCACGCACAAATAAGTAAGGAAGAGATACTCCTTGCAGCTGCAAGCAGAGGGGAATACTTGTAATTCCATCTCAATGAAAAATTTGTTTGCTTAGAATTAGTTAGTGGTTTCCTTCACCTGCCCAGTGTAGGCTGACCGAGTCTGCCAGAAGCAAAGGCAACTCTACCTGGTGAATCAAAATGTGATATAACCTGGAAGAGCTTTAATCTAAACTTCCACTTGAATTTCACAGTCCCTTGGCATGTGTGTATGTATGCACATGCGCATGTGTATGAAAATTGTAAATGTCTGAACATTTAAAAATTACCCTGGACACTGCAGCTCAGCAGCGAACTTCAATCTGAAAAGGAAAAAGGACAGTTAACTAGTGCCTAAAACTTACCTTCACCTGGACAATAACGATCATTTTGTGGCTACAGTCATATTGGTTAGAATCGTGGGATGCTGAGCAGCAGCATCTATACTTTGGGATTTCAAAGAGCTATTTTTCCTCAAGTTGAAGCACAAGTAACCAAATAATAAGCCAGAAGTGGGGTGTCTGATAAAAAGACTTCAATCTGCTATTGCCACAGCAGCTGTGTGCTTGTCAGCACTGTTAGCTGGAGTGTTGGTTTGCAGCTAGGCTGCAGTTGCCCAGTGTTTGAATACTCCTTTGCTGAATTACAGCTATTTATGAAGGGTTTATGCATTCACCTCTGAGGATGCTTTGACAGCTAACCAGCCTTTATCCGAAAGTTCGGGATTTCACGTAAGATCATTACGCATCCGGGAGCACTTGGTGGAAGTGATTGCGGGTTAGCTGTAGGGCAGCATGCCAGCAGTGAGGAGCTGCTGGAGGCTACGAATGCTGCTTTCAGCCAGAAACCGTGTCCTGCAGCCCCTCAGCAGCCTGGCACACAGTAACCCAGCCTCCTGGGACAGCCAGTTTGAAAATACCACCACAAACTGAACAGCAGATGTGCAACACATCTGTGTGCCAAAGGTGGTAATAACACAGGCCGAAAAGATTTGGAGCAGTAATTGGGATATTGTGTGATTTGTAAACTCTGACAGGACTGTAGGTGACTCTGTATGTCTATGTAGACATATAGACTCCGTATTAGTCAGACAACAGGGCTAACTTTGTATTAAGAAGTGCCCTTGGTCCTGTTAATAGGCACCTTCCATGGCATGTTAAAAATTTGAGAGAGCAGAAACTCCATTTAGTCAAAAGAAGTATGTATGAATTACGAATGAAAGATTTAGGTGTATGTTTTATGCCATATTGGTCATGTCAAATGTTGTCTCTGGCAGGAGTAGACCCCTAGAGGCACCATTGGCTGACCTCTAAAGGAGAAGACTTTTCAAAAGGAAAAATTAACTGGAAGTATATGTAGAAAACTTTCTATGTGAAACTAAGATTTTTTAAAATATATTTGGAAATAATTGGCATCGTTTCATATGTTAGAGTACTTTCCATAGGGCTTTTCCATATATTCCACAAATACATTGTGGAACATTGTTTTGGTTTGTGCAAAATCTAAACATACGTCCTGAAACACTTTTAACTCCTAACATTCCTCCTTTTCTCAACAAATTAATTAAATTTTTCAAGAACTGAGAAATATTGCATTAAGGAACCTGCAGGAGGCTAAGACACTGGTAAGAAAAAAGAAGTAAAGACAATAATACTAGGTAAGAGTAGGAGAAAACCCTATTAGAAGTAGAAAGTATCTAAACAGCATGAAATAAAAATAGGTGCATCACATAATTATTTTGTAGAATCAAAAGCATATTATCTATTAAATGGCCTTTCAAAATTGTCTATGCAATTTTCTTTTTAGGAATGTGCATTGAACCTCCTGATTATTTAAAATGTTTTTCACATACAATACGTCGGCACCAGTATGTATCTAAGCTATTAACACTCCACCTGAATTATAATGATTAATGTAGGGAAAGTTACTACTAGAGAAATAAAGATGGAAAATAACAACGTGTATAATCTGTGCTTCTCTTTTTTTCCTGGACAGTGACTGACTTGATTTCAGAATGCTGCATTTTGTAGCGGATTTCCGCAAATCCCAGGGCAGGGAATGCTTCTCCAGGGTATTTTGGTTTTGTAGTAACAGATACAGAACCGCAGCCCCCGCAGGGACGCGCGGGGCCACCTGGCCCACCTGGCGCTGCCCGCGGGGAGGATGGCTGCGCAGCGGGAGCGGCAGCACCCAGCTGTCACCCGCACAGCAAAGCCACCACAGGCATGTCGCACCCCTGACCTACGCGGCTTCGCTGCCTGCTCCGAAGCAGCAGGACGCTCCGTGGCGGGTCAAAAGACAAGTAGCTGCTCAGCCTGAAGACATGACAGACCCCAAGCCTGTATTTCACCGAGGTCTGGTGTTCCCACTCTGTGGTACGATCTCTGTAACTATCAGCATCTGCCAGACTGAATGAGTGTCACATGGAACATCCTCCTGCACGTCCTGCTTTCTCTGCCCCTGAGCACCGTCCAGCGCTTCCCCTTCCTCTTACCGCTCTCCCCAGACTATTGTGACTTAAACGCTGGTTCAGTTCGGCACAGTGGCAACCAGGGCTGCCAGAAACACTGACAGCACTCCAGGTCCTTCTGTTGGATACCTTTGAGGCATCTGCCATGGCATCGGAGGAGGCTGAAGCGGCCAGCACTTGGCAATGAGAAACCGCTGTGAAAGAGGTGATGAGTGAACGCAAAAAGTGATCTGCCTTCTCTGAAAGACATGACTCTGTCCAGAGAGCGCCCTTGGGAAGGACTGGCTCTCCAGCTGCATATCACACTGAGCGGCCCATCCAGGGACACCAAGGGTAAACCCAACCCCTGCACGAGACACCTGCTTGGGACAGTCTTAATAAAGTGCTTTGCGTCTGAAAAAAACAGATAAAGTCTGATGATCTGGCACTGGGAAGGTCCCGGGAGGTCAGAAGCAGACACAGTGGCTGTGTCCATGGGAAGAGCCCGCCTGTCTCAGCTGCCACCACGCCACAGACCCACTGGAGACAGGCACCAGCACCATCCGCAAGAAACCCCGGCGCAGACGTGACACTTGGGCACAGGCCAGTAAGTGGCAGTGCTCTCGCCATGGGCATCCTCATGGGGAAGGTGCTCAGGGACTTCTGCCTGTGTCAGGAGGGGAATCCGCAGGTGGAGCTCCCCAGCTCCAGCCTGGAACAGCAGAAGGCTGTTTGAGCTGGAGACATGAGGAAGAGTGGATCCACACATCGCAGTGTCCTCAGCACCTACTGCTTATTCACGGTTTGCTTTGGAAAAAGACGCTTAAGTGACCCCCCTAGTTACCCCCATTACCAGAAAAAATGGGAACCAGACAATACCCGTGTTGCCTTCGTAACCTCTGCTGTACGAAAAAGGGTAAAAGTGCATTTAAATGAGGACCTGCAGCCAGAAGGTTTCTTTTGGTGACAATTGGTAGCTCACAGCCTTTTGCTGAGCATCTCTTTTTCAGTGACAGGACACACAAAGTAGGACACAGTACTTTGAGACGAGGAAGCCAAATGTGCTTAAATAAATATGCACTTGTATTTCCAGGAAAAATCATCCTTAAACACTTCTTAAGAGAAAAATACATGATTCTAGAAGATGAGGAAAACTAATATGCAGGCAACCTGCAAAAACACAGTATTTTCATAATTGTTTCAAATATGTTTTAAAGCGGGCCAGAAAGCTAAAATTCTAGCCTCTCATAAGAAGTCTGAGGCTGTGGACTGAAATCTTTAATGAACAACAGTTTACAAGACACTTAAGCTCTTTAATATACTTCTCAGGATAAACTGTGTTTTAAAGGGCTACATTTGAAGATTTGAGAGCAAAACATGCTTTGATCCAATATTTTTTCCTCCTATCATAGTATTTTATACTGCCATAATAATTTAAAATTGTAAGAAAAGAGAAATCTTATCTTTTCCCACTTGTAATGATCTTTTCCCCTGAGGTTAATTCTCCGAAACAGATTAATTCAGGGAAGCATTCACTAAGCTAGTTTACTGTTTGTTACCTTTTCCTGATAACGACTTTCTCATGAATCAATCTAAGTGGTTTAGTTTACTCTTGTTTATCAACAAATGTTAAAAATACATACATTTTAATAGCTTGACATTTCAAAAGAGCTAAGGTACATTTTAAAGTCTTATATGAAACACACATAAATTTGAGCTATGCCAGAGTTAGCCGAATAGCAACAGACATTCTTTGTTTCCTTCCATCTCCAATAAATAGGTTTCTTTCTTCACATTCTTTCACTACATTCACTGGAAATAATTTGAAAAATAGATGATGTGTAATAAAAGCCATTTGTCCCAGAACAAAGTGATAAACTGAAATTTTGCAGAGGAAAAGAGCAAGAACATATGACCTCAATAGTGAGTTTGTGAGACTTGGAATGTTTTTGTAGTAAATACTTCGTGGTTGAAGCAAAGGCAGGGAATCTGTAAACAGAGAGAAAGAGACCTGGATACTTCATGGTTGAAGCAAAGGCGGGGAATCTGTAAACAGAGAGAAATGATCTGCTGCAGGTGCCTCCTCTGCAGAGCAGAGCGGGCAGCTCTGCCAGGGGTCCCTGGGACCAGGCGGTTCCACCCCTCCTGCAGACGGGCTGCCTCGTCCTCTGTGCCGGAGCATTCCTTGGTCACAAATTACCACTGCCAGGCAGTCACAAGTAGAACTTCCCCTTCGCTAGATGTACAGCTTTAGCTTTTTCCTCCAGTTTTCTGCCAGAAAAAGAGCTGCAAAAGCAACTACCTCTTTTTATCCACTTTTAGTTTACCTCAGGAAAAAAATAATGTGACCAAGCTGGTCCTTGCAACATCTGAAAATTCATAAATCACTGTATTGCTACAAAATCTCAGATGTTCCTAAACATTGAATTTTCATTTGGGTTTTCTGGGAGACAGTTTTCATAACTATTGCCATACAAGCTTCAGTGTTAGAACCTAATTCTTCAATGGCTTCAATAAGCAAGCACATATTTTTTCAGTCAGATTTGGGAAGGGTGATGAAGGCCAGAAAGTATTACTATAGAAAAGTTCAGAATAAATAGTGTTAAACATGACAGAAGATCCTATTTTGCTGAGAACCCATTCCAATTTTCTCAGTGAATTAATCACTCAGCAAATGGTTGCACTCACCATTGGCTCCAAGTGACCCACAGGACAAAAGACCAAAAAGGATGGTTTACAAAGGCTTCATGAAGGACCTGCAGAGAAATCAGTTTCAGATTTTTTACTTAGTAAAGTCAGAAGTATTTCAGGACGTGTGTTGAATACTTTAATCAGGCGTTAGAAAGAAGTACTTATAAATGAATATACAGCAAGTAGCCAGCAAATGTTGATTGCAAGTCCCAGAGGTCACTGTTGGAACCTTTTCTCTTTTTAATGTATATAAATGACCTACACCAAGAAACTATCCGTAAACCTGCTAGATTTGCTGATGAGACAGAACTGGGAGACTGGTAAATGCACAGCAAGCAACAAAGGAAATTGCAGGTCTGCTGTGTAATTAGGCTAACAGAAGTTTAATGCAGACTTGCAGTGGATTGCATGCCAAAATGAAAATGAGAACAGCAGACCGATTAGGTTGAAGTCAAACAGGAAGTTTCTAGTATCTTGTCTCTTAAACGAATTAAGTAATTTGCAGACAGGATTAAATTTAACAAAATTAACACAACATAACAGAATACAAATCTGAATATCTGAAGTAGCAAGAGGAGCAAGAAACCCAGAAGAATTCAAGGAGGAGGTAACGCCTCCCCACATCAGATGCTCTTCCGTGTGACTGGTCCAACGTGTATCTTGGCCTCACACTGGAACAGCCTGAGATGCCTTCAGTATTGGAGCCAGCTCTTCAGCCAGCCTTGAGAGCTGAAAAAGATAATCTCCAATTGTTGCAGAAATTGTTGTTGAGTCATTTCTCTGACTCAAATTTTATATAAAGGATCCTCTAGAACTTTTTAAGTGTGGAAACCAACATCCATTGTACAGAAGATCAGATACTTCAAGCTTTGATATTTCACTTCTTTATTCAGGATTTGGATGGTCATCACTGACTTGTGTGATCATGGACGTATGAAATATGAAACAGCTACAAAAATCAACCAAATGGTACTGTTGAGCCCACATAGAGGTTTATTTGCTTGCCATGTGGGTACTGGAATTACATGATTTCATTCACATGCTGCATTATTTTTTAATCTATGGCAACCGTTCCTCAATCACGCATTCGGTTCCTCTCTAGTAAAAGGAATACAAACCATGCCTCATTTTCACTCCATAATTTAACATGACCCAAAGCTATTCTGGATTTGAAATGAGGAGAGTTGGGGGTGGGGTGGTGTTTTGAAAATTAACTGCCTAAAAGTTGTGTTTTGTGGCAACACAAGGGAAAAACCTTGACAATTGCGAAGAAAGTATACACAGAAGCCCATTTCTGGTTTTATGTGTATTGTAAGATAGGAATAGCTTTATTCCCACATGCATATTTGTCTGCAGTAATCAATTTGTCTGAAACAGTGTCATGAATAAGGTAATTCCATGGTTATAGATAACGTCACCAGTGAAGTACATAAGAAATACTTGCAAAGATACGTACTGCTTTCAAGTAAGACAGATCACTCATTTCAGCTGTTAGTCTGTTAAACGATTTTACAGCCACACTGTGTTGTTTGTTTGACTTAGCAAGAGTCAGCCTTCCGCCCTTTCTCCACGAAACTCAATAACAAACCCGAGGCAGCAGCAGTGAACTACATCAGAGTTGAAAAATCTGGAGAGTTTAACCCTAATCCACTGAACTCCGATGAAATTCGTAGTGACTCGCGCAAGTAAACAACTGAGCCTGGCCCAGGCGAGCAGGAGGCGTGTGATCCATGTGTCTCACAGTATCTCTGTGGTCTGTTGAGACTGACTGTCCCGAAGACCACCCACAGACAGGGCAGAGCATATTTTTAAATCCAGAAAACACCTGCATTTTATTTAGGCTTCCAACTGCCTATTTGTACCTGAAGCATGAGGCTTGCACCCAGGACACAAATCCACTGGCCAATATAAACACAGATTTACAGTGATGTTTGCCTGTGAATTGACAGTCATTATTGAGTAAAAACTGTTTTAAAATGCTGAAATATGTGTGTTTCTGTTCTCCAGCATTTCACCAGACAAAAGCTGGAGCTCACATTGGCAAAATTATAAATTCCTAACAATTCATCCCTGGTGAGTGTTCTATAAACAAACTTTTCAGCCTCGCTAGAGGTGCAACACTAAGAACCCCACAGCTATGAGGTTCCAGAGACACTGGGAATCAGGCCGTAAGACAAATGGTATCATCAGCCTCGTAGAAGTGATCCCATGTGCCTATAACTGCAGGAGCATTGCGGACAGGTTTTGCTTGATAGCTCTTCCTCTCATATTGAGATAATATTTGCATACTTATTGATATGAGCAAAATCCTCTACTAATCTATCATTTAAAGTTCCCTTTGAAAAGTTCCCTTTTCAAAGTTCCCTTTGAAAAGACCCCTGCTTGTCAGGGCTGTAATAAAAATGTTTTTAATATCAAATCTAGTGTTACACCTTGTGACTGACAGAAAGAAATCATACCAATAGCATAAAGGAAAGTGGCAGACCTTGTCAGTAATCTTTTGACGAAGCTTTTGTGTCAATTGTTTAAAACTTCTTGGAAAACATCAGTTTGAAAGCATATTGCACTTCTTTTGTGAAATTCACATTTCAAAACATGACATATAGCTTTGGTGTGATTCTACTAAAACAAGTAAGTTCATGGTAATTATGCATGTTTGTGTGTGCATGTGCTTTGTCAAAAACATATTTTGCTACACTAGCCTGATACCTTTCTTCAACAAACAAACAAACAAAAAGTTTTTATTTATTTCAAGTGGACATTTTTTGGGAGTAATAGATCATAAAATCCAAATTATTATGTGATGCAGTTGGAAAAGCAATACATTAATGGAAAATTATTTAAGAATTCTAAAATGAGAAAGCAAAAGTATGACAGAGATGACACCAGGGAAACAAAGTTTTCGGCTGAATAGACAACACTCTGTAGTTTGTCAAGAATTCATCTGAAGGGAAAACTCCTGTAATGATTTAATGGGTAACTTTGCCAGGAATTATTTCTATTAGGAGTAGGTTATTATACAGATGATAAAAATTTTGGAGGCATCATCAAGAGAAGAGGGTTGGAACTACTTTTTTTCTAGCATCTAGTCTCTACAGCCATCTCATTTTCCTGTAAGAAAATAAAAAGTGCAAAACCTTTGTGATAATTTTTGCCTATTTCTTTAATAAAGTGCTGAAAACCCTTCCTTTCAAAAAAGACAGAGGGGGAATGTGTAGTCAGACCCTGGTTTACGACGCTGAAGGGCTCTGGGTACAGCTGGGTATCAGAGAGCTGCTGACTGCTGGGACCCCTTCCCTGCGGACAGATGGAACTCAGCCCCCCCCTGAGCAGAGGGGCTTCACCCCGGCGGCAGGAATATGCACAGTGAGTCCCAGAGGATGCACTAAGCCAGAAAGACAGAAACCCAGCTGGATGTCCTGGTGGTTGTTGCCTAAAACATAGTGCCAAGACAGTTTAGGCGTTTATCAAACAGCCGTTAAAAGACAAAAGGCAAATTATTGAGAGCATTGTGCAAATGCCTCTTCAACACTGACAGGCGTGGGCCATTGACCACCTCTCCAGGAAGCCTCTTCCAGTGTGTGACCACCCTCTTGGTAAAGAAATGCTTCCTAAGGTCAAGCGTGAGCATCCCCTGGTGCAGCTTTGAGCCATTCCCAGGCGTCCTGTCCCTGCATCCCAGGGAGAAGAGCTCAGCGCCTCCCTCTCCACACCCCTCCTCAGGAAGCTGCAGAGAGCGATGCAGTCGCCCCTCAGCCTCCTTCTCTCCAACCCAGACTCACCCGGAGCCCTCAGCCGCTCCTCGGAGGACGTGCCGTCCAGCACTTCACCGGCTTGGTTGCTCTCCTCCGGAACCATTCAGGTGCCTTCACATCCTTCCCGAGTGCTGGGGCTTGGAGCTGCACGCAATGCTCTGGGCGAGGCTGCACCGGTGCTGAGTGCGGCAGGATAATCCCCTCTCTGGGTCATGGTTATACTGTATTTAGTGCTGCCCGGGATGCGGCGTTTCCTCCTGGTGCCAGGGCACACTGATGGCTCCTGTTAAGCTGCCGCCAACCAGCATCCTCCGGATCCCACCCTGCAGGCCGGCTCTCCAGCCACTCTCACAACTTGTACCTGGCATTCCTACTTCCGAGGTGCAGAATGTGGCATTTGGGCTTGTTAGATTTCATGCCACTGATGATTGCCCAATGCTTCGATCTATCTAGATCCCTCTGCGAGGCCTCTTGTCTGCCGAGAGTCAACAGCGCCTCCTGCTTTGGTACTGTCAGCAAACTGGTTAATGGTGCATTCTGCCCCTGCACCCAGCTGAATGGAATAGGAAGTGAGTGAGGGACCTGAGTTATTCTGAGGTTAATTTCAGTTTAGTTTATATCACCGTTCCAAACGTGGGTAAGGTTAGCCTGATGCAGCACCGCACCAGTGGAACTGTCTGGTTTTGGTCAGCTTAGTACAGGCACACGAGTATTTGCCTGGGGCAATCTGTCCTGTCATGGGAACATGCTGCCAACAGTGGGGAATGCCACACAGATGCTCTTCTTTCTCCCCAAGGAAACCTCTGCACCTTCCTTGTCCCCACACAAAATTTATCCCTCCTCTTGACTTGATGACGGAGTATGTTGCCTGGCTGATACGCAGGGTGGGAAGTGAAGGCGTCCCACGTAGTTCACTGCAGAGGCTCTGAGTTTACGGACCCACAGGTGCAGGATTACATGCTCTCGGTTTCTGGATGAGGTTTCTCAGGCAAAACAGCAGCACTTCCAGTCCCCTGGCAGCCTCCTGGGAGCAACCTGCCTTTCAGCTTGGGACTGATGAATCACCATAGCCTATGCTTGGGCTGCTGAAAATGCCTTTTTGTACAGAGAATTTCCCTCCACTGCCGAAATAAATTATCTTTTCATTTTTAGAGAAAGAGCTAATTTAGAACAAGCCAATAAAATGGAACAATAAATGTGAAAGTCAGTACAACATTCAGATTTAAATAAAAAAATAAAGCACTCAATTGATTTGCTGCACCTGAAATCAATCCTGAAATCCCAGAGTTCCCCTTTTGAGATTCCATCATTTAAAGCACGCATTTTTCTATAATGCTTCGGAAGCTGCATATGACAGCTTGGAAGAGAAATAATCTGATTCTAATGCAGTGCCAAAAGGGACTATTAATGAGTGTGGAGAGTACTGTGATCGGCGCAGATGCTTAAGGTGGAAAAAGAAAGAATATTTTGAGGCAGATGGTTTTGCTTTCTCGACCCAATATCTTGCTGCACAGTGCAATAAGTCACACAGTGAGTGTGACTGCGTGGCATGGGCAGACCTTTCCTGCTCTAGCTTTTAACCTCCTTCCAAATCAAGGGTTCTTGTAAAACTACAGCCCTGATCTGATTTATGAGTGGTAGATATGGCTATTGGAAAAAAAAAAAGAGATATCAGAACACAGTGCTGTATATACCTGAATCAGGAGATTTCTTGTCCAAAAGGAAGTTGAGGAAACAGAAATAAGTAACATCCAAGTCAGTATCCGTCTGGACACCTGCGTGTTGAGTTTCACCACCCAAGGCACACAAAGGGTACGTCAGTGTGGCTCTAGGACTTTGTGAGAAGATACGACAGACTGCAGGGGTTGGGCGCAGGGGTGGGTCAGACAAGTGTTCTGACCATCTGGGGTTTACACACTGGCCCCTTTTATTCACCTTTCTGCCTATTCCCCCCTTTTTACCCATCATCCCATTTTAACAAGGTCCTTGACTAGGTAATCTGACTGAAATAAGCATTTTCACACTCCACATCCTCTTACAAATTAGCGTAACTCACCAGCTTTGGTTCTTGTCCTCAGCTGTGTTTTAGTTTGGCAGTCAGGTTTGCACCTGTGTACACTTTGCTTCCCACCATTTCTTCATCTTCCCACTTAACAAGGTGCTCGAACAGCTAATCCTGAAGGAGCAGACCCTCTCTCCCTCTGCAGAACCTTACAGCTAGCACCAGCAAGGGCCCTCGCACCTCATTCATTCACACTGAAATGGCATGAGAATACTGGATTAACAACGGGAACACTAACTAGCCAAGTTTCACTATTTTTCTTGCCTCTTTCTTGCCACCAGTGCTCTCTCAGGTTCCAGTAGCCCACAGGTGCCCCTTCCATCATGGGCAGAATAGCTCCCTACCTTTTTGTAACCAACACAGAATAAGCAGTTGGCGCAGGCACACAAAATACGCGCACCTGCAGAACTTACAAGTGCTTAATGCAAAACGATGCTCCGTTTCTGTCACTAATTACACCCTTTGTGGTAGCGCCCAGTGGGATCTCAGATCAAAGACCCAGCAGCCTTGCTTCGCACACATCAGTCTAGAGCAGTCAGCACTTTTACAAGAGCCACCAAAGGGGCCAAGACAAACAGTATCACACTCATTAGAAAACCCGAGTGTCAGCACAGCGGCTTGCTGTCACTTTTTTTTTTTTAATGAGTCCTGAGAAAATTCTGCCCGAAGAAAAAAACCCTTTAGTTCCAACAGGCAAATTTTCTGCAATTATGAAGCACTGCCACCATAAACATTACAGCAACATGCTGCCCTCTTTTCCTTTCAACTTTTAATAGCTTTTGTAGAGAAACTGTAGTTTTTCTGCTTTGATTTTCTATTGAAATAAATTTCAGAAAGTTCCTGTGGAATCCAAACCTGAAATAATGTACATAACGATTATTAATTTGGAATTTTCTTTCAGGTTTTGAATCCCACCCTTTTTAGGATGTTTTCTTTACATAGCTGTTCTTTGCATTCCTGGGATTAGGGAACATTCATCTATTTTTACTTCCCAGAAGATTCAAGTGGATTTCACTTGTGTTATTGGTTATTTTGCTTCTGTGTAAGCAAACGGGCAAGTACAGCGTGGGTCAAGGAGGGATGGAGTAGCAAAGAGCACCCTTCTCTTTCCAGAACGCTGTTGAACATATTATGTGGAGCTGCTTGAAACACAGACTCGTGTCCCCTCACCGCGCCTGTGTCCTTGCCAAGCGCGTGTGACTGCAGGGCTGGGCGAGGGACCTCAGACACCCGGCTCACCTGGGCGGCAGCGTGGGTCCTGCAGGAGAGGCTCAGATGGGAAAGTGGGGGCAAAAAACACGCCCTTGAGAGTGGTGCTGAGCTGGGATAGACCAGAGAGGCTGTAGTACAGCCAGCCTGGGAAATTTTAAAGACCAAGCTGGGCCAGGACTTGGGATACCTGATATAATGACCCTGCTTTGAGCCGCAGTTTGGAGCAGAAACCTCCGAATGTCCTTCCCGGCCTGTTATTCCATGATGTCGTGCTCTCCTCTGACTCCTGTTAGAGCAACAGGATTTATGGTGGAGAGCTGTGTCGGACAGGAGAGGAACCTGCTAAGTACACCTGGCCCTGGGACGACTGGTTACCCACCCTATACCGAAGGAGCACACCAGTCTTGGCCATATGGGCTGGTGCATTTGCACGTCAGCATCCAGGAGCACCACAGAGCAAGCTAGGGAGTGTACCTTGCACATCATTCCCCTGCTCCTCCCACAGCACATATCGTATCTTACACATCATTCCCCTGCTCCTCCCACAGCACATATCTTACACATCATTCCCCTCCTCCTCCCACAGCACATATCATATCTTACACATCATTCCCTTCCTCCTCCCACAGCACATATCAGTGCTGAAGTTCCCAGTGAGAGCCTGAACTGAGCTACAACCGTTCAACTGTCCAGAATTGAAAGTCCCTATTGTATTCCCCCTTTTTTAGCAAAAAGGCAGCTGTTACTTCAATTCATTGTTAATATTACTGTTTTAAACAACAGATTGCTTTTCAGCTTTGTACCTTAATGAGAAAATTATTAGAATCATAGAATCATAGAACCACTTGGGTTGGAAGACACCTTCAAGATCATCGAGTCCAACCATAAACCTGTGCCAAACCCACCCCTAACCCATGTCCCTCAGCACCACGTCTGCCCGGCTTTTAAATACCTCCAGGGACAGTGATTCCACCACCTCCCTGGGCAGCCTCTTCCAATGCCTGAGAACCCTTTCGGTAAAGAAGTTTTTCCTAATATCCAACCTAAACCTCCCCTGGCACAACTTGAGGCCATTTCCTCTTGTTCTATTGCTTGTTCCTTGGGAGAAGAGACTGACCCCACCTGGCTATAACCTCCTTTCAGATTGCCTGTACAGCTACAAGTTGGGTTACCTACAATGGGTTGGCTGATGCCATCAGTGACAATACCAGAAGAATTTGGCTGCGCCACTGCAATAGCAAACACTAGTCCCCTTTGCTCCTCAGGAAAAATATGTAAATGAGCTGTTCCCTTCTAACTTCCGAGTGACTGATTACCCTACCAAAATGTAAGCACTTAGTATCTGTCCCAGCTTTTGTTTCAGGGAGGTAACAGATTTTTCACAGTGCTTCATAATGTTTCCTTTAAAATGCTGTGAGTTTTGAGATAGTAAATGGGATTTAGGACTCATAAGCCTTGACTGTGTCTCATCAGCTGGATATGTATTGACAGATCTGGTGATTAGTCCTTAGGAAATTCATGAAAACTGCATGAAAGTTTCATGAAGCAGAATCCAATTTCCACAGTCTAATAGTAAGCAGTCCATGCAAAGGTTGGTATAGAAGTAAGCCAGTGCTTACAAATGCACTTCCAGTTTTGGTTTATAATGAATTAAAAAAAAAAAAAAAAAGGCAGAAAATCCAAATTAAGGATGCTTAAATTGGCTTAGATTGCACTATGTAAAAACCACAATAGAATTTTAAAATATTTGGGGAAAATGTACTCCTTCTCATCTTCTTTAGGTTCCAGCTGGATCTACCAGCTACTTTTAAAAGCTGAGTAGCTGTGGCAGGTCTGGACTGTAAATTATGTAGGCTGTGCAGGGTGCTCGGGCGGGGGGAATGATGTAGCCCTGTAGATTTCTCAGCGCCTATTTTATAGTCAGATTGTGGAAAAAAGTGAGGCAGACGAGACTGGCAACAGGGCCCAAACCAGCTTTCTGGTGCTGTTCTCCAAAGAGCAAGCATCCACCACCAGGGCAAGCAGATCTGGTGAGAGCTATGCCACGAGGAAAGGCAGCGGCTTGGGGAGCTCAAACTATGGACTCCTCCTTGGAGGAAAACCAGCCTGGAAATTGCCCCGATTCCCAAGACAGGCAGGAGTATGGTGCAAGGGTTCAACACCAGCACGCTCCCAGGGGCTGCTCTGGTGAGTTTTTGGGAGCACAAGCAAAACAGGAGCCAAGCACAATTCTGGTGCCACAATTCTGGATTTGATCCTCAAAACTTCTCAGGGCATGTTCTTGTCTCTGGGAAAAAGCTATGCTGATTCCCTGACTCCAGTGCCTGTTTACAGCTGGAAAGAAGATGAGGATGGGGACCGGAGGAGAACGAAGATAAATAAAGCAGCTGACAGGTCTGCTGAGCTCTGCTTGTCCTGCAGAGTCGCGCCTGCTCTGCACCCTGCGTGCAGCCGTTCAGACAGGGCAATAGCTCACCAATTCCTGTCTCAGGCAAAACAGACTAAACTTGGGGAATTAGACTTAATTTAAAACATTTATTTACTGATACTGATATTGGGAAACAAAGATGACAAACATTTAAACGCTTAGGAAAAACACTTTTCCTCCTCTTTACTAGGCTTGACTTCACTCCATCCACCTTCCTTTATTTATCCTATCCTTTTTAACAGATTATTTCATGTTTATTCAACTCCTAAGGTTGTTATGAAGAAAAATATGCCTATGTTCTCTAGTGATGGAAGTAGCAGGAAGATTTGTGCTAAAGTCATAATTCTATAGTCAGAGAAAGATTCAAATGGCATTGAATGGCATTCAAAAGAATGTCTTGGATAACACAGACAAATAAGACTAGCGTTGTGCCGTGTCCCTGAGGGATCCACACTTGCTTTTTGTTCTTAACAGGACCCAAGGCTGCAGAAGACATCGAGACACCTCTGTTCTTCCTTTCACGATTCCCTTTAGTGACTTGGATGCACTCTTCTTTCAGATGATGCTAAGCATTGCTGCGCGCAGCCTCAGGTATTGCCAGACTAGAAGGAAACAGCAGGCTACAACCTTCAGCACAGGTTCTGAGCAGGAGATGCTGTTCTCCGGCACCCCCCTCCTACTCCTGGTATTCCTCTTTCAAGGTCCACTGCATTTGGACCTCAGGAGTCCACCTCTGCTAGACCCAGAGGTGGGTAGGGAGGTCCTAGGAGAACAGAGATAAGGCTCCCATCACCTCAGCTGGCTTCCACATCTGCAAGGGAACTAAGAGAGAGGCCTCATCTGGCATACGTTCAGGGCAGACAGGGAGTTGTCTCCTGTACTCTAGCAAGTCTCAAATGTCATGGTAATTACCATAATTAGCACTTTTTTCTTAAATAACCAGAAACCCTCCCTGAAAAATTCCAAGCCTGTGCTTCAGACACATGAAGAACAGAACTCCTTAAAGAGAAAGTAGAACAATGTTTAAAACTGCTTCAGTCTGAGAAATAGCTAAACTGTTTTGCCTGAAGTTTTCCAGAAGGGGAAACATAGTGATAAGATTGAAACAGAAATGTAACATTAAAACAATTTTAACCAAACTAAAATTTTTGCAACAGAAGATGGTACAACACAATAGCCAAGGGTTAACTTGAGCAATGTGCCCACCTCACCACAGTATGTGGAATGGAAAGGGAAAGGGAATCAGAAGGAACAAAGGGGAAATAGAGAGAAAGGGGTATAAAAGGCACCATTGGCCTGTAAATCCCAGTCAGTTACTGCATTGGGATTACAGGACAAAGCCGGGGCAGACAGGGGAGCTGCAGTGGTGGCTGCTCTGAGGACAGACCAGAGGCTGCCTCTTGCCAGTTCAAGGCAGCTCCGACAGACCCAACACGAGACACGGCCGAGCAAAACTGGTGGTGCCTCTGTTGATAATGTATTTAAGAAGGCGTAGAAAATGCCTCACAGCATCTGTGAGAGAGGAGTGAGGGGGGAAAAAAAGTGCAAGAAACAACTTTGCAGACACCAAAGTCAGGAAAAAAGGAGGGTGAAGAGGTACTCAAGGTGCCAGAGGAGGTATTTCCCTGCAGCCCATGGAGAAGGCCACAGTGAAGCAGACATTTGCCTGCAGCCCATGAGAACCCCGCGCCAGCGCAGACAGACATGCCCTGAAGGAAGCTGCGTCCCTTGGACAGCCCACACAGGAGCAGGCTCCTGGCAGGAGCTGCAGCCCATGAAGACAAGCCCATGCCAGAGCAAGTGGGAAGAAGGGAAAGAGCATGAAGAGGAAGGAGCAGCAGAGACAAAGTGTTCTGAACTGACCACAAGCCCCATTCCCCGTCCCTCTGTCCCAGTCAGCAGGGGAGAAGGCGGAGGAATTAGGAACGAAGGACTGAATTGGAGCCTGGGAGGAAGGTGATTTAGTTTTTGTCTTTTTTTTTTCCCCCCCCACCATCCAAATCTATTTTAATTTGCAATACATTAAATTCTCATCTGATAGTACTTTGGCTTTTTTTCAGTACTTGTCTCTGACAGCAAATGATGGTCACATTCCAGCAAGCAAAGGACATGGAGTAAGATCTGCCGGCTGCAGCCCAGGCGAGGGTCACTGGTACCGCCGGGGCCCTGAGCGGTGGCTGCACGAGCGCTGGCAAGTGACAGCAGACGCTCGTGGAAGGTAAAATAAAAAATAAAATTCTGTAGCACGTGTGGTTTTTCTTTTGAAACTTTTTTCTATCCAAATAAAATAATCACTGATGTTGGGGCCCCGGTCACCTCAGAGATATTTACAAAGTCATAGCAGCAAAGAGGAATTATTCTGTCCCTTGAGCCTTCCTGAGGAAGTAAAGTAGCAGATGGAAGTCACTGTTGAGTGTAGGTTGTACATGCAGCGGTGGCAGAGAACCAGCAAAATGAGGAAAGTGATGGACTCAGAACTAACAATTTTCTTTCAGAGAAAACATCTTGGCACTGCAACAGCTAATTCTGCATATACGTCAGCTCTAGGCTCAGTAGATGTTCAAAGAAAAATAGAATGTAAGGAACTAATAGAAAAGGAATATTGAAAAGGAAGAAATTATTATGCATAAATCCACAATGTTTTGGCATCTTCAATACTGTATTAAATTCTTGCTTTAAAATACTAGGTAAGAATTGAAATAAATTATAGAGAATGGCAACAATCATAATAACAGCATAGTACTGCTTCTATATAAGGAATATTGAATGCAGACTGTGGGACTTCAAATTGTTGACTGAATATTAGAGGGTGTGATGGTAGCCTGTGAAACAATAAATATAATAGACAACTCTTCCCTGTTTCATGTGTTTCAAAAAGTCAATTTCACAACAGCAAATACTATGTTTAAGACAGGCAGAAGACTTTTTTCCATACAACACAATTAGATTAAGGAGCTTATTTCCAAGATGTTATAGAGGAGTATAAATAGATTCAAAAAGAGACTTAAAGTCACAGATATATTTCAACACCTGTGCAGCATCACAGCTGGACACAGTTACTGGGTGAGTGATGCTGGGGGCTACCCCTACTGGCATTCCGACGGGAACAGGAACCTTGGAGGGTGCCAGCCAGCCAGGAACTGCAAATTGCACGTAAACATCCCGCGTGTCCCTGGGACGCGGTGCAGCCCACAGCCACTTGCTGTTTGTAAGGACCTCAGCGGGGCTGGATCCAGGTGGCTGCTGAGGTCAGGCAGGTGACAGCCTGTCCCATAGCAGATGTGCACTTCTGGAGAGAGAACAATTCCAGGAGTTTAGCAACGGCCCTGTCCTCAGTTTAACATTTGCTGTTGGTTGGGTTTTTAAATCTGACTTATTTGAAGGAACACAGAATAGGACTAAGCTGTCCATCACCCAGACTCAAAACCCAGAAATCAATGCAGTAACCAGATGTAGTGGATGACATAAGTGATAAGGATTTAAATAAAATCTTTGGTCTTCACAGCATGGTGATTTTCCTGCCGGGCAGCTTTCCAGCCGCTCTGCCCCTAGCCTGTAGCATTGCATGGGGTTGTTGTGACCCAAGTGCAGGACCCGGCACTTGGCCTTGTCCAGTCTCACACCATTGGCCTCAGCCCATCGATCCAGCCTGTCCAGACCCCTCAGTAGGGCCATCCTGCCCTCCAGCAGATCAACACTCCCACCCAAATTGGTGTTGCCTACAAACTTACTGAGGGTGCACTCGACCCCCTTGTCCAGGTCATTGATAACGTTATGAAACAGAACTGGCCCCAGTACTGAGCCCTGGGGAACACCACTTGTGACTGGCCACCAACTGGAGCTAACTCCATTCACCACCACTATTTGGGCCCAGCCTTCCAGCCAGTTTTTTAACCTGCTCCGTAACCGTCTCCGGTACTGAAGTTAGACTGACAGGCTGTGTACCCTGATGAAGTTTGCCAATGACACCAAACTGAGTGGGGAAGTGGACACTTCAGAAGGAGAGCCACCCTGCAGGAAGAGCTGGATTGACTGGAGGAGCAGGCTAACAAGAACCCTATGAAGTTCAACAAGGACAAGTGTAAGGTCTTGTACCTGGGAAAACATAATCCAGGAGTGCAGCACACACTGGGATCTACCCGGCTGGGGAGCAGCTCTGTTGGAGAGGGCCCTGGGAGACCTGGTAAACAACAAGCTCAATATGAGTGAGGTCTGCTGCTGCGGCAAAGGAAACCACCCGGATGCCGGGTGGCATCAACAAGGGCATCACCAGCAGAGATAAAGAAGTCATTATGCTGCTCTACTCAGTGCTTGTCGGGCCACACCTGGAATACTGTGTTGTTTTGGCCCTCTCTATACAAAAAAAAGATATGGACAGGCTGGAGAGGGCCCAGAGAAAGGCCACAAAGACGATCCAAGGACTGGGAAGCCTGCCATACGAGGAAACGCTGAGAGGACTGGGTTTGTTTAGCCTTAAGAAAAGAAGGATTAGGGAAGACCTTATCTCCACGTTCCAGAATTTCAAGGATGGCTACTAAGATGGAGACTCTCTTTTTACAAGGAGTCACATGGAAAAGATGAGGGGTAATGGGTACAAGTCACTCCAGGGGAGATTCCAATTGGACACAGGAGGAAAATTTTTCACAATGGGAACAATCAGCCATTGGAATAATTTCCCCAGGGAAGTGGTGGATTCCCCGGCACTGGACTCTCTTAAGATTCAGCTGGACAGGGTGCTGGGCCATCTTGTTGAGATTGTGCTTTTTGCCAAGAAAGGTTGGATGAGATGATCCTTGAGGTCCCTTCCAACCAATTCTACGATGATTCATAAAATAATGTGGAAAAATAAAATAAACAGGTTAAAAGACAGCTGGTAAAATTCATAAAGGATAGGTCCACCACTGGCCATTGTGTCTGAAATCTTGAAACTGCTGTTTGCTGTGAAAGAAATCCAGACATAGGATTCCCCTTCTCCTGATAATCAGTTCCCAAGTTACAGCACAAATTCTTGTTTGAGTTAGAAGTACTTTATCTTGTATGATGCACTATCAATTTTCATAGCATTTCCATTAATACAGCCTAAAGGACATTTACTTTTCTTGTATGCTATTCTAATTCTCATCTATATAACCACTACCTTCTAGTGTCAACAGCAACTGTTACCAAACCTTCCTTTCTTTTGTTAACAGTTCTGAGGTCCAGCTCTGCATATTAACCAATATTGTGCCATGACTCAAGTGATCAAGCGCTTAAAGATCAGCTAAGACCTGGGGGCGTTGGTCAACAGCCGGCTGAATATGAACCAGCAGTGTGCCCAGGTGGCCAAGAAGGCCAACACCATCCTGGCCTGTATCAGCAATAGTGTGGCCAGCAAGACTGGTGCAGTGATTGTCCCCCTGGACTCGGCACTGGTGAGGCCCCACCTTGAACCCTGTGTTCAGTTTTGGGCCCCTTGCTCCAAGAAGAACATTGAGGTGCCAGAGCGTGTCCAGAGAAGGGCAGTGGAGCTGGTGAGGGGTTTGGAGCACAAGTCTTGTGAGGAGCAGCTGAGGGAACGGGGGTTGTTTAGACTGGAGAAGAGGAGACTGAGGGGAGACCTTATCACTGTCTTACAGCTACCTGAAAGGAGGGTGTAGCCGGGAGTGGGAGAGGGGGGGGGGAATCGGTCTCTTCTCCCAAATAACAGGCGATGGGACAAGAGGAAATGGCCTCAAGTTGCACCAGGGGATGTTTAGATTGGATGTTAAGAAAAATTTCTTCACCAAAAGGCTTGTCAAGCACTGTAACAGGCTGCCCCGGGGAAGGAGTTGAGTCACCATCCCTGGAGGTATTTAAAAGACAGGTAGACATGGTGCTGAGGGACGTGGGTTAGTGGTGGGGTTGGCAGTGTTGGGTTGATGGTTGGACTCGATGATCTTAAAGGTCTCTTCCAACCTAGGCGATTCTATGATTCTAAATTAAAACTTTGTGATTTTCTTTGCCTAGAAAATCAGTCTCTCATCCAAGATCAATCATTAGCTTAGTCTAGCACATTTATATTAGAGATACATTAACATGATTTTTCCCCCGTCTCTGTTTACCTTCTGCTTCTGAATATTCTTTTCCTCAAAATCTGTTCTTACAGCCCTGACACCACTGAAATGAAATGAAAAGCTTCTGATTTCTTGCATTACACCCACCCACTGCTCTGCCACCTGTCTCAATACAGTCACCTTCTTCATTAATCACCAGTCTGGGGATAAGACTTGCAATCGTATGTCAGGCCAGCTGAGCTCTAATGGACTGACTCCTCAGCACTCTGACATGCTTAGGCACATCTAGGCTCATACCCTTTCCAAAAAGAATAAGAGAGGAAGGAATGTTACTCTAGGATTATGCTCCACGTGCTATTTAAGCCCTTTAAATACGATTGCATTGCAGTGTCCCTCTTTGCAAGTTTTGCTCTAACTCCAATTCCCCTTTACACATTTTCACTTCGACTAGGAAATTACTGAGTACAACTGATAAAACCATTCCAATTCTTGAAGCTTATTTACTTCATTAGAAGATCATAAGAGCTACAGAGCACGTTCATTCAGCATATTCTTCTCACAAATGGTGGTGCGTTCTTGCTGAAATTTCATGGTTAAAGTCTACTCCTGCTGACGTAAGAGTACACAGAAATAAGCGCAGTGTCAAGGTTTAGGCTGGGCTGGCCACTAAACGATTGACAGATGCTCTCTGTTAACCCATCTCCCTTCCCAGAAGGGGAAAGCAGAGAGAATAGGGAGAGAGACTTACGGGTTGAAAAACAAACTAAAACAGCGATAATGAAATATTAACAGTAAAAAGAGAAGAACAATATTAATAAGAAAATAATGAAATACGTGCTAATATATACAAAACTAGTATGGAGCTCCAAGGATGACTGTTGGTCGGTTTTGGGTCCCCTCTCTTGTCCACTCTTTCCCGCAGGTGCGACCTCTCTGCGCTTTTCCGCTTCCCACCCTCCAGTGGGGCAAATACCCGAGTGAGCTGCCCTTGGCCGGGACAGCCACGGGTACAAGCAGGAGCCTCTCTGCAGCCCATCCCAGCCCATCCCATCCCATCCCAGCCCTTGGTGTCCACTAGAAACATCCGGTGTTAGCACTAGAAGCCGACTCTGTCCGAAAAATATGCTGGTAATTTCAGAGTGTGGTCAGTTAGAAGAGACTTAACAGAAAATTAAAATTACTGAAGAGGAAAATCAGTTTCATTCTGTCTCAAGTCAGGACACACAGTTAAATTTGTTCTTCAGACTGAAAAGAAGTACACAGAAAAGACTTAATTGGTTTAACAACCCCCACTATAGTAAAACGAAGACAAGTATGAACACTAGACATTAGCACTATTTCAAATTCTGACATAAAAATGCAGGATTAAAACTGCTATTTTAAAATAGAAAATCTAAAAATGTATATAATTTTTGTATACTTATTGGTTTAGACTAGAAATATTAGTGAAAATAGAATGCACCAAAAATAGCAAATAACCTGGTTATATTTAAGATTTATTATTTCTTCAAAAAATAGGGAGTCGGCTATACTCATCAGAGAGGCCACAGGCTTTCTTTTCGTGCTGCAGTGCCCTCTCCTGGATGTAGTGAAAACATTTGATTGATTGCTATAGGTCTGTATGTCAAAAGGGTTGCAGCAACATAATTCATAAGAAAAAAATCAGTTAAAATCAAGATTAATCTAGGTGTCTCACTGATGTGTTTTAGAACCGAGAAAAAATTATTAAATCATTACGCTAATTAATCTAAATATGTTGGAAGACGTGTAATTAATGTGAAAAATACAAGCTGTTACGCATCAGAGCAGTTTGTGAGATCACAGAACCGCTCGACGGGGAAGAGAGCGCGGGGGTCCCCCAGGGCTGCACCCCCACCTCCCCCGGCCGCCCGGGCCCCAGCCCTGTCCCCGCGCCCTCGGCTGGGCCCCGGCCGGTGCCTCCTGCCAGCTCTCCCGGAGCACCCTCCGTCGCCCTCCATCACCCTCCGTCGCCCTCCATCGCCCTCCATCGCCCTCCGTCGCCCTCCATTGCCCTCCGTCGCCCTCCGTCGCCCTCCGTCGCCTGCTGGGGGTCTCCCGCAACGCCACGGCCACCAGAGGTCCCAGGACAGGCCCTGCCCTGCTCCAGCCCACGGCCACCAGCCCGCGGCCACCAGCCCGCTCTCCCCGGCCCGGCCAGGCCTCACCTCTCGGGCTGATGCTCCGCCAGGCAGAGGCATCTTATCACGCGGGAGACGGTGCCGAAAGCCTTGTCACAGTCGAGGTAAACCGCGTTCCTTGCTCTTTCCTCACCTGCAAACGGACGTGTTCGGTGCTGGAAGCCGGTCGCGCTGGTCAGGAGTGACTCACACTGGGTGTGCTGGCTGCTCCCAGTCACCTCCTTCTCCTGCGTGAGGTTCCCTCAGGAACTGAGAGGACACCCTCTGTGATCTCCTCAGGGAATAACGTGAATTTCATCCACCTGCAGTTTCCCACATCGCTCTTCCGGCCATCTTTGAAGATGGGTGCGACAATTTCCTTTCCCCAGCCGCCATGGGCCCCCCGACCTCCTCCGCCTTTCGGCCAGGCAATACGGCGCTGCCATGGCTGGTAGCCGGGCGCCGGCAAGGCCTCGGGACAGGCCTGCTCCCTCCGGGCTTTTCTTGCCCTGCTGCAGCTTTGTTTCACTTGGTTCCCCTTGAACAGCGTTTTTTCCCAGCTGATCAGGTGTTTATGACTAATTTGTTTCGCTTTGTTTATATTTGTATTATACCAACACGGTTTCTTGTCTACCGTAATGATGTAGTGTAGGGAAGTACCGGCCCGGTGTAACAGCAGAGGTTGGAGAGGGGGAGACACAGGATGCGCACGGAGGCGTGGGGGGGTAAGAGATGGGGGGGGGGCTGAAATGGGAACGAACAACACGCTGTTAACGAATGGCCAGGTAGAAAAACGCAGACTTAGAGCTGGACAAAACTGTCTTTAGGTATAACACAGAGAACAAGGAAACTGTCTAACACAGGGAAAAGCCACAATCCAGATGCAGCATGGAGCTGTGGAATCGAGCAGCAGGAAGAAAAGTATGAAAATATGATAGGAAACACACAAAGATGACCCCTACTGGATCCTACAGTGAGGAAGAAGAAACCACCACCATGAACAATGTACCCGTCCTGGCAGAGGACTCCAGATGCTGACGACTTGCTGTAGGACCCCCTCACCCCACCTCCAACACGAGGGTGATACCACCGGCCTGAACCCCAAGGTGCAGTGGAGGAGTGCGCATAGCACCAAGAAAAGCAGAAGCAAGGAAGCGTGAGTATAATGGTTTTAATGGTATTATTGTCTCTATTATTATTAACACATTTTCTGCATAAACATATTCTCTTTCTGAAATAACTAGCTCTGGACTACTAATGATTCTTGGATTAAGCTGTTAAGATTTCAATTACACATATAGTAATTCTTGGCCTTATTAAAAGTGTGTTTTCTCTTTGCCCACAAATGAGGGTTTGCACTTAACACAGCACATACACCACCATCTTCTCACCCCACTCCTCGGCGAGGCTCTGAGCCGCCCCAAGGCCACACGCCCCAACACCTCCCCCTGCGGAGCCCCGGCTCCTGCTGTGCCGCACGCTGCGGCTGGCGCTGGGGATTGCGCCCTGCCACCACGCTCCACGGCGGGTCGGCCTCTGAGCCCCTGCTGTGCAAGGCAGCTGGTGCAAGGGGTCTGCCCTGGCCTTGGCCTTGGCCCTAGCCTTGCCTGGCAGGGGCAGCGGAGCCAGGCACAGAGGCCGCGTGTGGGTGCCTGCTGCGCTGGGACAAGCTGTCATCGCCTGCTGTCCCTCGCCTCCGTCTCCTCCCCTGGGACTGCAAGCCTGCCCAAGGCCTCCAGAGCAGGGCTCGCTGCACTTCTGCACCCACCACGGTCACTGTGGTTTGTAATTTCTAAGGAACACAAGAGATGTCATTCATAATAAGGACTGGTTGAAAAGAAAATATTTTTGCTAGCCAGTAACACAGAGAATCAAATTGCAGTACATTTTCAACCTCATTGAGGAAAATCTAAAACAACTGAAAAGTATTAAAGACTTGAAGGCTTTCATGAAAATTATTTCTCCCTTAAGCTTCCTAAATGATACCTTCACAATCTTCAGTTGCATTTGGGCTACTAACGTGGAATGAAGAGGTAGACATGGTGAGCTGTTCTTCATCCCAAGGCACATACTAGACTCTCTAGAGTCTTAAACATTCCTCAGAATCAAAAGTTCATTTCTCTCACTTATGCTTGTTCTTTCTCCATTTTATCATTTATCTCCATTTATCTCAAAGTATTTTTTTTCCAAATATTTTTTATCTAGCTCTGCCACTAATACTAGTTATTGCACTACTTTTTGACAAAAAAAGGAAAAACAAACCCACAGATAAAAGGAACGTTTTTTGAAGATATATGCCTGTAAGAGAAAGATTTGAAAACATAACATCACGATAGCTGGTTAGAAAGCTTATCTTCATTTAGTGGAGATTTAGCATTTTTTCCTCTGGTGGCTTGAAGAGGGTATCACAAACTTACTGATAATTTCATTAATGATCTATTTAAAAAACATGACTCCAGTATGCAAATAAAATAACTACACCCGTCAATACTGGGAAGATGATTTAAAGACAGGCAAGAGCTCTTCCAATAATTTAATTCTTTTCCACTCTTACAACAATAGTCTTCAGCATTTTATGAAAAATTTAAACTGACTAACTGGAGGTTTTTAATCAATGCTTTGATTACCCTTATTAGAAAGGGTAATTGTGCATTGTATTCACAGCTGCAGGCATGGCCAACTGCAAACACTCATCCCTCCAGGGAAGCGCTAGAAAAAGCAATGCGCAGCCTCGTGGCACTGAGAGGACCCCTACTCAAGGGTGCAGATGTAGGCTGGATATGCTCCAGATTGCAGAAGGCATCTGAAAAAAAAACACCAAAACTTAATTATTTCCTGTGGTAATTAGAGCGTCTTTCCTACTCGTTGCTAAAAAAACCCTGCACCTCGTTGTCTAGCCCTGCTGGCAGCCAGCCGTTTGTTCTTTACTGCCAGCGTGACAGTATCTGTAGCAATAGGACCCACTGCATTCCATTGCACCTTAGCAGATGCTCAGGCCACCCTTCCAGGCGTCTGGGCCGTGGAAAGCACCCTTCCAGGCTCCTGGGTCTCTCCCTGTGGCTGGCGACTCATCCGCTGCCCCCTCTTCAGGAGTGGCAGCAAGGTGGCTGCTGCAGGACTCCAGTGGGCAGTGTCTGCCTCCCCGCACACCCCACATGCTCCCCAGGGGCTGGCGGCTTCTCCATGGAGCCGATCAGCCCAGCTACAGGTGCACAGAGAGCAATGGGTGCTCAGAGAAAACCAGTTACACATCCACCACAACTGTATTCCGTCAGATGATACCCCTGTAATTACCTGGGCACCATGTTTTACAAACCAGCTAGTCGCTACGGGTCATACAAAACACCGTGCTAATACTCTTGACTCCTAGGAGAAATATGGCAACTAACATTTCCCAGCACAGTGATTTAAATCAAGTTGCACTTTTTAAGGCACATCATGAGAATAATATAAATGATGTCCAGGTTTTGCTTTGTGTAAACTTGATCAAACATAGCAGAATATATCAAACGGGTTCTGAAGCTTTTTCTGTTTATGGAAATAACGTCTATCAGTAAACTTATGCAAGCTCTTTTTTGGCAGATTTTCATACTCACCTAATGAGGTAAGCCTGAAGGAAGTAAAACAAAAGGCATTGTAGATGGCCTGGATTTCTTCTCAGTAAAGTAAAATTGATGAGGCCTCGGGTACCCTGAAATAGGATTTTTGCAAAATTTTCCACTGACTTTAGCAGGTCCTTCTTTCATCTTTTTCTTCTTTCACTCATTGCTCCATCCTAAAACTTCTCCTAAAGCTTGTACAGAAGAGCATGGAGACCATTTAGACACTCACTTTTTATTAGGCTAATCAAACAACCCGGAATACAATATTTTCACTCACATGTGAGAATTTCAAGCAGTTTTGAGTAAAAGAATTGCCAAGTTATTATTTAGCTTAGAAAAGGTTATTAATCTGTAACATTAAGTTCAAGTACCTGTTCTTTAATGAAGTTATATTTGTATTTTATTGGAAGTTCTTCTCAGCAGTACAAATAAACGGTTGAAGAGGTTACCTCTACCATCTCTGAAGTCTGCAAAAGCGAGTTTACCGTGAACTAGACCAAGAATGCTCTTACATTTCATTGCATTTTTATTAAGTTGGATGAAGCTGCGTTTTCCAAATGAGGGGATATAGCATTACCTCAAGGAGAAAAAAAAGTGGGAGAACCTGCATTCAGGATGAGATCAGACACGGAGTGAAGGAGAAATGCACCAAAAAACCCCACTCCTGCAGGAAGATGGTACTTGGAGACAAGCACTAAACGGAGATACAGCAAGGGCCCAGGGCAGAGAAGAAGAGGTTTCCTATCCTGCATTTATTGCAACTCAAAGGCCCTCGGGAGATCTTGGACTGACAGAAGGACTGAATAAGAGGGCTAGCCTAGAAGGACATCGCGGGCAGAGAGGGAGAACAGATTTTCTCTGTTTAAGAAGGATCTTTAATAGTTTCTGTCCAGAAAAAAAGCTGGCTTTGGAGATACTAGCTAGTTATAAAACGTCAGAGGAAGGTCTTGACGAGAGTGAATTGTACCACAATAAACCGGTGAAGTAAAATTGCACAAGAAATGTATCTAGGTCAAGAAAGACTTATTCATGTCTCATTTATGTCATACATTTCTTCTCTTATTGCAGTATTATGCAGTGTTATGTCCCCTTTCATTTAGGATGCTTTAAAGGATTTCCAATACTCTTGTTTTTAATCTGAACAAGCACCTGGTGAGAAAATCTGGTTTCAGGCTGTTGTTCTGTAATGTTACAGCTAGCAACACGTACTGCTCCAAGAGGAAAAGCCTTGTAATGCAGCAATGACAATTAGGGAACTCAGGTCCTTTTTCAGAAACACGCATGCTACTTGCACACCTTTCATATTCTTTTCCAAAAACCCCACAAAGCTAATGTTTTCAAAGTCCATTTATGCCAATCAAATTTTGATTCATGCTGTTAGTGTCAGAGTTGGGTTGCCATACCTAGGAAAAAAGTCATTTTTACATAAGAATCTACATGTTGTAGTCTCTGAAAAAAAATTTTTTTTTTCTGATGGGGTTAATAATTCAGAATAGATGTGCAATTCTCTCAGCATAAAAAACCCCTAAATGCAGGATCACAAACGTCCTTAAGCACACTTTTACGTATAACATCAGAAGCCAGTGCTTGTTCCACCTTCCTTCTGTATCAATCTCTTTATTTGTTTAAAAATTTGCTTGTCAGTTTCCTTGTAATATTTGTCTTCTTGATGTCAATGTTGTTTTTTCTTTGCTACCTCTACACTTTCACTACTTTTTCCAATCTTTGGCTCCTGTTCTAGAACTTTCACCCTTACAAGCCCTCTTGAGACACCAGGTTGATATGCTTTTCAGTAACATTTTTGCCTGGGAACTGAAGTGAAGCTCACTGGCCTGCGTTTTCATAGCTCGCTATTTAATCGCTTTAGAGTGGCATCAAAGTTAGATACAAAATAAGCCAGAATAAAAAGCCATCGAATTTCATGTTGGTCCATTCTTAAACTGTGGTCAGAGCCAGTCCCTGCTTTCACTGAGGACAGCCCAGGAGGACCCCGCAGGCACTAATAGGCCTTAATTGGCCTGATGAGCCTCACCTGGGCCCCCCATGCACCCCCTCCACGCACAGCCCAGAAGCTCCCTGTCAGCTCAGCCCTGGGCAGCCAGGCCTGCCGGGCAGCACTGCAGGCGCAGCTGTCTCTGCCCTCCCCAACGGGCTCTGGACCCGCATCCTGCTGTCGTCTCCAGCCCCGTCTCCATGTTCAAACCCTGCGGGACTGCGCCAGGGTCCGTGCCAGACTGCCTGCAACGGGGTCCTGCAGCTCCTGCCCTTGCAGCAGCCCTGGCTCCTGTTAGCACAGACAGGGCAGGGGGAGAATAACCAAGGGTGGTTGTGGGTCAGGTCAGGTGTCACTTTACCAGAGCCTGTCCCTGACCCGAACCAGCAGCAGAATGGCCTTCTTGCCAGCAGGGATGGCAGACTGCCATTCCTTTCCCGACCGACTCAGGAGGGTCCCTGCAAACTGCTGGTCCCCTGGAGAGAGCGGGGAGTACTGCTGTCGCGGCAGTTGCTTTCCTGCCATCCACACTCCATCCAGCATTGCTGCTGTGGAACCGCCACGTGCCTCGCCAGGTTCCCTCGCTGCCACTCTGCAGTCAGACTCGAAAGCAAACTTGCCGGTTCCTGTCTGAAGGAGGAGGAAGGAAGCAGTGCTCTTCAGGTGTGGACACCTCACTGGGCGCGCACCACATAGCACCTCTTGTGTAGCTGAGTTCTCTGGAAAGAGGCAACGACAAAGTGGTCCCAAGGCCCCGAGCCCAGCCCTAGTCTCTCCGTGTGTCATTCCCTCTCCATGTTTTCACCCCTTGCTCACTGTCCCCCCTCCACAGACCCAGCGGATACCCTGATTGCCTCCCCTTCTGGCCAAACTTTCATGCACTGTCTCGCCTCTCTCTGTGCTTGAACTACAGCAGTAAAATCCCCACTAATGAGCAATCTGCTACACCCTTTGGATGATCACTTACTTCTATGGCTTCTCCAGGAGAACTGTGCATCTAATTCCTCACTCAAGTCCCTTTGTCTGCACATCACCAGTCCTAATGTGTTCCCTTGCTCAGAAACTTCGTTATAACAAAGTGCTTGTGGTTAGATCTCTTCCAGTCTCCAGGATTGCCTCTCGTGTTTCAAGACTTATTTAAATGTCAAGGGTTTAGAGAGCTCCTTAATCAGCTTCGTACTGTCTGGACATTCTGTTTGCATCTGTTATGGTTTGTAGAACTCACAACATTTTATTGTTGTTTAGACAACTATTCTATCACCCAATGGCTCCTCCCAACCCAGGAAGGGGAATCAGGAAAAAACAAGGAAAGCCAAGGGTTGAAATATAAACAGATTTCATAGAATAAGACTAGATAGTTAACATTAATAACACTAAACAGACAATATTGATCCCGACACCAATAGAAATATACCAGGCTAATACTCAGACCATCCTATCCATAGGAAGCTGTGCACTCCCGGCAGGGGAGAGCAAACGTGGAACAATGCGAGTGAGCTGCCCTCCCTTCGGGAGTGAGGGAAGGGCTCAGGGTTCTGGCACCTGGGCAAGAAGTTCTCAGGATCGCAGCCATCATAGAAGAGAGAGAGAACTCCTCAGCAAACTTCCTAGTTTATACTGAGTATGCCGTTCATGGTATGAAATAACCCTGTCAGCCAGCTTGGGTCAAGTGCCCGGGTCTCGCTCCTCCTCATCCCCACACCTGGCAAGCTTGAAAACACTGAGACCTTGCAACCCACATACCATACCTGGCTATAAAGTAAATATTTTCACAAATTCAGACACTAGAGGCTTCTAAAAATGCAGTTTTCCCAAGCATTAGAAGAGACCTTACCAAAAAGTAAAATTATTGAAAGATAAATTAATCCTGTGTCGCTCAAACCAGGACAGCATCTGTGGGCAAAAGCAAGAGGACCCATCCTGCTGCAGATCAGAGTTCTGCATTGCATCTCCATGGTGGCTGCACGCAGATACCAACAGAAGAAAGTAAGAAGCTTCCCAACCCTTCTTGGAGCAGAACCCACTCGCCAGAGGGGTGTGTTTGCAACAGCTGGTAGTGAGTGAAGCCTTCTGGCACCCCAGATCACAGCCCCCACATCCCCCACGCAGCTGTGACCGCTGCCACGACCCTGCTACACCTCTCCTCCACCGGGATGGGCATCCCTGGACATGTGTGCGCACTCGCGTGCCGCAACCCACCCGCATGCCCACAGCCCTGACACTGTGTCTGCCCATACCCCAGCCCTGGGCTCTGGGCAATGCTTACCCAGTCACCAGCTCCCTCCTTGGGTCTTCCCACCAGCTGGTCTGTCTGGACATTTGTTAGGGAATCAAACTCACAAGGGACATAGCAGCCAGCTAGAAACCAGCCAAAAGCAGGTTAATTGCTAGGCGTGACAGGCTGCAGGGACTAAGCGTGGTGGGTTGACCTTGGCTGGCCACCAGGTGCCCACCAAGCTGCTCTATCGCTCCCCCTCAATCCACAGGATGGGGAGAAAAGGCCATGAAAAGCACGTGGGTTGCAATAAGGACAGGGAGATTAATTCGATGCAGATCTTGGGGTGGGGTTGTACACAGGTTGTAGAGAGTATTTTGGTATGACATTGCTTATTCTTTGTTGATTTGTTAGCATAATCACAGCAAATGCCACGTGGACGAGACAGAGCCCTTCAGCATATGCAAACCTCTCATGTGGGAGGGAAGCTACGAGTTGTTACTCTTACAACAGCAATGCACCCCACATGCAGCTAGGATATTACGGCTGTCCTTGATGCCAGCAATAAAGCAAATTGATTGGATTGCTAGTTTTCCCAGGTGCAAACTGTAATCTGCAATTTAATATTTTAGCCACAATACTGGCTCCTTTGGGAACAATACATTGTGCCAGAATTCGTCTAATAGACAAATTTTAAAAATTAAAGCAAAACGATGTGCAACTTTTTCACACTACTCTGTGTGTGCTTGTGAGAGCTTCCGTGTCTCCTGTCTTTCAACTTAAAAAGTTCCATGTAAGGGAACAGGGGCTCCAAGTTCAGCACTGAGCTTCACAGCAGGGTGCTGGGCTATCAGCCCTGTTACGAAGTGCCTCAGCACTGGACCGACCAAGAGGGGTGTCCCCAGAGGACCACCCTCACCAGCAGCTGGAAATCTGGTCTCTGTCTTGTACTATATGAGGGCGTGTTGACAACCTTTCTTTAATGCCCAGGTGCTCTCATGCAGCAATGGAAACACCACTGTTTGCTGACATTTATTTTTATACGTATCCTTGCAGCGTCTGCTGGCACTTACCGTATCCTCAGCTGGTGAGGAGGAGAGGCTGGTGTGAGCGTGGCACAGCGGACCCACGGATCAGAGCTCCCCGCCATTATGCTCGGAAACTTGTTTGAGGGCAAGAACACTTCATATATATATGTATATATCTATACATAATAGAGACAAGAATTCAGTTAGTATAGTGGAAATCTGACCAGTCTAATTACAGACTTACTGTTAGTCTGGATGTAATTATTACAGAAAAATTAAGAATAATAATGCAGTTAGAGCAGTTATATAGAGAAAAAGTTGCAGTAGTAGCAAAAAACCAATTAAAATTGTAACACAGTTTCTATCCCTTCTCCAGGTGTCATGCTCACCTCTGCACTGCTTGCCTGGGCCGTAAGGTCCGTGGTTTCACCCTGGTGTTGGAGGTGGGGGATGTTACAATGCGTCCTCAGTATCTGGAGTTCTTTGCCAGCATGAATATGATGTTTACATTGACAGTTTTTTCTTTCTCAGTCGGGGAGGTAAGAATGTGCTGAAATTCAGTACAAGACAATGGAATGAAAAAACTGGGAAGAGAGTGGAGCAGTTCTTCCTTGGGAGCTTTTTTTTATGTTGGCTAACAGGTTTTTCCACCTTTCTTCATTGCTCTGCAGCTTCCCATTACATCCAAATGCACTATATATGGTTTCCTTTACGTTTGTTAAGCACCATTTCTTGTTCTCTTTGTTACATCTAAAGCCAGTTTTCTCCTGTTTCAAGTCTGCGGTTTTTTAACTGACCACGGGAGAGTTGTCTACCACTGTGGGGTCTCCCATGCCCGCACGTGCCGGTCTCTCATCACCCCAAATCTGCACCAAATCCCTCGTCTCCACTTCTCAGTTCTCTGCTCTCATACCAGGCCCGTGTTTCTCTGCACTGCCTCAGTCTTTCAGCACTGTAAAAATCTCATCCCACCCAGAATAACTGCTTGTTACTGCTATCGGTATAAAACTGTAGTTGTAACACGCAACGATAAATGGAAGTAAAGCAGATCAGACACAGACACCTGGTCCATCTGAGAAATCGTTGTCACAGCTAAACCAGGGGAGCTGCAGGCAGGTCACTCCGAGTTCAGACAGCGCAGGCGCGACAAGCCTTGATGCTGAGACCTGGCTAACTCAGCGCAGAGCTGCTGCCGTCGCTCCTAATGGCAAGGTGGTGGTGCTGCAAGGCCCACATGGTGACACCACTGCTGCTGCAGAGACTCCTGACAGCATCAAGAGGAGTATACCCCCCTTATCCCATCCCCTCGGAGTCCATACGAACTGTCAGGGAGCAGAAGCTTGTTTTTCCTAACGTCTGCTTCTCTGCGGGGCAGCTGCGAGGCTGTTTGGCGACGGTTGTGGCACCAGCCTTCCCTGCACACCAGGGCCACTTCCCCCCATTAACATGCAAAGAGTAGTTGTTAGTGGACTGATCAATTTTTTAATAGGAACAATTAAAACAAATGCCATGTTTTCAGTGACTGTGCTACAGATTAATTGGTGATTCCCAGAGAACAGCACCTTCCCTTTAACTCCCTAATTGGGATGCACTTGCTACAAAACAATTTACAGAGGAAAAACTTTTCTTCACACAGCCAGAGTATACCCTGCCTGAGCGCAGTGGAGTATTCTTAGCTGAGTTCCTTCAACTCCAGTCACGTGATGTAGAACTCAATTTTGATCCAAGTTTTTTGAGCAAACATCTCCTCCCTAGTATTAATGTCAGTATTTTTTGCACCATTTGCTTCCTATGAAAAACCATGTATTGACCTGCTAGTTGTGTATCCTGATCCTTGCACTCTTGAATTCCCTTCTGCATCATCTGAAGGATGATTTTCTTTTCTAAGCACAAGACCGTTGTATCTGGGCTACCACTTAAATGTTTTTATAACTCTATATATTCTACCAATAGGTGCCAAGTAAGAACATCAATTCCTACCACTTCTCATTTGTCTTCTTTTACCAGCAGGTCCAATTCATTATCACCTCCTCCTTGTGCACCTCAGGAATTGAAGCAGTGACACTGAAACTCACTTGGCAGGTTTTCATCATGCAGGAGCAATTCCGAATGACCTTGACAGGAGCATCGCAGTGCCTACCTATTCCCTTCACCCTAGATCATTATAAGATCCAGAATATGAACTCAGGGAAAAAAATAATAGTTAAAAAGTCCCATTTTGCAGAAAGAAAAATTTACTAAAAAATCCATTGTAAAACATGTTTTGAGGAAACAGCTCCAAGACAGCAGGAAGAATGTAACACTTATCTGATTTCTGAATGCCATAACCTCAAGAAGTTTCACTGCATAATCCTGTCACAGGCAGGCAAGGAACTTGAGGAAACTGCCCCTATATTAAGTGTGCAAAATACCCACAAAGCAAAGCTCAAACCACAAGCTGTAGCTTGTGTAATTGAGAGGTCGCACACAACTTCAGTCCCACATACACCCATAACATTTTTTTGTTTGTTTACTGGAGTGGGTGGGTTGCTTTTAGTGTAAGAAAGACGCAGCTTGGAGAGCAAGCGTACTGTTCCCATAGGGAGAGCAAGCAACCCCTGCTGGTCACAGATGCGGGCAGTGGCAGTCCCCAGGCAGCAGAGGACAGCGATGCAGAGGAAAGACGAATAACTGCTCAGAGCTGGAATTACTTCTACATTCCCCCTCACCAACCTGCCCCTTTCCCCAGGCCATGGTTCACATCTCTCATGCCACTTCATTAACTCCAGCCTCTAAAGACCCACAGTGGGACTCATCCACGTGGCACGCTGACACGGAGATCGCACATCCCCAGCACTGGCATACGTACAGCAAATGGGTCAGCCCCAGCACCTCTGATCCAAGGATAATAGGGTTTGGTGGGAAGCAATTCTGAATGTTCCATTGAAAACAAAGTATTAGGTTTGATGTTTCACGTAGCCAGGAGGCACCAGTCTGCAGGATGTCCTCGGTGAGCTCCTCAAGCCCCTGACATAACCTGCCGAGCGGCAGCAGTGCCTCCGGCACGCGGACACATCCCACTGCCCAACTGCTCGGTAGCTCCCTCCGCCCCCCTCATACAGAAAAACTTCCCTTCGCTCAGTTCTTTTGCCCTGACCAAGTTTCCCTGTCACTTAGTTAATATTTCATGTGTTTTCTTTCCCCTGCTTTCCTTAGCAAGGTGTTTAGGAGTTGCCTCATGCTGTTGGGAACATTCCTTTTTTCCCCTTTACGGCTGGCAGACCCTGCTCCTCCGTGGACACCTGCTCCAGAAAGCAGATCCTGCGCCTGTCCGGGTGCACTGATCTACTGCCGTCAGCTACGCCGCCTTGCAGGAAAGGCCAAAAAGAAGTCTTCGCCTTCCATAGGGAGACAGCGTGTCCTAAAAGCTGATGACCAAAGACGGAGGGTCAATGCTCTACCCTTGAGCAATCTCTCCAGCTTTTAACCTCCTGCCTTTCACAGCAATGCAACCGACACGGGGTCATGAGCTCAAGCATTAGACAGGAGGGGTTCTGTCATTATCAAAAGCAAGATGAACTTACCTGGAAGCTGTGTAGAGTGACTATATTTCATAACTGACAGGTTATCATAAAAATAAATATGATTATCTTGACTTTTTATGGGTAGGTGTAACTTTCTATTTCTCATTTCTAATTTTGCAATACACTGTACTATTTCTGTAAAATACCTCTGCCACCAGCATGCAATAGGAACATATTAATCATTTCTAGCATCTTTACAGATGACCTTTAAATAACACAATTCCAGAACAACTGCATCAGCTTATTATTAGCAACCAGATCATCTACTTGTATCAATTATCAAAAGTTTCACATTTATTAGCCTCATGAATGGATCACTGAAACTGAGCAGTTTCTTCCATGTAAACATTGTAGGTTTAGGACGCCAAATAAAAACTCAGCCTTCTCCACAGACAGATGGTTTCAATATGGATTATTTACACTCTATTTTAAAATAATCCACATATTATTATTTTATATTTCAATCATTTACAAAAGTTGACACTGGAGCTAATAGAAGGGTAAAGGGCAGCTATCATTTCTCTTTTCGCTTATTTCAGAATTCAATTATATGTTACAAAAGCAGTCTTTTGCTAGTTGTCCTCAAAATTCTCCAGCCATCCAGTTACGTTATTCTTTGTACTGACCAAGTTATTTCTCTTGTGCAGCCTATCACATTCTTCTTGGAACACTTCTCAAGCCAAAAAGCACGTTTGAAATGCAAACCTAATAATCCCTGCTTGTAGCAAAACAACGTGCCTGTTAACTAGAGAGGTGCAAGGGAAAAGTATCATTCCACTTTCATGTCCAGAGAAGATCATATATAATCTGCTGGTTTCGAAGTGTACAGACTTCTCCAGGCTGCCTATTATGATTAGTTTCCTAACTCTTTCAAAATACTGCTGTGAATAATTTTAATATCTACTCAAGGCATCTCTAATTTTTGTAGCTGGTTAATTTGCATAGTCCTCTGTCATTTAGTGCTGGAAACTTTTGATTTAAGATATCGTATGCTGATGAGGCTGTCGCAGTGAAATTGCTCGTACTGCTTCAAGCAGATCAAAACAAACTGGGTGAATGAGTAGCACAAAGGCAGTTCCAGTTAAACATGAGGAAGTGCAAACTACTGAGCAGTAGTGAGAAATGCTAAGGTTATTCACTAATATTAAAAAATACTACTAGATTAAGTAATCAACAAAGATCTGAAGTCATCTAACTTGACAGCTCTGCTGCATCAGCAGCAGTACCCAAAAAGCAAACCATGCATTACAATACACGCTAAAGGAAAAGGTAACTGATAAAGATTTTGGAATGTCTTCATATTACATCAGTGTGCCATGTAGAAGTGCAAGGGATGTTGCAAAATTAAAATGGGCTGAAAGAAGGGTAAGTGGCTTTTATAGGCTAAAAACTATTTCCTATGAAAATACCATTATTTTCTATCAGAAAGGCTATGGGTACTGATTTAAAAGTGTTGTAAGCCTATACAATAATAAGTAGATTAGGAAAAACAAAAGCATTTGTTTTCCTGGGCTTGTACCACTACAGAAAAAGAAAATTCAGTTCAGCCAAAAGGTGGCAAGTTCAAGTATGTTTAAAGAAAATTAACTGCGTGTAAATTACAGAACTCGGTGCTACAGTACAGAAGCGATGCCATCTGGAGGGACCTTGACAGGTTGAGGAGTGGCCCCGTGAGAAGTTAGTGAAGTTCAACAAGGCCAAGGGCAGGGTTCTGCACCTGGGTCAGGGCAACCCCCCGGATCAATACAGGCTGGGGATGAAGGGATGGAGAATGGCTCTGGCGACAGGGACCTGGGGGTGCTGGTGGGTGAAAAGCTGGACACAAACCGGCACCATGCGCTGGCACCAAGAACCCCCCCGGCCCCGGGGCTGCATCCCCACAGCGGGGGCAGCAGGGCTGGGGGGGGATTCTGCCCCTCTGCTCCGCTCGGGGGAGACCCCATCGGGAATCCTGGCTCCAGCTCCGGGGGTCCCGACAGCAGGAGGACACGGAGCTGCTGGAGCGGGGCCGGAGGAGGCCCCGGAGATGCTGGGAGGGCTGGAGCCCCTCTGCTGGGAGGACAGGCTGGGAGAGCTGGGGGGGTTCAGCCGGGAGAAGAGAAGGCTCCGGGGAGACCTTCCAGCCCCTGCCAGTGTCTGAAAGGGGCTCCAGGAGAGATGGGGAGAGTTTTTAGTAGGGCCTGTAGCAACAGGACGAAGGATAATGTTTTTAAGGAAGATTTCTTCTTTGAGGAAGAAATTTTTTACACTGAGGAAGGTGAACAACTGGCCCAGGTTGCCCAGAGAGGCGGCGCATGCCCCATCCTGGAAACATTCCAGACCAGGTTGGACAGGGCTCCGACCAACCTGGTCTAGTTGAAGATGTCCCTGCTTATCTCAGGAAGGTTGGACTAGATGGCCTTTAGAGGTCCCTTCCAACCCAAAATGTTCTATGATTCTATGATTCAGTTTTTACTGGGTAAAAATACGCTGCCAAAGGTGTGCAAGAGGTCAATGACAGTAACGCTACCAGCCTCTCGTGTCCTGAAGACTCAGCTCTGCACAACGCCTTCCTGAACTTGCTCAGCACAACACGGCGGTCGGTACATGCATTACAAAAGATGTAGCTTAACCATGTCTTCTGTACAGAATTTAAAGTTGTGTAAAACTTTCAGCGTGGATTGTGATTTTACAGTCAAAACTAAATCCATGTGAGCTCTCTTCATTTAATTTATTAGCACAGAAATGTTGTTATTGCCTGTAATATAACTCATGACAATTGTCATCGATTTCTCTCTGTTTTTCTGTTCTATTACTACAGAAATAATTTCTTTTAAAAAAGTAAAGTCATATGAGAACAAAATTCAGTTTCGTGGGGGTTTTGTTTCTTTGTTTTCAAAAAGAGGGATGGGAGTTTTTTGGGGGGTTTTCTGTGAGACAGGAGTAACTTCAACACGGGCTGTGTATCCACAGCGGGCTCCGTCCCAGGGATACGGCACGGGAAGCTGAAGCCCACGTCCCACAGCACTGTGTAACTGCACACAGACGGCCTGAGTCGAGTGGGACAACACAGGAGAGACGGGCCAAACTGTGGCACAGCAGCTGCCACTTCTGGTGGCCACTACAGAGCTGCCCAACAGTAACAGTCCCGGTGACAGCAGTGGTGACTTTGGACATACGGAGCTGCGTGGCACCTGATACCAGTGGCCAGCTCCCAAGGACGTAAGGAAGTCGACTGCCTGCTGCTAATTGTCACTTACTGTAAGAGCCACATTAACCTCCTACAGTTGTTGGTGATGTGAGACTGGAACGAGAGTGAGATGTGCCAGTTGCCTCTGTCACTTGGGCCACCCTCTGAAGGCAGAGACACAGCAGGAAGGCTGATACCAGTGCAGAGCAAAACCAGCTTCAGCAGACACCTGTTTCCAGTAAGAACGTATTTCATCAGACTCTTCCCATGTGCTTTTCTTTGCTGTTCACAACTATTGCAATGAATAGCATTATTGCATTTTTTGGCCAATATTCCAGAAAGTTATCTTTACCACTCAGTATTCAAACACAAATGTAAATATTAGCCTTTAATCAGAGTGCTTTCTATTGTTCTATTTATATATTTCCTTTATTCCAGTCAAGCAAAAAAGAAGAGAGCACAACTGAAATGAACCATCAGCAAGAATACTAAACAGCAAGAACCAAAGCCATCACAGAGACTAAAACTTGTTCTTACAAATTGTTTATAGAACATCTAAATAGATATAATATTTGTTTGCTTATTAACAGCCTGAAAGCTTACAAAAATGTTAAACCAAGCAATGATTTATTCACTGTAAAATACATACAGTACATTTGCTTCCAGGCAGATCCCTAAATGGGAGTGACATACTTTAGAACCACCACTAATACCTTCTGCAGTTACAAACGGAGAGGAAATTTTCTTCAGAAATAACGACCTGCACTTGTCAGATTACCTATCTGTCATCAACAGAAAAAAAATAACACACCAGTGTAAACTCTGAGGAAGATTTAATTTCCACGTTGACGGGTGATTCTATTTCCCATTAATCGAAGTGGTTTGCCCGAGCTCCCGGGCGTCTGCCGAATGCATCTTTCCATCTCCCCGTCGAGAAGCCGAGTTTACACCTAAGGACTGACGACATGAGGTACAAGCCAATGAGACATGAAACAACCCCCTGGCAGGGGACGGGAGGGCAGGGAAGCAGCCCCGCGCCTGTGAGACACCCGACTGCTTTCTACCTCACAACTGCATTTGATGGGCTTTATTCACTTGCAGTGACTTAAGAGTGCAAACGTGACTTAAATGAATCTAGAAGGGCTGACTGATAAAGGCAGATCGTGTGTGCTGTACGTGCACAAACAACTGCAGGGCACTGCATTTACCAGCATTATCTTTACACTGGGACGCACTTGCCCTTGTTGAGCAGACACCAAAACACACTGAGCATCTCTGACATCCACCTTTACAAACTAGGGACAGCTTTCAGAAATCTTTCTTTCTCCTGTACTTTCCTCTCCGCAAGATGCAGAAACTCCATTAGCTGCTTTCATATGAGGAGGAGACTGGCTCGTGCTCCAAACCGTCACGCACCTGTTGTTAAAAGGAAGGGTTCATGGTGCCAAACTTGTCCACGCAGGGTTTAGCCGTATTGCAGCTGCGTAGCCACCGCAAGCCGACCGGGTATTTGAACAGATCGGCCTGATCTGCTCAGCCCCACTGCCCAGCCAAGAGCACTGTCGCTGTTGAAAAGTAAGGAACAGCTGATTCACTGGGAGACATCTTGTACAACATGTTTTCAAAAAAGAACACTTAATGTTCGGGAAGCACGAACGGTGCAATAGCAGACTCCCCTAAAGAAGAACGAGCACTTTCCTGACAAGAGCCAGGGACAGATCTGCTGCCCACAAGCAAAATTTCAAATTTTCACAAGCAGTGGAAAAAGCAGTAACACACGTTAATTTATAGCTATGAAGACCTTTTACTGCTGAATCCATTAAAGCAACAGCAATCCGTTTGTGAGATGAAAAAGAATAGCTATATCGACTAGTAAATTAAAACTTGAAAGAATATGAAGCTGTTAATCACTCCCTCTGGGATTTGTGGTCGCTATTCATCATGCAAGCTTCGGTTAATTAGCTGGCAAAAAGTATAATCAAAAAAATGATACCTGATAGTTGTTAATTCTCAACACAAACTGAAGAGCTATCAGACAAAATAAATTACTTGAAATAAATGTATCATTAGTACCCTCAAACAGCGCACCAAGGAAAGTCTCACTTATACTGGTATTTTGATTTGGTATTTGATACTGGTATTTTCAGAGCGGTGCATTGTAAATATTCTTTAAATGCTTTGCCTCAGGCCTATAGACTATGAAATCTCTTGACTCTTGAGTGGTCCTGTCACAAACCCTGATTCAGCATCCTGCCAAGTACGCCAGTTTGTCCTGAATGGGTGACTTCAGTCGCTTAAAGAATCACCATCAAAGGTGTTAGCAAGGGGGTTTTAATATGATGTTGTAAAAGTGCAACTTAACAAGTTCGATGGCAAGGGTCACTCTGTTAATTGTTGCATGAAAAAACATTCCAAGGAAATGGAATTGCACTCAAGTTAGAATGACCGGGGATCAAAGGGCAAGGGAGGCCGTCCCGCTGAGTCAGGAGGTTCAGGCTGGAGCCCCTTGCCAAGCTCCTCGGAGAGGAGCCAGTGCGCTGGATCCAGACTCGGTCATCAGTTTATGTCTAAAGCACTGGATATGCGAAGTTTACATAATGTTTCATTAGCATCATTCAGCACGCAGTCAGTTACCAAGGCAAAGTCAAAGTTACCACACTAGAGGGTTAGACACGGTACCAGCTGTTTACCAAAGACCTGCCATTGGTAAAGTGTCTCTGTGCCCCGAGGAGCAGCCCTGACAGGCGTCCCAGCTCCCGGGCAGATCCCTGCCGCGCTGCCGACCAGGGAGGCCTCAGAGGCGGCTCACTCAGGCCGTCATGTCTATGGGACGAAGCGGCTGGGCGGGAGAAGGTGCACGAGGCTCCTCGCACCCACAACTTTCTTTGTTCCCTGATAATGAGCCCTGGAAAAGCCACCGGCTATTTGTGTCAATCGCACGACGGGCGTTCCAGGCCCGCAGGAACCCTCGCTGTGCCGCTCCGCCCCTTTGCGCACAGACGGAGGTTCTTCGTGGTTGGAACTGGCGGAGTTCGGGGCCCAGCTCCGGCTCAGGCCTTCGCCTCCTCCGGAGCCGCCAGCCCGGTCCCGCCAGCCCGGCCGCGGGGGTCGCTCACAGCCAGCAGAGCCGCACCNTGTGCGGACACGCACGCGGCGCTGCGCGGCAGCGGCGCACGGGCCGCCCAATGCGCATGCGCCGCCGCGCCGGCCCGGAACGGGGGGTCTCCGTCCGCAACCCTTCGGTGTGTGGCGTTATGAGTTGTGCTGGCCTGTCCCTGCCTGGCTCCGCATCCCTGTTGCTTCATTCCTCCCGTTCTGCTCTGGAGGCTTCTTCTTTTCTTTCTCCATCTGTGTCAGTCCCGCTCGCTGTCCTGGTGTTTTCATTCCTCCCTCTCCTGTATTCTCTAGTTAATTCTCTAGTCCGTTGCCTTTTTACCTTTTTCCACTTCTCTTTGTCCAGCCCTGTGGCTGATAAGGGGAGACCTTATAACTCTCTACAACTCCCTGAAAAGAGGTTGTAGTGAGGTGGGGTCAGTCTCTTCTCCCAAGGAACAAGCGGCAGGGCAAGAGGAAACAGCCTCAAGTTGTGCCAGGGGAGGTTTAGGTTGGATATTAGGAAAAACTTCTTTACCCAAAGGGTTCTCAAGCGTTGGAACAGGCTGCCCAGGGAGGTGGTGGAATCGCCGTCCCTGGAGGTGTTTAAAAGCCGGGCAGACGTGGTGCTGAGGGACATGGGTTAGGGGTGGGTTTGGCACAGGTTTATGGTTGGACTCGATGATCTTGAAGGTGTCTTCCAACCCAAGTGATTCTGTGATTCTATGATTTTTTCAATTTCTTCTGTCTCAGCCCTTTTGCTGGTTGCAATTTTCTTTCTTTCAAGCATGCAGATGCCCCTCCCAATTGTGTGGCGCACACGAAAAACCCCCCGGTCAAATGATAACTCTGCATTTTGGGGATGGAGAGTTTAATGGTACAATTCACAGGTGTGCAAGTTAAATTAGTGCCAAAGGAACACCAAATACTTCTGTAGTCAAAGTATTTTTATCGGATGCATCTAAACACACTCACGCCTTTTCAGCCAGAAGTGAGGGGCTGAGCTTTGTTCATCTCTTTTGGGTTTCCCCCAAAAGAGGTGGATCACAGCCCCAAAACTGGCTGAAAACTCATGGGGGGGAATAAAAAAAATATAAAACCCTGTAATTGTGTCCGTGAGGCATTGGAACAGAGAACAATCTCATTTTTATACATATTAATATTAACTTATGTATTGTGGAAAGTATGTTATGGGGGATAATTTTGCTTCAGCTATGGTTTGTGAGAAATAATCAGTTAGTAATTTATGTCAAATCGTGGATTAAGCAGGCGGATGGATGGAGAGAATGTGAAGTTCCGGGGCCGATCACTGGGAGCGGGACCAGGCACCGTTGCGGTCGGTCTCAGGGGACTCACCAAGCGCCCCGAAGGCTGCTGCCCCTCCCCAGTTCCAGCAGCGCGCCTGAGGCTGCTGCCCCCACCTCCCCCTGGTTCCAGCAGGGGCTCAGGCAGGTGAGTGAAAAGAACTGAGTGCCAAATGCGAAGGACGAAGGGGAAGAAGGTCAGAGGGAGGAAGACTAGGAGCCTTCGGCCTGCAACCCTCACCGACCACCAAAGAGCATGCGCAGAAGTAGGAAGGAGGATTGCATCAGCCAGCTGAGTGAGGGGCATGGTTTTATTTCTGAGAAACTTTATGCATATACGATCACCNTGCTGCCCCCACCTCCCCCTGGTTCCAGCAGGGGCTCAGGCAGGTGAGTGAAAAGAACTGAGTGCCAAATGCGAAGGACGAAGGGGAAGAAGGTCAGAGGGAGGAAGACTAGGAGCCTTCGGCCTGCAACCCTCACCGACCACCAAAGAGCATGCGCAGAAGTAGGAAGGAGGATTGCATCAGCCAGCTGAGTGAGGGGCATGGTTTTATTTCTGAGAAACTTTATGCATATACGATCACCTCTCGGGAACCTTATATCCCTACTTGGAAACTTTATGCATATGTAATCGCTGCCACAATAAAAGCGTGGCAGACCCTGGGATCAGGGTGCATGCTCGCTTCCATAGCACGCACCCAGCGCTGGAAATAAAACTGCTTTGCTCCACTGACTTTGTCCCATTCTAAAAATTTTTTTACTGGTGAGCACGTTTCTCACATGTATGTAAAAGTTCAAAAGAAAAAACCATACTGTATTATAGAAAGGTTTTTAGCATATGAAAGGGTGCAATAATAAAAAAGATAAAAGGTGTAAATAGATGTTATATATTCTGTAAACATATATACATGTAGAGAGATACCCAAGTGTAAATGCCTGTGCTGTGTGTTTTAAAAACGTGAAGAAAGCTTACTGATAGACAAGATTGAAAACCTCCCTCCCCCGCTGCTCTCTATGGGTGATGTAAAAGCGCTTTCAAAAGCTCCCCCTTCCCCCTTCTTCTTTTCCCCCTTTTCCCATCTGGATTTGGGGCCAGTTACCCGAACAGGGACCGTCCATCCCAGGGCCACGCGCACAGAGTGGGAGCTGCCACCGCGGCGCAAAACCGCCCTGAGCCCCGACTGTGGGGCTGCGCGGGGGGAAACCCCTCGGGGGGGGAATTGCAGTTTGGGGCGCTGGGGAAAGCAAAATCCGCCTGGATTTGTGCAGTTGGAAAGCAAAAAAACGCTCCTTTTCATGCACAGAAGCAAAAGTCAACGATTTTTATGTCGGGAAAAGTGTTGAAAACCTCAAAAGTTGAATGTTATGGAAAAGCAGAAAAACCCCCAATTTGGGGAAAAGGGGGGTGAAATGCCGGCAGTTGGAAGGGGGTCGCGGGGCACGATCCTGGGCCGGGTCCCCCGCTGAGTTGTCCGCCGCGGCCCAGCCGCAGCGCCGCGCCCGGTGCAGGTCGGCCCCGGCGCCTGTGGCCCCCCCGCCGGTACTGCCGCGGGCACCGCGCATGCGCCGTCACAAGGCCGCCGCCGGCCCCCGCCTT
>VZSF01004442.1:0-34290 GCA_013398295.1 Chionis minor
TCTGTCTATAAAGGGTCTCATCGATGTACTCATTTTTACGTGTATCATGGTCGTATCAGCTTTTTCTGAAGATCCCCATACATTATCACTATGATGAACCCTGACTATTTTTTTTTTTTTAAGAAGGCAAACAGAAACCTTTTTCCTGTTATTCTTAGAGAGATACCAGAATTGCACCCTAAATATATACACAGTGTCACTCATCAACATGAAATTGTTTGCTTAACCATAAAGCGAAAGATGAGCATATGGTGCTTTTTTCTGTTTGCCTCTTATCTTTCTAAATTCAGTTGCTACATGGGTATTTTCCTGTGTCTGTCAAACAGGGATTTCTTTCATTTTTGCATTGCCCCTTCCTTCCCATGCTTTTCTTATTTTTTTTGTTATTATTTGATTATATAGCAGATGTAGCTCTGAATTGGTTCTCAACCATGTTTTTTTGAGGTGAGGAGTATTAAGGAGTTGAGTATAAGTACTAGTTTGACACTGATCTTACTGTGCTAACACAGTGAATATCCCATGCTTCCAGCACTCCGATTGAGGGTAGAGTTTGCTGACAGGTGAAGAAATATACCATGTGAATTGAGCAGTGTCAGAGCCCTTATGGTTCTTTCACTAGCCACATGAGAAGAAATACTGCATTTGAATGCAACTTTGATGATCTCACAGCTGCAAGAAAAAGTGGTTATCCCATATTTTGTGGTTACCTTATATCCTTAGCTGTGGGCTGAACCTAAGAAGTAAGCTTACTCCTAAGAAAAAGGTTGTTCTTAAAAGAACTTACATGCACTAGAAGAGTTTATCTTGTTTTTTCTTCATACAAACCAAAACCTGGGAATCTGTGCATCCCTACTTGCTAGATGGTGGCTTTCTGTTAGCCGTTTACTCTTTCTGAGAAGTTAATGGCATGTCTTTTGCTTTTGTCTTTCAGATTTCCTTATGTGATCAAGTAGATGTGTTTCTTTCAGCCTTAAAATTGCCTATGCAGATGCTTGCTATGGCATCTGTGGCTTCACCGGTTATATTTAAGGAGTTTTGTCCCTTATATTATCTTCTCAATGCCATTCCTACAAAGATCCAAAAAGGCTTTCGCTCTATTGTGGTATACCTCACAGCACTTGATACCAATGGAGACTACATTGCTGTGGGGAGCAGCATTGGAATGCTTTATCTCTACTGCAGACATTTAAACCAGATGAAAAAATATAATTTTGAGGTAAATACTAACTTTTACTCTCGTCTCTTCTAATGAAGCTGAGTTGCTCAGAATTGAGCTGCTGTTTGCCTCTCGTTAACTTTGTAAGTTTTATGTATGGTTTGTTTCAACAGGGGAAGTGTGAATCTATAACTTTTGTAAAGCTGTTGAGTTGTTTTGATGATCTAGTTGCTGTTGGTACGGCCTCAGGTCGGGTTGCAGTTTTTCAGCTTGTGTCTTCATTACCCGGAAGAAACAAACAGGTAAATCTTTGCATTTGGCTAAACTTCTGTGGGATTTAATGTGGCAAATCCTAGTAGTGTTATTGTGATTCTTTATAATAGTGAAAACCAGAGGATTTTGCCTCATGAAATATCTGTGAATATGTTTTAGGCTTCATATATTAAGCTCATAAAAGTAGTAATCTTGAAGCACGCTTTTCATTACAAAAGATGTATTTAATCACAAATGCTTCTGAGAAGTTCCTTATTTGTAATAACTGACTGAGCTATTTTGTGGTGGGTTTTTTGACTGATTGTTTAGATTTTTTTTTATGCTAAATAAGCATTAGAATGACCTGCATTTTTGTACTTGATCCTGATTTATCAGTCAGGGTCACTGAAAAGGCTTTGTGTCTCCATTTTTCTCTTCCCCTCCTTGTAACGCTTTGATACTGTTTCACAGCTTCGGAGATTTGACGTCGCTGGTATCCACAAAAGTAGCATTACAGCTTTGGCTTGGAGTCCCAATGGAATGAAATTATTCTCTGGAGATGACAAAGGGAAGATTGTCTACTCTGCCCTAGACCTAGACCAGGTGCGTGTTTATTATAGAGACTTTAATTCCCATTTATGATTTTCTGAAAGAATGCTTGTGTGTTTAAATATTTAGCAGTTAGTTAATTTCTTAGTATCATGTATTTAGTTGAACCGCTTCATTGGTTTGTGTACATTTGCCCAAGTGTGCAAAGAAATTGTGATCCTTCTCATTTTATCATGTTTCTGTCTGAAATAACTATCGTATCTTCCTTCAGCTTTCAGCCAGTACTTTCTCTTTTGTTTGGAAAGGGTACTTTTGAATGAAGTGACATTACTGATACACTATATTGATGAAGTACTTCCTTTAGAATTGTCCAGCATCTCAGTCTAGAGTGTAGAATGAAAGTAATATTTGGGTTCTGCTGGGTCACTAGCACGTTAACCAGTAAATGGAGTTTTTCTGATGCCTTGTTAATTAATACAGACCTGGGGTATGAACAAAATAAGTACCAACTTTAACTTCTATGTGGGAGAAAAGTTTAAACAACGGCCATCCTGATTTACCTGTCACTATCCCTCATTTCATTTGACAAAAAAGGTTTAACATCTCTGAATGTAATGAGTGTCTTGGCATTGTATGACCTGGCAGAGGAGAAGAAAGAAGATGTGTCTTAGAGTTTCTGCTGATTTCTAGTGAGATGTGTTAGCCAGTGTTCCAAGAGAAATTGAATTTCATAGTGTGCCACTGTGCTACACACAATTGAACTCCTCTCTTGTCTGCGTAAAGGAACTCCATGTTCATTAAGTGAACTTCATGCAACAATAATTCAAAAGGATTTGTTTGTTGGTTTGTTTTTTCTTTCTTGGGCTTACTAATTTCTCTGAAGTGTTAGTTATTACCTTGTATGTTTAGAAAGGTTGACTCTTTACCTTGTATGTTTAGAAAGGTTGACTCTTGTTAATTGTATGTGTCTTTAAAAGGGTATTTGCAACTCCAGCCTTGTATTGGAAGAGCCATCTTCAATTGTCCAGTTGGATTACAACCAGAAAGTGCTGCTTGTTTCTACTTTACAACGGACTCTACTTTTTTACACAGAAGAGAAGTCTGTCAAGCAAGTTGGAACGCAGCCCAGAAAAAAGTAACCCTCATATAATCTTGATGCAGGCATATCTATTAATTCTAGCTTTTCAGAGTGGATTACAGAACGAGTGATCTAAGCAGTGAAATTAATACAACACAGCGGTCTGCTCATAAAAAGTTACAGTAGCTGTGTGTGCTCAAACGTGAAATGACAATTCTGCCTACTTAGAAAGTACCTGGTTGCAAATATGTTGCAATCATATTTTCGGGGCGCTATTATGCAAAAATATTGAAGATGTTTTCTCATTTTTTTAAACTGAAATCACTGCTGAACTTTCTTTGCAGGCCCTCTTGGTTCACTGTGACTTGGTGTGAGCAAGCATTGTAGTCAGGCCCATCTGATGGGTGATGTTAATATCTGATGCAAAAAGCAAGTCAGCATCCCAATTTTTCTTACACACTTCAGTGTATTAAAGGGGAGAATGTATAGCAAACACTTAAATTTGACTGGAAAGCTAGGAACTTCTTGTATGACTTTCTGGCATCTTCTATTGTGTCATCTCTCTCGGATATGAACCTAGTCTTAGAACAGCATGACTGTATTTGGAAGTGGAGGAGATTGACCCTTGAAAGGTTTAGAATGTATCTTTCAGGGATACGAATAGTAAGAGGAATACCAAGGACCACTTATGTACGAGGGGTTTTCTTGGGTGATACTGATGGTGTTTTTATGCTGACAGATCAAGATTTTAACAGCTGAGGTCTGTCTTGTATTTCTTGCAAGTAGAGGTGGTCAGTTTCTTTACCTTAGTTTGTAGTGCTTTACTTGTTTTTTATTAATTCTGGGAGAAGGATGACTGCATAGTAGGATCTTCCTGAGATGGAGAAAGAGTACCTTTAAGACTGTGGAGCTTATTAGGAGGAGTCATTTAACTTGCTTAATAGATGTAGCGTCTTGACATCTAAAGCTGAGGGAAGACTTGTTATTTGGAAGCACTGCTCTTGCCTTACTGTAACCAAATTTTTACTTCCGACATTTGACTGACTACTTCAGTCAAAGACTCCTATTTTTGATAATCTGCAGTTGTAAATTTGTGCCTTCAGTTTTAAACATTGTTTCTAAATCAAGTATATAGCTTTAAAAATAAATTCTTCATTTGTATTTTAGCACTGGCAAATATGGAGCGTGTTTCATACCTGGCCTATGTAAACAGAGTGACCTGACACTATTTGCTGCTAGACCTGGGCTTCGCCTCTGGAAGTCTGATGTTCACGGAACTGTTCAGGCCACATTCATATTGAAAGATGTATTTGCTGGAGGAATAAAAACTTTTGAACTATATCCTCGTTTGGAACCACCTGACAGAGGAAGTTACAGCTCCCCAGAGAAACACCTTGGGCTTGTTTCTTGCTTTTTCCGAGAAGGATGGGTGCTGACCTGGAATGAATACAGCATCTACTTACTAGACACTGTGAACCAGGTAGGTAAATTTTGTGGGTCCATATTTTGTTTCTTACTTGGTTTTGTTCGTGCTGTGCCGTGAGACACTCCGTGGGATATCTGTTATGCTTCTATGATTTAAATCCGTATTTAAACCTAACAAAGAAGCCTTTATTCTCTCCCTTTTCAACTTGTCATTGCAATGATATACTCACAAACTAGTTGCTTTATTATATATAAAAATATATTTAAAGCTTTCAATCCAGGTGTTAACATCATAATCAATTCTGATACTTAGCAAAGCATATATAAATCTAAAATCTAGTAATTAACACAAAAAGTTTTGGGCCTATAAAATGTGCCTGGAAATATTTATTCTGCCCCTTCTACTACTGTTGGTGTCTGCAAAAAAACAGGTATGACATTTTATTTGGTGAGCTGTAACAGTGAGCTGTTACCTGTTTTGTCATCTTAAGAAGTGCACATGAAAGTCAATGCAAGCTAGTATCTTTTTGTCTAAATGGTATTAAACATTTGTACTGCGTCTCTTTTTTGCTTCCAAATTGTATATTGTTTAAGTTGTTGTATTGTTCCTGCTAGTTTGGACAGAGAAAATGAGTAGATCTGTGGAATAAAAATTAGTATAAAAATGAGCTACGTCATGATTAAAGGGTGCTTTCCTGTTTCTATTTCTTTTTTTCTGATAAGGTAATTTCTTTTTTCTGTAACTATATGTGTTGATTAAATTCCAGTGAACACTTTTGTTAAGAGCACCATCTTGTCAAAACAGTGTGTTAATCTGATGCCAATTGTTTCTTTCTGTCTTGACTCTTTATAGGCTTTGATTGGTGGCTTGGAAGGATATGGTGATATTGTGTCTGTGTCCTGTACCAACAATGAGATTTTTCTCTTAAAGGGAGATAGAGACATAATAAGAATTTCAAGTAGACCTGAAGGACTGTCATCAATAGGTTTGTATAGATTAGCAAACTTCAGTATGTACCTCACAGAACATGGTACCTATCATACTTTTTTAATATTAAAAAAACCAAACCGCAAAACCCAAACAAACCAACTCAAACTAAACCCCACACAAAAACCTTCAGGTTATTGCAAAAACCTACCAGGTTCTGTAGAGTTACTTATCTGTTTCTACAGATTATATTTAGACATCTAATTTATCTGTTCATCTGAGCTTCTGTTTTAGCTGCAGTGAGAATGGGGGCATTAAGAAATTATTCATGGTTCCCTTTTTCTGAGAGCGAATCAGCATTATCCTAGCCAGGCATCTGTAACCTCTGCATTTGAGACCTTATTCTAAACCATGAGGCTGAAGCAATCTGGGTTCCTGATCGTGGTTATCTCTTTACTGATGCATCTCAGTTATGTGGGTTGGAGATAACCTGAATATGTTGATTCTGTGCTACCTGTCACCGCCCACATTCCCGAGGAATTATCAGCCTTCCGAGCAATGAAAAAGAACGAACTGGCAAAACCCCCAGAGAATACTCACAAAAATTCTAAAAATAATTTGAGAGGTTGTTTTCTTATTTGTTGCCATCTGAGTTCAGCACCCATGTTACTAGAAGTCTCTAAAAAGGGATTAATAATACTTCCTTAATGATGGTGCTAGCTAATTTCTCAATCATAAAGATTGTAAACACTGTTATCTAGTATATTATGCTCACAAAAGGACTACTTATGCATTTAAAATACTCTCTCTTAGCTTTGTGTTAGCAAAATGCTAGTAAATATGCTATGAAGTCTCACTGAATGCTAGAGAACTTAACTTGCTTATCATTGCATATTTACAAGAGTTTTAATCATTTAAGCAGTTCTTTACTCACAAACTTCTAGGATGTGTTATTTTAATCTTAACTTCCAAGTATAGTTTGGAAGGATCCTTCTTGAAGTATATTTTCTTCTAATTACCCCAGTGGTTTATCTGCTAAACTTCCCTTGATTTTTTTTTTTTCAAGATACTAAATGTTTGAATCAGGAAATTGAAGATACAGGGTTGCACTTCAGTGTGTGATACAGTCGGGTCTTCCAAGCTAAAGACCTGTACCATTCTTCATACACAAACATAAATTCAGAATTTTGCCAATAGACGTTTGATAGAGGCTTTGGGGATTGATTTTACTAAAATGATTTAATATAGATTACTTACATGAAGTTTACATTGTGTGTGTGCATATATATATTTGAAATATTGCAAAATTAGAGTGTTTTTCCATTGCATAAAGCCTCTTTTCTTTCAATACTTAAAAGAACTATGCCCCTACTCACTTGATGCACTAGTATTTATAGCTTTATTTTTCTTTTGGTCGGTTTCAGATGTGAATTCAAAATTGCCGAATCCTTTAACAGATACGAGTCCTAAATTGCTGACCCCATTATCTGTAGTTGCATCTGTCTCATCTAGCCCTTCACTGGAAACAGATAAAAAAAAGGTTACTTCCCCTTCAGTTATTGGTGATAAAAATGACTCTTATTCTTTAGCAAAAGATGATCTGGAAACTCCAACACTATCGGAGAAAAGTTTTGATAGAGTGGGAGACTTGAACAATGAGACACGAAAAAGGGGCTGCTCCATAGTAAGTGAATCACGAAGCAGGAGCAGTTCCGTAAATTCTGTGGACAGTGGCTCTAGCTTTATGGTATGTGCAGACCAGCTTTCAGAAGCTCCGAGAGAAGGTCAGCATTCTTCGCAACGGTTCAGCACAATCAGCTCTGAAGATTTTGATCAAGAACTCATTGTAAAGCCAATTAAAGTGAAAAAGAAAAAAAAGAAGAAACAAGGTAAGTCTTGCAGAACTTCCCCTGCCACTGCTCATTATTAGAACCTGCTACTTTTGATGTTTCACATGAGAGAGCGTGTGTGTTTGGGATGCTTCGTATTGTCATGCCCTTGAGATACTTGAGTGGTTGTGATGGGCCATTTATGTTTAAGATGAAAGCCTGTCTTGAAAGTGATAAATTGATTAAGTCTTTTTAGATCTATTTGTTCTATTCTCTTAATTTTGTTTTGCTTTATGTAAACATGGTTAAGGTCCTGATATATGGGTTAATGGTAATGTGTAGTGGACTGCTTCCGGTTTTGTGTTGGAATTGTGTAATATCTATTCATCCTGTATAGAATATTTGATAGTGTCTTCCTCAGCCCTGCTTTTTAGTTTATTAAAATAGTGTGAATACTTATTTTAATTGTTTACTATATTGTTACAACTTTAAAATGTTTTGCTATTGAGACTTTTTTGACTTTAGATGTATCATTTAGTATTGAAGTTGAAAAAAACAATGTGTCAGAACTTAGATTTAACTCTGTTCTTCCCCCAGTGATAAAAATACTGTAATTTCTTCCTTTGTGTTGAAATTTAATAGAGGTTACTAACATTATTTTCCCCCTCTGCACATTTTTTTGTTTGTTTTGTGAGAACAGAAAGTGGGACCAGGAAAACCCATAGCTCTCTAGAAGGTACACCAGTTTACGAGCGTCAGCTTTCTGGTGATAGTCCACATTCATTGAATGCAGACTCCTTTTCCATCACTTCCAGCCTAATGAGTGGCAGCATTGATCATTTGAGTACTGGGTCTCCAGATCAGGAAAGCATGTTCAGTGTGGAATCCCATACGATCTTGCAAGAAGATAATGGTTCAGAAACTTTCAGCGTCCTACAGTCTCCTGAATCTGCGACTGTACTAATTAATGAAGAAAATGGAGATATGGTTGATCTACAGAAACTTCCGAACAGTGACAGTGGCATGGGTACTTCGACTGTTACAGATACTTTGACATCTGTCTCTCCTGTAATCCTCCCGGAAGACCTGACAAGCAGTGTTGATGGTGAATATGATGGTGGTGTGGTTTCTGCAAGCCATGAACACTGTCTTGGAAAGCTGAGCCAAGAGGAGGAGCAGGATTTTCCTACATTGTGTAAAATAGATGAAAACTTTGATAAAATGAAGCTGCAGGATACTGAAAAACCTTTTGAAGAGCCAGACCTTACAGACCAAATGTTACTGGAATGTGACGCTGTACTTGATGTTCAGGCGTCACTGACGCCAGAGGAAAGTGATGAAACTGGTAGGGAAGACCAACAGCAGCTCTCTCTAATACACAGTGCTCTGTCAGATCCTTCCGTGCTCCCCTCTGACGCTTCCAACGATGTTTATTCAGATAACACTTCCATTTCTGGATGGAATTTTGAAAGTGCAATCAAAGCTAAATCTAGTACTAGCACTGCTGAATGGGTAACAGACATCCATGCAAGTAAGACTGAGAAATCTGCCTCAAGTGATGAAGAGGATATTTATGGACATGGATTACCGTATTCATCCTCGGAGACTAGCATGCCTGAAGTTGGTGCAGGGCCTGGTTCCCAGGATGTGGCCAAGATAAGCCTAGATGAAATGGTTATGTTAAAATCTGATCAGGTATATGTTTTCAGTTTAGTTAAAATACTTAATTGTAGCATTTTGAAAGAAACATTCGTGTAATTACTATCCTTTACTTCTTCAGGAAAGCTGTTTTTTTTTCTTACTTGATTCAAGTAAGCAAGGAAGGCGTAAAGCGAAACAGCAATATGTGTTGCAACTGTTCTGCAATGTGGTGCATCAGGCTTCAGAACGGTTGATGTGGGCTTACGATGTGAAGAAGCTGCACTGGCTGTATGATTCACAGCTCAACAAAAATGCTTTCATAAGCCCATCCGTTAAAGGGTGAACAGTTATACCAAGCCATGCTTAAAAGCTGATCCTTTTTTGTATCTCCAGAAGCCCAAGCATGATGCTGTTTCCAACTTCAGCTGACTTCATGGGGAATTAATGCTGATTATCTCACAGAGCTGGCCCCTGGTTAAGGATCATTTTATGTGTAAACACTTAGAATAAGGATTAGTCTTTCTTTCTGCCCTAGATACCACTTAGTACTATTTAAAATGTTGACCTTTTTCCTTTTTCTGTTACCCACTTTCCTTCATTGTTATTTTGTGGGTGAATGTTTCCATAATGTAATTCTCATATAGACTATAGAAAAAAAGTACTAAAATTATTGTAAAATCTGCAAAATTGCTAAATCGCTGGGAGTTTTAGCAGAAGTCTTGAGAAGGAAAATATGGTTCTTCTAGATTGTTGGGGGTTTTTTTGTTTTTTTTTTTTTAAATCTGTACCAGCCTTGTATTGAGATCAACCAACTATTTGTTGCCAAAGGTTGAGTTACGAGTTGATGGTGTCCTGTTTAGTAACAATTGCAGCCCAAAGCGTAGAAGACTTTTAGTTTCAGGTTATGATGCTCCTACAGTCTGGAATGTTTAGAAAAGCTCTGCAGATACTTACATTATGGGTCATGTATGCAGTGCTTGTGTTCACCTCATGCAAGCTATCAAAGTTTAAGATAGTCTGTAAACCAAACTTCTACAATATGTGGCTTCTGTACCATACAGAGGGTATTGGAGTTGGATATTTAGCTGTCTGCACTCCAGCTATCTTGTTCCCGTTGCTCATCCCTTCATAGATAACAAATTATTTCCTGGACTACAGACAGACCTTACGTTTTTATGTTTTCCTTTTTGCACCTGCCATTTACTTTAAGTATGTGTTATTTAATTAATAAGAGAAGATTTTTCCACTTTTTGGAGGAAGATGACTGTGGAAGTCGGGGTTTTTTGCTAAAACTTTTGTTCTATCAGTCTTATTTCACAGTACATCCTATCTTGGAGAACACTGACAGACGTAGTTTTATTTTACACATTATTGCTCGTTGATTAAGGTAATTAAGAATGTTAAGTTTAGCTTTTTTAAAATCAAAATCTGGACGCTGCTGTGCTTATTATATAGCCATTTTCTTGTGCGTTTTTAAGACACCTGACACTGTTCTAACTCTACACTTTTTAGTTTGCAGAGAGCTGGATGGGGTACTCTGGCCCTGGTTACGGCATCCTGAGCCTGGTTGTTTCGGAAAAATATATTTGGTGCCTGGACTACCGAGGCAGCCTGTACTGCAGCGCTCTGCCTGCGGCCGGGCTGCGGTGGCAGAAGTTCGAAGATGGTGTCCAGCAGGTGGCAGTTTCCCCCTCAGGTGAGCTGACTTCTGCTCCCCTGCAACCTCCTAAATATGCAACTTCCATAGACCCGTGCATTATCTTTGCTTTCTTATTTTTTTTAGTAATGGCTATTGTTTAATTAGGTGAAACATGTCATTTCTCTGAGATTGCAGATACAGTCCAGCACGTGTAATTTCCACATAGGCAGGTTATTGTTGTGGGGTTTTTTAATACAGCATTTCTAGAAACTTGGCTGTTTGGGGCTTGTTTCATGTAAAAGTACTGTGGGGTTTTTTTAAGCTTTTTTTTAAAAAAGAAGTCAAATCAGGCGATATGACTGCGTCTTCACCACCTCTGCATAACATGTTCTAGTGTAATTGGCTGTCTTTCTAACAGGTTCACGTTGCATTTTGGGAAGTTTCCAACATGTGGCTGCCTGATTAAAGTGAATTTCAGAAGTAGCAGTTCAGTGCTAGGCAGAGATGAATGAAGAGGTCCTTCTCTATACAAAACCTTGGGTTTTGATACACCACTGCTTATAATTCCCAAATTTAAAATTCTCTTTGTTGTAAATGTAGAATTGGTTCTGTGTATAGGTTGGTTTGTTGATTTGGGTTTTTATATACTAAAGAAAAAAACTTTAAATTTTTGGTGCATTTGCATATGAGTTTGTTCTGGATGCTTGGGAATGAGGATTATGTTGGATTAAAATTAAGGAGGTTTTAGTTATAAACTTGCTTCACTTTTGGCCTTCCAGATTGTTCCAGAACTGGTGTGAAAAGTACTCTCAGGCATTTTCTTTACTTAGTCTCCTGCCTTGCCACTGCTTTTCTTTTCATCTCCAAAAGCACATGTCAATCTTCCCTCCTCTCTGTAGGGGAAGATTTGCTACCTGTTTTGAGAAGAAAGATGTTCTATTTGATCTGTATCTGAGCTTTGTTATGGACAAAAAAATTTAGTAGTAGTTGTACTAGGTGAGATCATAGGTTCATCCAGCTCCGTATCTTGTCCTTAACAATGGTCAAAAGCAGATGCCTGGAGAAAAGTAAAAGGAATGGGCTAGCATGTCTTACGTTTGCCCTTCGTTGTTTCAGACTGCAGTTGGTGGTGGCTCAGAGATTTATTTCCTGGGCAAAAAGGTTGTTTCTCTGCATTTATTATCCCTCAGTTCCAGGAACTCACCTGGTTTTTCTTTGAATCCATACAAATTTCTAGCATCCACGGGGAAACTGTGGATGTATTAACACAAGAGCATGTTAACCACAAGCATCAAAATGGAATCAAATGCTGCTTTGTGGAATTATTCAAAGGAAGTTAATGTGGCAATGTACCGCTCTGGTAGGAACCAGCATGGATGCCACTAACTAAGTCTGGAATTCCATTTGGTTTCCTTCTTCTGAGCTATCCTTTCTAATTTGAGTGAGGGAGAAAGTTCTCAAGATGGATTTGTGCACTTGCATTTTTGAGTTTTGTCTGCTTTTGATGTGCTACGTAACGAGCAGGTGACAGCACTGCCCACTGCGATGTGGGACAGCACAGCTGTTCAGGTGTGTGTCACTCATGACCGGTCCGCAAAAGTTACAATTTACTACTAGTATTTGAAAAAGGTGAAAGTACTACAGTTAGCCCCTTTTCCTTTATTTACTGAGCATGTTACAAGCTAGTACAGAAGCAAGCTGTGAACTTCAGTCCCTTAATGGTGTGCTTATTTGGCCCTGACATAGAACTTGTTTTGTTTGTTAGTTTTCAGTGTATTACTAAGGAGAAGTGACTTGCATTTGAACATTTAAAAATCACATGTACTCTAGTGGTGAATGCATTTCAGCAATTCCTAGAGAAGTTGGCCACTGTTCTGGTCTTGCTTCTTAAAAAAAAAAAAAAAAAAAGGCATTTTTAAATCTTGCATTTTTGTTTAATGCTACTGGTTTCCCTTTTCCTTCACATTAGTTTATGTGTAGGTAGGACAAGTCAGCTGTCTCTGCTACAGTAATTGCCAGTTGATACTTTTTTCTCTCTTAACTCCTCATACAGGGTCTCTTCTCTGGAAGATTGAACAGAAGACTAACAAAGCATTTGCTTGTGGAAAAGTAACCATAAAAGGAAAACGCCACTGGTATGAGGCTTTACCCCAGGCGGTGTTTGTAGCTTTAAGTGATGACACTGCCTGGATTATCAGAACAAATGGAGATCTGTATCTGCAAACAGGTATCTCAATTAACTGCAGGCCCTTTGAATTTTTGCGGGCAGAAATTATTAGAGTTCAAGCCTATGGAATGATCACAGTTTGTTTTAAACTTTAATCCATGGCCAGGACATATGGAAATCTTTTTATCTTGGGAAATGGTTGGAAACAATTGTGAGATTGTGTGTAGGAGGCTGGAAAAGCCAGTTCGTAGCCACTTATTTTTTGTGCCACATGGAGCACGTGTAGAGAATTGATGACATGGGAGCGATATGGGATGGATGCAGATAAAGGGAAAAGCAATGCAGAAAATATTGAAATAATATCCTTGCCTTGAAAATGGTATGGTGCACTGGAACAACTGAGCATTAAGTAGGTTTTCATTTCTTGCTTTAAGGATTTTAACAAAATTTTAAAGACTTGGAAAGTCGATGAGAGAGCATGTGGCTGTTCAGAAGAAATTCAGGTATGGAGGGCAGAGTAGGGCGAAGTAGAAGCTGTTTGTTTTAAAAAGCACAGATCTGTTGAAGGTCAGAATTACCACTTGATAATGGAAGGAAGGTATTCAGAAACAGAAGATCATAAAGTATTTTTGAAGCAGAGGCAAACGGTATGTATTTTATGTGATAGAAAAAGCAAAGCCAGTGGAGGAATGCAATGGGGTGTGGAGCAGCAATCTTACAGCTGCCTTCTCACTGGGTGCCAATGAGGTAAGAATCAGAAAAAGGGACAGTGCAATGGCAACTTTAAAGCGATGGCCTTAGTTTTATCTGCTTCGGTGAATAGAAGAGTATGCCTTTGGAAAGTAGTACGAAGAGAATATTCAGGCAAACTATGAGGAGCTAGGATGAAGGATAGAACTCCAAGGTTTCGAGTTAAGGGAGAAGAGTATCAGGGACTCTTTGGTATGCGGACTTTGCACAGAGAGCTGATTGATAAGGAAAAATTACAAATAATATCATGAAGGAATTACTGGAGAAGTAAGAGGAGGACTGGGTAAGGGGGAAACAGTAATACACACTGTAAAAAGCACGACAGTATTTCAGAGTGGCTTTCAAAATTCTTATTTATCTTCCCTTTAATTCTGGTACTCTCCTAATTTCTCTTGAAGATTTAATTGCTGTAGCACAAATTCTTCTGAAAACTGTTTAAATACACAACATTGTTTCTCTACTCTTGAAATATTTTCCTTTAATTAAGTTTAGCAGTTACAGAGAAATCAAGTGGCCTGCCTAAGGTCACGTGCATCTTGCCAACAAGCATGGATAGTGGTGATAAAGAGTGAAATTTTGATGCCAATTACACAGGGCTCTGTGGAGGTTTGAATCAATATTTTTCTTGCCTGTGAGAGATTGGTTTGATTATACTAGCTTACATTCTGCTGTTCTTAGATTTCTAAATTTGTCTTTGATGCCAAAAATAAATTCTCAGTATATCTATCTTGTTAATGTGAGGCAACCGCTGATAGTTGTTTCTCCAAGATCCTGTCTAACTTCTCTGAGCACACCCTTTCGTTATACGTTTGGAAATGACCGTTCTTGTTATTTTAGAATATCATACAGATGAGTCTGTTCGTGCTTGCTTTGGCAGCATGTGATTAAGCAAAAGCTTTGTCTCGAAATGTTTTCACATGCAGCCATGCAAATCAAGCTTCAGTGCAATTGTGAAGAAGACATGTTCTTCTAGATTATCTGTATAAATGTGCGCAAACTACCTGTAGATCTACCTGAGCATCTCTCCTTCTTTCAGTGCTACACGCTGTGGCATGCTCTTTTGTAATAGCTCCGCTGCCACTATTCATATCAGGTTGACTCTCTCCCTGGCATGTTTTGGCAAAAGTTCTTCCATTACTGCCTTTGTCTTTGAGGATTCTGTCAAGTCCAATGCATGTCTTATAAATGGAGATTCCAGATCCTGACACTAGAGGGAGAAAAGGAACGGAAATGACAGGACAGGACTTGTGCGCTCTGCAGGATGTTGAAGGGGATACACAGTGTTTTATTTCTTGAAATATAAATTCAGCTATATTAGAAGAAATAATAGTTTATAGAAAGAACAGTCAGTAAAGGAAATAGCAATCAAAGGAAAAGTGTTAGCATGTCAGGGATATTCCCCTCCTAATTTTCTTTTGTTGGGTAGCTTTGTCTCTTCTTTTAGATGCCAAAAGCCAAAGTTTGTAAAGCAATCCTCCCTTTTTGATTTCTAGGCCTGAGTGTGGATCGTCCTTGTGCCCGAGCGGTAAAGGTTGACTGCCCTTATCCACTGTCGCAGGTTACATCCAGAAATAATGTTGTGTGGGCACTGAGTGAGCAGCGGGCCCTGCTGTACCGGGAGGGAGTGCGCAGCTTTTGTCCTGAAGGAGAACAGTGGAAGAGCGATATTGTCAGGTGGGACAGCATCATAACCAGAATGACACAAACAATTGTTTCCAGTGCTGGAACTGAACTCCTTGATGTTTGAAAAAAATGTTAGCTGAACTTGTGTATATACACAGATATATGTGTGTGTGTGTGTGTATATATATATGTCCTTTAGTCTTTGTTTTCAGAGTAACTGTTGTTTTTTTCTGTCTGATGAATGACTGCTATGTAATGAAAGAAGTTGCTGTAAACAGAAGTGGTAACACAGTTAAAGTGAGTTTAAGAAAGTGAGAACAGTTTTTAAAATACCTTTTAATGTCTGTCAGTATGACTTTTTTTTATTAAATACTGTTTCTTTAATCTTTGCTGCAATGGCTTTAATGAGGTGTGCACATATTTGAGTGAATTTTTTCTGAGATTAACTCTCAGCGTTTTCTTGGTCATCAACACAGCTGGATAACACTTTTCCACTTCCCAGTCACAAATTTTTATAAATATTCTGGATAATTGGTATTTAGCTTTGTAGTTGAGCCTACGCTCACGGTAGGTAGTTTGTGAGAAAGCTAGAAGCACTGAGCATTTACTGCTGACTTTGAGAATCTAGAATATAGTCTCTCTTGTGACATCAGTGTGAAGCAGGTATTGGAAGAAATTCCAGTTCTTGTTGTCATATGATTTTATCTTCTACCGAGTGTTCTATTGTGAATCTTTAACTTGTGTTACCTCCCAGTCTGGTATTTGGCTCTTGAAAAGTCTAAGGAAATATTCAGTGTCTTGTTCAGATCTGAAATTTGCATGTACTTTGATGAGTTTATTTAATGAAAATATCTGCTTGACCTACGCCTTAGGTACACTTAATGTTCTCAGGCTTTGTATTAAAGTTGCAGAAAGTAATCTGTATGTGTTCTTTAATTGTGCAGAAAGGTTCTCTGAAAGAAATAGCATTGTTGGCTACCTTTTAAACGTCTGATCTGATCACCTGATCCTGTTGAATTTCTGAGCTTCAAAATTGTTTAATCATACAGGGAACTTACAGTCCTAAACTCAACTTTTATCTTTGCCATCAGGTTGAGTTTTCTATCTATGGTCCCTGAACTGCTGGTGTTGTTCTCAGAACAGGTCAAGGAAGTTGGAAGAGATACATTTATGTAGCTGCTTTATCAAAAGCTTAAAGAATACAGCTCTTTATTCTTATTTGCTGAACAAAATAGTTTTTGTTTAGCTTTATCATTATGTGTCCAAGTTTCAGATCTTGGGTGATCTTTGAAGGACTCATTTTTTGGTGTCGAATGTTTTTTACTTATGCAAAATTAATAAAATTTGAATTACCGAATAACTGTTAAAATTTGAAATCAAATGTGTTTTTGAGCTGGGCCACACTGAGTTCAATCATTTTAAACTGCTGTTAGCATTGTAACAGCTTCCTTAAAGTACCGCAAGAATAAATTTGAAGTAAGGTTTTTAATTTTTTTTTACTTGTTTGCATTTCCAGTGAAATGCAAGCTTTGGAACCAGTGTGCATAACCCTTGGAGATCAGCAGACATTATGGGCTTTGGATATCCATGGAAATCTGTGGTTCAGAACTGGTATAGTTTCAAAGAAACCACAAGGAGATGATAACCATTGGTGGCAAGTAGGCATTTTTTTTATTTTGCTTTCAGTTTAGTCTTTTACCTTGGGTTTATTATTTGCCTTGTTTCCCATAAGATTATAAGATAAAATTTAATGAATTGTTTGTTGTATTATAGTACTCTTTATTCAATATATTAAAACCACAGTGTGGCTATGGCTGAAATCCCTTTTCATGTCTGCTATAAAAAAAGGGGAAAAAAAATCCCGTGGTCATCCAGAGCAGCATCACAGCAGTTTTCGAGAAGAAATGCTCTACCAGGTCCTATCAATGGCGCGTGTAGCTTGGTATCTTAACAGGGACAAGAGGATGTGCTGTTTAGGCAAAGCATTCAAGTCTGGCTGCTGAACACTCTCTTGTCTTACAGTACCTGTCCTTTTCCTTAACTAGATGAAATAAATAATAAGTAACCTTACAAATAAGCTTTTATTACACATTTTTCCATTCAGTTGAGGTTTCCTTGAACCATGTGGGGCTGCTTGCTTGAGTTGCAGATCATGTGGGTAAAAACAAAGTTACTGCAAGTACTCCCTGGTACTGATTTAAAATTCCTGATTCTTTGTTTTCCCCAGCTTCTCTTATTTTCCCCAGAGATAGGTGTGCAGGAGAAGGGGGTACAAAAACAGTTATACAGGAAATGTGTTTGTCTACCTGTCTACCTAAGATGAAAGAATTTCAGTGTAGGTGCATATGTGATCTCTTCTTGCATATGGGCATTATGAATAGCTTGGCTTTGAGGTTATTGGCAGACTGCTTTTCTTTTTGTGCTCTTAAGTATTTCCTTCCTTTCTAGGAGCATCCCAGAGTCTTGCCAACCTACTTGCCCATGCCATAGCTTGGGCAATTGCTTATTTAAACCTCTTCCTGCCTTACAAATAAAAATGCCCATGAGGTTGTTGTAAAGGAGTATTATGTACAGATTTTTGCGATGTGATTTAAATTGGTATGCAAGTTTCTCTTTTCCTTTGGGAAACTGAAAATTCACCTCTTAAGTTTGCTGAGTTCAACATGTGTTTAGGTGGAAAGAAGACTCGTCTCAAAGCAAATGCCTTTCTTAAAATGCAGAATTCAAAGTGGGTTGTTGGGTAGGAAGGACTTGTAAGCTGATGTTTACTATTGGTTCTGGTTTATTATCAAGACTCTTATTTATTCAAAACGTACTGTTTTTACTTTTCCATCCCTATACTTTGAAGGTTTCTAAACTCTTGGTAGGTGTCCTGTACATAAAGCACACACACACAGAAAGCTTCTGATGAAAGATTCTGCAGTTCACCCAAAAACTTAACTAATTATGAATAACACTGTGTTTTTTCCCCCCTCCTCCAGGTAAGCATCACTGATTATGTAGTGTTTGACCAGTGCAGCCTGTTCCAGACAATAATCCAGGCAACTCATACAGTGGCAACAGCAGCTCAGGCACCTGTGGAGAAGGTGGCTGATAAACTTCGAATGGCATTTTGGTCACAGCAGCTCCAATGTCAACCCAGCCTCCTTGGAGTTAATGGCAGCGGAGTCTGGATCTCTTCAGGCAAAAATGAATTCCATGTGGCCAAGGGAAACTTAATAGGTTGGTATTCTTTCATATCGCGTATTTTTAAGTTAAGAAAAAATAGATAGGAGAAAGTAACTAACAACAGTTCTGTCACCACAAAAATTATCCATGGTGAGTTAGGGAAGCTTTAACAAACAATTCCATGTTTAAAAATTAAATGGAATGATTCTGTAGCATTTGGTCTTAAAAACGTCACCATTTAAAGGGAAATATTTTCACGGAAAATTCTTTGTGCACAAGTGAACTGTGTTTTAGTACCTGCACTTGTCTCTTCTCTGGGGTGAGAAGGCAGTCTTAAACTATTGTACCTGTTATACCTAGCACAGTGGGGGCGGGTTCATGATCAGTGTGACTATGCAAAACAGTAATGTTATGGTTTTACAGGGATAGTAGAGGAATTACTTTATTTTTCCTGTTGTGTTTCTCAAAATAGAATTTTGATTTGGTACATTTCTTTGGTCAGGTAAACACTAAGAATAGACCTAGAACATTGCCTGTTTAACCTCATCACCAAATTGGTCTCCTGATGAAGACCATTAATCTTCTCCCTTCTCTTCTGCATTCCCAGTTTTCTCTGTGTGCGTGTGTGTGTGTACATATGTGTATGTATCTGTCGGGAGGCAGTTCCCCCCACCCCCAACAGTTTCTTGAAAGATTTACACAGAAAATGTTGTCTAGATTATATTTAATAATTGGTTGCAATAGAATTGCATTAAAAATAACATTTAAAATAATAATGGATTTTAATAGAAAGTTAAGTTTCATGCTAATACTACTTTGTTCTTTCAAGGCACTTATTGGAATAATATTGTGCCTCGCGGTACTGCTTCTGCCACAAAATGGATTTTTGTGTTGGCTTCCACAGCTTCATCTAAAGAAGGTTAGTGAATCAGCAGCACAGGCATATAATACCTGATTTTTATTAAATAGAGTGGAATTAATCGTGTAACTAACTAAATATCCTGAATTACTTCAGATTTTGGGTGCCTTTTCTGTATGCAGGGATCTAAAATATTTGAAATAAGGTGAAAAACATCTGTAAAATTACTGGAGATAAAAAAAAAAATAATAAAAGGCATATCATTCACTCCACCACCTTCACTGTGGAGTGGCATCCAACAGAGAAACCAAGTAGTCCTTTAGGAGCAGTAAATTCCTAAATTACTGCAGTGAATTGCCAGAATTTGTAATACAAAATCTTGGAGCATGCTTTGCTGGAATGCCTATACTAACCAAGTACTTCTCCTGTCAGTGCAGTTATTGCAGCAAAATTGCACATTTTATTGGTAAAAGTGCGACCATGCTGGGGAATTCAACTGCTGTTTACAATAGTTAGTAATTGCATTATTTAAGTACACTGGCTTTGTTGGCAAAAATGTGACTTAGAGCTGAAAAATAATGCTGTTTTTCAAAGGCAATTATCAAGGATAAAGAAGAGCAAAAGAATGAAGGGAAGTGATAGTGCACAGTTATGTCTGTCTTCTATTAGTTTCTTCAAATGAGATGTTTCTTCCAGTGAGATCACTTACTGCTTACTAGATTTGAGAAGGGGAGTGTTTAGGTGCCTAAATAAGGGGTTAGGATGCATATTTGTACTTCAAAATCTTACGGTGAGGACATAGCCAAGAAGCTTTAGTTTTGTCTTCAAGCGTACTGATCGTTTTTTCAGAAGGAGATGTGTGAGCTTTCTCAGAGCGGGTTAGGAATGCTTTTAATAACAGAAATGTCCCTTCCATAGGAAGCTTTCTGTGGCTGTGCCAAAGCAACAAGGATCTGTTCTGTGTCAGTGATCAGAATCCTCAGTTTCGTCCTTCTACGGTGCAGCTGCCACCGGAGGCTGAAATGGTGCATTACTCTGCCTGCCAGGATGCCATTTGGGGTTTGGATAGTCTTGGGCAGATATTTATCAGAACGCTTTCATCCAGCTGTCCAACAGGGATGCACTGGACAAAACTGGATCTCTCTCAACTAGGTATGACATTTTTATTGAGTATCTCTTAACTCTCTCAGCGGACAGTCAATATTTTCTTTCGGAAGCGTCTTTTTGGTTTATTGATATGGAATATTACGTTTACTGGATTAAATAGTTCCTTGCGGTAATGGGCCTCACAGCAGAGGAGTGTAAAACATTAGAAGCGACTGTGCTTTCAAACAATGTCTCGTTTAGTCTTTTCCTGGAGACAGCCTGTTTACTGTTTGCAGGATACTTTATATGCGTATGTGCTTCTTGCTGTTTGTCAGTCTGAGACAATTCGGCCTGACACAGTGTTGTGCAGGAGTATCAGTGGCTTTAACCAGTCTAGTTCTCCTACTACAGTGTAACTGTAATTGCGTGGTCCTGGGCAGTTCCACACACAAAGTCCTGAATATTGTGGTTAAATGTGTTCTTAACAGGATCCTGTGAAGGAAAAAATGATGCTCATCCATAATTCATGCAGCAGATAACACTAATATTCAGGTTTATACCGATGTAATGATTCAGCATAATGTTAAGAACGTGCTGCTGGTTAAGAACTGCTCTTTTTATTTGATTAGGCATAAGACCAACGTCGTTGACCATGTGTTTATCCTTAAAATATCCTCTCAGTTTGACTCTGGGGTAATCAGGCCATGTGTCAGCTTCATGAGTAATACTACAATTAGATTTATTTCTTTGGTAGTCTGACTGTTAGGACATTCTTATCTTCATGCTAACCTGCATTCCTGTTTCAAGAGAAGATAAAAGAAATTGAGACTGTGCATCGTTCTCGCACCATTGTAAAAATAATTCAAATGCTTGGCAATTTTTCTGGTTTTAATGGCAGTGTTTGTGACTGGTCTGAGGACAGACAAGCAATTTTAAATTCAGGGTTAAGGAAAGGCAGACACAGCTGGCAGACTTTGAGCCTCATGCACAATTTTAGTATACAATTTGTAATACTTCATGGAAAACTTTTTGAAATGTGTCTTTTAATTTTTGGCAGTTATACACCAGGTTTTCCAGACCTGATGAATTGGTTCCAAATCACTGATTGTACCCTAATTTAAGCATTGCTGCTCGATGCCTTTTATCTTCACTGAGCTACAGGACAGATTTGTCCACGCTCTCCTTCTCATGGTGCATAGTAGAGTTTGAAACTTTTCTCGTGATACCTTTGCCTTCCAGCAGTTTAGATAATAACTGTTTAACTAAAATAATAAATAACTTCTTGCTATTGTCTGAAAGCCTCAAAGCATTCATAAAGGAAATCAGTGTCATTGGTGCTAGCTGACCATAGTATCTGTCTTGTGAACTTCAGCAGTTCAGAAGTTCAGTCGTTACATTTGGCTGGTCCCGTTAGCTTCGCGGCACTCTCTGGTGGTATTGCAAAATCTAGGATCAGGAGTACTTCAAACACTCCACTTGACCTGTCACTGTGGGTTAGTACTTAAGCATGAAAATGTTTTAGGCATTTTTCCTCCAAATAAATGCATATGGTAGGTCACTGCTGATGAGATAGTGCGTATCCATGGTTATAATGTAAGAGCATATCTATAAAATAATATATGATATAAGAGCATAATATATGCTCTAACGGGGCTGAAGAAATTGGAGAACTATTGTTATTAATCAAATGTACATTTAAGTTTACTCATGAAATGTTAGGACTGTAATCTGGAGTGGGGTGGGGTGGGTGGAAGTTGCTGTAAAATGAATGCACTTCAGAATTCTGTATGGAAGTGCTGGGGTTGCCAGCATTAATGCTGCAATATTCATATTACGTTGGTAGTATCTCCCTCTTGCCTTTACACTATGTACTGGGAGTAGTATCTAGTAAATTATTTTGATTAGTATTCCACTATCAGTATCAAGGTTTCTAAATACAGTAGAATGACCTTTAGGCTTCAACAATAAACAATGCCTCTGAATCATGCTACTCTCTCTGAACGGTAGATGAATGTGGTTAGCGTGACCTTCTCCTAAGATAAAAACAGTAAGTGGGAGGAGGGAGAAACCCCAAAACATTTACACAAGGGTTGCATTTTTGAATATCAAATGGTACTGTAGACGGAAATAATATCAGCTATGCCGAGTAGGTGATATGTGATTCCATGTTTGAGTGCTCTGATGCTTGTTTGGATCAGAACATTTCAACAGCTGAGGCATCATGTGACAAAGCCATTGCTTCGAGTCATGCTTTACGGTAGAAGGAGTAATGAAGTTTTAAGCAAGATTTTGACTTTATAGCTGAATGTCAAGCCCCTGCCCGCAAAAGAAAGTTGTTTTAGATGTTCTTTTCCCAAGCAGTAGAAGTTTTTGTGTATAGTTTTGTCATTTGTTTTTAATATGAAGCTGTACGATTAAAGGAGATTCTGGGGTGAGATGAATTAATTCAAATTTCTATGATTCAGAAAGTTACAAAAGAATAATTTTGGTTCATGAGGAAATAACGTTTACTATTACAGATAACTAAAAGATAAAGCTGTGTAGTCCTGTTGTTTCCTGTTCTTTCCCTCAGGAAGCCTTAACATGAGGCAGTATTGCCTTCTGCAGAAATAGATGCTTTAAACTTGCAGTCTGTGGGATAAAACTGCACACCCCCCCTCTTTTAAAAAAGCTGGATCTGTTGCACTTCACAAGGATTTGTTGCCAGATTTCACATCACTGGAGAGAGAACCGTTACCAAGAATGGGATATCCCAAGCAGCACTGGCATGTTCCGTCAACCAGCGAGGTCTATTTTTAGAGTCTTTAGTTTGGAGTCTGACCAGAGCATTCCTTCTGTAGTATATCTGTACTGATTGGGTCCTTCTTTCTGTAGAACATGTTTTCCATTACTTGGCATTGTGTTGTCCCAACACTGGGAGGGAAAAAAAAAAAACCCACAACAATCAAATATTACATATATTACATCACATGGCTATTTTGAAAATGAATTTGAAAAAGTAAGTGTTCCAGTTGACAGTTAACTATCAGCTCTTTTTAGTCTAAAATTTCAGGTATGCTTCTCTACTATCTTTGCAAACTTTTAATAGCAACATTGATGGGTGTGATTGGGTATGCAAAAAAACCCCATCCCGAAATTCCAAAACATACTTTGGCAGGTTTGTTTTCATTGTGCTGAGTTACACAGGGTTAAAATAACGGCGGCACTTTTGAGATAGGTGTAGTAAATAGGTACACCGTTGAGTACAAATCCATTTGAAAAATCAGCTCCTTTATTTATAGATGTGGCACTTATATGTTAACACTGAAATGCATAATCCATATCTTCTCGTGTTTTTAAGGTGCTGGTAGCATTAGGAATGTTCTTTGCTGAATGTATTGGCGGTTCAACACCTTTAAAAGTCTACAAGCACAGCCAGCTACAGAGAAAAGTTCACATTAGGTCATGTGAAAGTTTCTCTAGGCACTGATAACATTTGTTGTGGAATGTTTCCCTGCTTGAATTCAGTTATTTTCATAATATATTTTTAGTGTGCTTTAGAAATTGCAGTATCATATGACTAAAACATTTATTTTTAGACTTAAAAGAGAAATACCTCACATATACCACCTGTTGTTTTTATTCATTGTATCCAGTGATTTATTTTTTCTGCTAAGTTGTATTAACTTTTAATCAGTTTTATGTGGCTGTGTTTAAAGCTAATTTAATACAGTAGGTCTAAATAAAAGTTCTCGTTAGCTGAATTTGAAAGGAAAATGCCAGGTTGCTAGTAATCTCTTTCTTATTAGGTGCTGTAAAGCTGGTCAGCTTGACCTGTGGAAATCAACACGTTTGGGCCTGTGACACCAGTGGTGGCGTTTATTTCCGTGTAGGAACTCAACCTCTTAACCCAAGTTTGATGCTTCCTGCGTGGATAATGATCGAGCCACCTATACAGGTAAAATGTTGATTACAGTTCTTTGTAACCCAGTGGTTTAGCTCTGTGCACTTGAAAAAGAATAATTCTAACACTGATGGAAAACAATGGAGCCAGATTTTAAATGTGTATCTTAAATCTTTGTTTCCGTGTGTTTGAATTCTACAGGATTTTTCTCTGTAGAAAGGAAAAAAAAAAGAAAAAAGACCCCAGAGCCTGTATAATGTAGTCCAAATATGCTGCCTTGTCACCATGTCATCCTAAATTCATCTAATCATTACAAATGAAGTAACTTTAATTTTATTTTTTCCTAAGCGGAAGGTTTTGTTTTGCTTTTATTGTTAATAAAAGTTTCTCTTTCTTGTAACACAGCAGCTTTGTAGGCATGTAGTAGAATGCAGTCTTGAAGCACTTACTGAATACCTGCTGCGTGCTAGCCAAGAGGCTGGACTGGCAAACAGCACAAAGCCGAGGGTGGGGGAAGGCTCTGCTCAAGTGGCATCATGCTGAAGAGCCTGCCTCCCTCTCCCTTTACTCTCACTCTTGGGAGTCTGGGATGCTTGCCAGGGTGTTACGCCTGGATTTAGGGACTTTCCTTATCATCCAGTGGTTAGTAAGCGTGCAGTGCAATTGCAGCTCCTCTCCCTTGTTCCCGGAATGGGCAAACTTTATTTCCTTTCTACCTGCCAGCTGGGAGAATGAGATTGGAAAGAAGCCTCCTAAAGTACTCTGGGAGCATCTTTTCTGAATATAGAGAAAATATAGAGAAACAAAATATGTTTCTCCAGTGCCTGGTTTCTTTTTTTAATCTCTTCTTAAACCTCAGTGCTTGCTTTTGTTGCTGCTTTAATACTTTGCAAGTTAAACTGTGATATGGGAGTAATTTCTGTGTCATGGGTTGGGACTGCTGTAACGGAGCTGACCTCTGGCTACTGATTTCACTCTTTGCTCCTTGGCACGAAATCACTTGAACTGTCTGCTGATCTAGCATAGTAGCACTGGATGTGTTTGCATACTTGATTTACATTTTATAATGTTACAGAATTTCTCTCGAAGATTTTGAAATGTGTGGTACTTTTGAAAGGACATATTAAGAAATAAAAGTAAATCTGAGGCGGTGGAGTTGCAATGGTTTATTTGTTTTTTACATCATTCGCTTTTAGTTCTGCTTATCTCTCATCAGCCGGTTACTGATGCCTTCGGTGAATCTCGGGGTGTAACAGCAAAGAAGGGCAGGGAAATGAAACTGCACATTTGCATTCCATCAGTTAGCACAGCACTTGTTAGACGTGTTCATCTGTGCTGGGGATGTGGTCGGTCAGATCTGGAGAAATGGCACCTTGTTTTGCAGATAAATAAGTACCGATGTCACTTGCAACAAGGGCCAGATTACACTGCTCATTCTTTTTGTGCTGCGAGTGGGTCTTTCTGATGTAATCTGTAAGAGAGAATTTTGTCCTGCTAACAGGGTGTAGGGCAGCAGGAAGAGGAGACTGAGGGATATCAGTGATGATGTCTTCCATAAGGGTAGTATTCTTAAAAAGGGGGGAAAACACATTCCAGGATGTGCTTCACTTCAACTGAGTTTGCCAAGAGACAGAGTATTAAACTGGTGTAGTATCGTCTTACCAAAGATTTGTCTGTCTAGGAATTTGTCTATTTAGGGCAACGAAGCTGGTGAGGGGTCTGGAGAACAGGTCTTTTGAGGAACAGCTGAGAGAGCTGGGATTGTTTAGCCTGGAGAAGAGAAGGTTGAGGGGAGACCTTATCACTCTCTACAACTACCTGAAAGGAGGTTGTAGTGAGGTGGGGGTCGGTCTCTTCTCCCAAGTGACAAGCGACAGGACAAGAGGAAATGGCCTCAAGTTGCACCAGGGGAGGTTTAGGTTGGATATTAGGAAAAACTTCTTTACTGAAAGGGTTATCAAGCATTGGAAGAGGCTGCCCAGGGAGGTGGTGGAATCGCCATCCCTGGAGGAATTTAAAAGCCAGGCAGACGTGGTGCTGAGGGACATGGTTGAGGGGTGGTTTTGGCAGTGTAGGTTCATGGTTGGACTCGATGATCTTGAAGGTCTCTTCCAACCCAAGTGATTCTATGAAACTAGCCCGAAAAGCTGTTTCTCTATACTGATAGTATTTTGTTTGTACTAAGTGCACTCTCTACTCCTCCATTGAAGTAGATTAAACTGCTCAATACAAAGGTGTTTACAAGACACTGGGATCTGTCATGGCTCGTTATTTAGCAGTGACTTCCTTATGTAGAAAGTCTTTAAGTGCACAAGGTTGAAAATCAAATTAGTTCCTATTAGCGTATTGAGGAAGCTGGATGATGTTGCCTTCCAAAATGATAACCTTCTGATACCCAGAGCAGGGTCATTCTCTTTCCTGTTATCTTACCAACACCTGACATTGCAAATTGAATGAATCAATATGAAAGGGCAAAAATTCAAACATTGCTTGCAGAGAAGATGAAAACTCGTGGGTTACATGCTTGTTTTGAGACAATTTCCAGCACGTTAAAACAAGTCATTAAAAGTACTGAAGGAGCAGTCATTCATGCTTTTACAAAGGCTTGATGCAAAATAAGAAAATATGTGAATTTTAAAATTATTTCCAAATGCTAGCGTAGTGTTCGGATAACAAATATAACAGATGATGTCTGAGAAGTGGACTATTCAGTGAACAGTATCTGCTTATTAGCAGCACCTTACTGTTATCTCTCCCTTAATTGACTTTGACACAGTTCATGCTGTATCACTTTATCTTCAGAACAACAGAAATATTTTAAGAAGTATTTGTGAATGATTCAGTCATTTTCTGTTTGAAGAAGGAAATCAAAATTGCCTTTCACTTGCTTTAAGTATAGGAACATTCTCAAATAATGTAATTTAAAACCAACTATGGATATTTCATTCCCTAGTAAATGTCAGAGCCAATATGACTTGCCATATCCCAGATCTCATGACTCATAAGCGTCTCATGAGCAGCCACAGACTCTGCTTTTACAGTGTCACTTTTTGTTAAAGGAGTGCTGCAATTTCAGAGCATCCATCTTTGCACAACTTCACAAAGGTATTCAGAAACAATAGCTTTGATGAGATTTTACTCATGGTAAAATCAGTGAATATAATTTAAGTTCAGTCTTTGCTCTGTGATGCTGTATGTTTGGTTTTTGACTAAAACCATTCTCATTTATTATTCTTCCCTTTGTAACTCCCTACTGCGGTATCTCTTGAGATGAAAAATAACATTTTATGTTCTCTGCCTTCCCTTTTCTTTATTTTGCCCAACACTTCTGAAGTGGTTAAGAACATCATTACAATATCTTGAGCAGTAGTAGTTATATGCAGATGTTTTCTGTGCTTCATCCATTCTGTTCTGCAATCTTAGAAGTCAAAATAATTATGAAGTTAAGCAGCTTTTTGGAAGCTGCTTTAAGGACATTGACAAAGCTGATCAGAATTCTTTGATGAAATGATTTTAGTCCAGGAGATAGAAAGTGTTTTTCATTCCACTGTTAAGATACAGGCTAAAACTATTACCTGCTGTAGCACGCCTCAATATATGTTAAATTTAGTTTAAAAAAAAATGACCAGGAAATACAAATATTACTTATATAGATACTGTATGTTTCTACATGTCTGTGCATGTATGTTTATGAAGATTTAATGCTTTGCGGATTTCTGGCCTAGAGAAAAAAATAATTAAAAATCAAATATAAAATTAATATAGTCAATAAGACTAATTTGGCTGATTATGAAGTAGAAGTTGATCAAAAGTTAAAAATAATCAAATTTCTTTAAAAGGTCCCCCGAAGTTGAATGCTTGTTTGAAAAGAATTCTCTCAACATTTCAGCTTTGATGTTTGGCACCTTCTGAAAAAGATGCAGAGACAAAATCTGGTCTTGAGAAACGCTCACTTCCTGCAAGTATTACTGACCATAAAAACTGGCCTTAAGAACCACCTTCTCAGGTTTACATTAAGGGATCTATCAGATAAGCAGAACTTTATTTAAGAGAATTAAGGGAAACAACGATCAGGAGAAATATTTGTAATGAGTGACCAATTGTGTATTACTTTAAACAATCAATCTTACTCTAAAAATAGATTAAACATTTTATTAATTGTCATTTGCTTAATTGCTACTCTTTGCTCTTTTGTAACCAACTTTCATAGAGAATAAGATCAAAAAAGCAGTTTTATTAAATTGAGAGGTTTATGTATATTTCTGCGTAGCTTTTCCAAACTGTGGAGTAAAAAGGGTTTATTTAAGATGTTTGCTATTTGGCTGCCGTATATCCTTTGTAGTTTCTATGGTCTCAGCAGAAGAGTACCACTTAAGTTGAACTTAGTTGGCCATAAAGTGATTTTCTTGCAGTATGTGCATTTCAAGTTGGAGAAACTTCTGATTAACTTTGTTTTCCCTTAAACAACCTAGTAATTGTCTCTTTATATTTTAAGCTTGATATTGGTAGATGAGAGGCAAAATTCTTACTGATCTAGGAAGAGCTATTTTTTTTCTCTCACACACATGCACAAACCCAATAAATCAAAGCTGTTCACACTTTCACTGTCATTCAAAAATTGTTAAAACCACAAAGCAAATGGTAGTTGAAAATATTATTTGAAATTTTAGGAAATTTCTCTGTAATTCTGCAAAATCAATACAGGCTAGACTTCATTTCTTTTCAATTCCTTCCTTTCTCTTAATCTATGTTCAGTGTAAGGAGGTTGGCTGTGCCTTAAGGATGAGTGGTGACTTGTTAGAAATGGCTGTCATGTCACGATCTCTGCTTCCTTTCCTGTCTTCAAATAAAATTCTGCTTACCTTACAGAATAGTTAATGCACATCTGGAGACTGTCTCCCTCTGTCATCTGCTTTTCACCTTTGCGTTTTTCAGTGAGGTTTCTATTATTGGTTAAGGCCAGTTTTGTGTTAAGTGGTACTTACGGGAGGAAGCGGTGAGCACTCCTCGAGATCATATTTTGCCATTAGATCTTTTTTGGTAGGTGCCAAAATCAAAGCTGAAATGTAGGAAAGGTTTGTTTGAAATGATCTTCAAGGACTGGATATTTGGAGGGGGAGGGATTTTTCTGTTGAAAACGCTTCATAACTTTTACTTCAGATTCATCCGTGCTGCTTTGGAAAGTACTTGCCATGGAAAACTCTGTCCTTTCTGATGCATCTAATGCCCATGACTGTTCTTTTCAGGTCTGGTTGTTTTCGCTAGCACAGAGTAGCTTGCGTTACCTCGCTGTTGCACAGATTATCTTTCTGAGTTGCTGTGAGTTCTACGTTGCAGTGCTAAGACAAGATGCAAACAAAGTATCTTTTATTAGACCAATTCTGCTTAGGTTGCAGAGGTAACACTCATTAAACCTTCTGGTTATCTATAGATCAGACTAGCTAGTCTGTTGTTCCAAGTATCTTTACTCATGCAAGGCCTCCTGAAGACATTAATAGGGAGTGAATTTTCCTGGAGGACTGCATTTTTCAAGATGATGTAGAGAAAAACTGTCTGGCAGTAGTCAGAGTGGCTGTATCGAGGGGGATTGCAAGTAAGTATAGGAGATCAAAGCTCCTGCAGCAGTGTTATTTTGTTTAGCTGATTTGGAATGCCATAATATTTAAGTTCAAATGTGTACTGTTCTTCACAGGCATGTCTTTCTTAAGAAATCATAAGTTACATAAACGATGGTTTAGATACTGAAAAAAATGCAATTCCAGCATTTTTACTAAAGTTGCCTCACGCCAATTCCATTGCTTAGTTCAGTGCTTTATTATCTTCCTTTTTGTTGCTAGTTAAGAAAAATGCTGTTACTAAATTTCACTGTATTTTTCTGCTTTGGAGTTTTAGCCTTCTGATATTTGTTCTAAGGCACTGCTATCACCATGCTCAGAAAAGCGTGCATGTAGCCTGTCACATTAGATAGCAATTATTATCAGCACCAGAAGCTTCAGATCACAAAAAATGCACAAAATGAGGTACACCCAGAAAACTGAGTAGACGATCCTTCTATATCCTTTTGAAATAGGATCTCAAGGTGGTGCATTTGCTTTTTGACAAGACTAGCTTACACTGAAACCAAAAATTGTGGGGAAAAAACCACTCCATTTTCATACTTTCATTTGTTCATTACTAGAAACATCTTCACATGTGCACTCTTCCATTGTGCCCGTATTTTGGTTAGCTAACCAAATGATATATTTAATTAATAACCAATTATATATTTATTTCTTTTCCAGAGATATTAAACTATTTAACATTCAGTTGGGTAAATAATGTAACTACAGTTATCATTGTTGAGTTTTGAGAGTTTTTCAGAATTATTCTACTTAAAAATAAAAATATAATGGTGTAAAAATTCACGGGTAAAGGATACATGTCTTGATTTAGCAAGCATGTGCCTTGGCTTCAGCTAAACTGTTCATGTGCTTGCAGTTAGTGATAGCCTGAAGTATTTAATAAATAGGATTCCTTCAAAAGTGATTTTGAGACACTGATTAAAAAAATTACTTGTGCTAGTGTAAACTAAGAGTTTTGGAGATTTTTTTGTTTTGTCTCATTTTCTTCATTTTCTGAATTCTAGCTAAAGCAGTTTTTATTGTTTTTTTGTGACTGAACTTCACCTTGCTTGATTTTTTTTTTTTTTTTTTTAAAAGCTGGGGGGTGCTGGAGATCCAGTTGACAAATTTGTAATTGGGAGTGTAGCTTTGTGAAGTAAATTGGGGCAGCAAAGGTGGGTGCTAAGCTCAGAGTGCATGGTCAGCAAGGAGGACAGAACTTCAGTGAGTCAACAGGTCCACACTGAGTAAGGAGACGACACCCTGGGGTAACTGGTGGGCACATCAGACCCTTTGACCTTGAATGAGGAGCTTGGAGGCCCCTCCTTGTGGTGTATTACTGCCTCCCTATTTTATGATGATGATGTAAGCAGACAAGGTGCTGACGACCTCTCGTTGCAGACCAGCCTACCCATCAGTTGCTTTCCCAGGGAGCTGGAGGGCTGCATTGCCGTGTTTCTCCTGCTCGAATGGTCCTTCCTGAACTGCCAAATAGTCTGGTCTGTCGGCAGACCCTGCCCACTGAACCCAAGTCTATTGAAGCTGAGATAAGTAAGCAAGGTAAAGGAGGTTGGACTATATAGTTTAGCAAACGGATCATCTATCTGGGAAGCATTGACCTCACTTCTGTACCCTGGAGTACTGTTGTTTTTGTAGAGTAGTTTAACACATTGCGTAGCCTCATATGTGGTGGCCACGCTTCGCTTCGGACAGTACTTAGTCCAGAGCTTTACACTGGATGAGGGCTGCTAGGTGAGTAGCAGTTGTATCCTGAATGCATTTCCAGTGTTCCTGTGACTTACAGGATGTATTTTGCCCTGATGGATTGTATTGGTCAACATTTGTTGATTTTTTTTTTTTCTTTAATTTTTTTTTTTTTTACCCCCTCCCTGAGTTAGTGAGGTTTTCTTTTACAGGTGTTTTTTCTTCCCCCCCCGCCCCGGTTATGTAAATGACTTGTAACACAGAGGTTATATGCATTTGTTCATAAAGCAGTGCAGTAACGAAGTGGGAATTTCTGTTAGTATCAAAAGCGTGTGGCGTTTTCATCACAAATGTGTTAAATAATTTGGACAAACATTAAAAAGCAAAATGGCAGAAAAAGCAATAGTTTAATAACTGTTTAGAATTGGCAGAGTGAAGCAGAGCTGAGGCTGAAGTTAAAAACACATGGGTGTTTTTTACCTTACAAAAATGCTTTCCTTTCCTTGGTAAGGTATTGAAGTCTCAAAAAGTAGAGAGGTGCACTTTACTGGCGTAGCCTGTGTGAGAGAGTGTTTTACTGATGCTCGTTAAAGGTGTGTTTTTAAGAAAAAACAAAACAAAAAAATGCCTTGGTTACTCAGAGCCTTGTTTATACAAGGTTTTTATTACCTTGTGCTAAATTATGTTCTGTGTCATGGGAAGTTGTTGCACTTAGTGTTTACTTGATATACATTTCTGTAAAAACTTAGTTGTTCCTGTGCTAATAGTTCAATTTTTCAGTATGTTATTAAAAATACCTGTAGTGGTAATTACAGACATCTTGTCTCCTACACTAGAGTTTATAACCTTAGGTATAAGACAGTGGGACCAGAAGACAGTTGGGCAAACCTGAGTAGGCCTGTAGTTTGTATAGTCTTTAAAGTGATGGCATTAAACTTTGGTTTTGTTAATTGCTTGTAAGGAACAGTTGTACTAAATATTTTGAAAGTATTTTATGGTTTTGTTGAGCTTTATAATGTTGAATAGTCACATGGGTTTGGTATGACCTTTCCTAGGATACGATGCCATATGTTCTAGTTTTTCCCATATATCTGCAAGAAAAACCCTTGGAATAAAAAACTTAGAGTTGACAAAGGAGAGATCAAGGAATTGACTCCTTGGCCTTGCTTTTTCTTCCTGATTGTGCTAGCCATAGACTGGAGATATCCAACTAAGGCACTCATCTTTTTGTTACTAAAGGCAGAAAGTGGGGGAAAGGATCATGTTGTTCTAAGGCTTCTGAGGAAAATAGTGCTCCAGTTTTTCAATCACTAAATCGTAATCTTTTTCTGACAATACAATGGCAGTATTACTGAAGAACACGTGGCTTCCAGGAAGACTAAACATAGATTCATCTTTTCTGCTCTTGTATATTGCCTTGAACTTCTCTGCAGAGAAAAAAGGAGCACTTAATTTAGCAAACTGTTCTCAAAGTCTGAATGTAAAGCATTCTGGTTGATGCTGCTCTTAGGTTACTCGTGCTTTCTTGGTATCTCTAATGCTGAAAGTGCTTTACAACCTTCATTCAAATGGAGCTTTGAAAATAATATGCAACTATTCAGGCCTATATTGAGAGGTCCTTTCTAAGTTGCAATCTTTGTTATACTAGTTAATAAGGTCTGGATGTCTGTTAGCGATGAAAATCGTGAGATTGGTCTGATGTACAGATAACGCTCGACAGTGCGAGAAGTGTTTGGTCTGAGCCTACAGCCTGGCCCGCACCAGCTGAAGGTTTTTCTGATTTGTCTTTTGAAGGTGAGGAGAACATTGCTGCTGCTTGTAGCCCCAACCTGTTATTAGAAGGATTGGGCTTGGACAGACTGAGAATGTTATGTTTAGTCTTCCTGGTCCTGGATATTTGGAGCAGAACAGAGATGGTGGATGTCTGCTGATACATGGACTCTCTGCTCCTGAAAAGTGACACGGAAAATGTTCTGATGCTTTTTTTGTGCACGTGTGTGTGTTTTGTCCTTTTCTCCCTGACAAGGAACTTGAATCACTGTGTTTTGGGTTCGGCTGTGACTGAAGTAGTTACAGTAAGACAAAACTTTTCAGTAGTAGGTTGGGCACGGGGGGGAGGAACTGCATTAGTTTTTACTTTGGATATTGTCAGATACTGTTGTTTAACTGAATTTCCTACACTGAAGCTTATTTCTCCATGGTTTGCGGAAAGAAAGGAAATGACTTGCACAGAATCATAAAGCTAATGGACAGCTTTGTAACTTCAATATGTTTAGCACGGACGTGGAGATGGGTTGCAGGTCAGCAGGAGAGCACTTGGAGTGCAGCTTAAAGGAAAAATAGCCACTCCAGCCCGGGAGCTAGATTCATCGGGGCCCCAACTAAAATGCCTCTATGCAAATGTACTTAGCATGGGGAACAAACAAGAGGAGTTAGAGACATGTGCACGTCTGCAAGATCTAATCTGTGGTCTAATTGGCATCATGGAGACATGGTGGGAAATCGTCGAAGCGTCCAGGGATCAGGTTAGGAAAGCTAAAGCCAGATCTGGCCAGGGACAAGGGCAATAAGAAGGCCTTCTATAGGTATGTCAGTGACAAAAGGAAGACTAGGAGAAAATGTGGGCCCACTCAGGAAGGAAATGGGAGACCTGGTCACCCAGGACATGGAGAAGGTGGAGGTACTCAACGACTTTTTTACCTCAGTCTTCACTGGTAAAGGCTCTAACCACACCACCCAAGTTCCAGAAGGCAAAGGTGGGGACTGGGAGAATGGGGTACTGCCCACTATAGAAGACCAGATCCGAGACCAGCTAAGGAACCTGAAGGTGCACAGATCCGAGACCAGCTGAGGAACCTGAAGGTGCACAAGTCCATGGGACCTGATGAGATTAATTCACGGGTCCTGAGAGAACTGGCGGATGAAGTTGCCAAGCCACTATCCATCATATTTG
>VZSF01004442.1:36435-60136 GCA_013398295.1 Chionis minor
TTTTTTTTAGTGTTTCTCATCGTGTTTTGGTTAAAAAAAAAAAAAAAAAAAAATTAAAAAAAAAAAGCAAAATCCAGAGGCAGAACTTCTTCAACAGGCTCTAAGAATTGCTTGTACTTGTTTCCCAATGTCTTGTCACTATTTTGTGCCAAAAGCTTCTGTGTATTATCGTATCACTAGCTGTCCTGTCACTTGTGTCCTTTGCTGTCTGTTTCATGGCAGAAAGCTGCAGTGGAGCGGGGTCTTTTCTGTTCAGGGCATTGGGTGCTGCCATCAGTGTGTTGCCTGGATCCTTTATAATTAGAGTGAGTAGGAGGGTTGTTTTATTGATGCGAGTTTACCAGAAAGAGCGAAGTAGCCTGAAAAAGGAAGAGAAGCCAAAAGTGAAATGTCCAGAGATGTAGGGAAACTTGAGGAGGAAACAGGAGCAGAAAACACAGAATGAGAAGAATTTTTTGGTCAAGCTTGTAGAGATGTTACTTTGAACTTGATAATTTCGATTTGTTTCTTAGATATGTTGGTGCTGCAGAGTTAAGGTAGAGGTAATTGGTAGAGGTGATTATGCTTGAACGTGCAATGGTATCGGAAGCAATCTAGCTGAGCATTGTGCAACTCTTCTCATGCTGCCCCTTTGGGATGTTTTGTCTGCTTTTCTTAGCTTCCACCACCTATAAATCTGTGGTAATGCGCAGGCTTAGATACTGAGTGTAAGCACCCAATAAGTCTTTCTGGATGGAAATATTTCTCTAGTTCTTTTTCAGGGAATTCTTTTCTAGACAAATGACAGAGGAAGAGAGGAATGGGATCCTGACATGGAAGAGCGGAGAGCAAGGTGCACAAATCCCAACAGTTCAGTAACAAGGGTCACACCAAGCTGTTTGGCACAGTTTGTGAAGGACTGTAGTTGGAACGTGAAGCGTATTGCAGAGGCGGAGCACAGACAGACACACTGGTAATTTGTGGTGCGAAGGAGACGGGGAGAGTGGCAGAAAGTTCTACATCTGAGGAAGAGGTGACTGTGGTAGATCAACATTGCGGGGAGGAGATAAGTGGATCTAAAAAAAAAAATGGCAAAGATCTGTTATTTGCAGTAATTCAGTCTGCACGAGTTATTAATTGCACAGCTCCCTTACTTGAAAATGTGGGACTACAAGAACAGGAATATGGAGAGGGACGTGATAAAGCTGGAAGCAGCACAGTAGTGAGGCGCACCCCATGCCAGTGGTGTGGGGAGGCGACCAGGGTGAAGTAGAGCTGAAGTTGCCATTGAAAGAAGCAAATAAAAATGGAGGGGAGGAACAAGGCCAGGAGTGAGAATAACTTCCAGTGAAGAGGCAACAAGACTAGAGGAGAAAGTTGTATGGGGTTTTCAGGTGTTTTGTTTTTGTTGTGGTTTGGTGGTTTTTTGTTTGGTTTTGGGGTGTTTTTTTTTTTCTTGCAATACAGTAGTTTAGCTTATTTATAATGTGGCAGAATACCAATTTGGAAGTAGTTAGGCAGTTATGCCTATGTAGTTGACACTAATTTGTCTTCAAGAGTGTTTTCCTGTAAGTGTTAAAACTACAGCCATTGTGAATTTACTGTGACCAGAGCTAAACACTTCATCAAGCCTCTACTAGCCTCAAACTTCCAAGGGAGGGCAGGTACCTAATGACAGCACAAATGTGAGAAAATAGCCCATGAAAGGCCTTGCAACCTCAATAGAGGAAATTGATTTGGTTATCCAAGTCGAGCTTGGTTATAGCTGTGTCGGTCAAATGTTAACACCAGCATTTTAATAGCAAAACCAAAGCAGGTAACTGTTATGTACACAGGAGGCCCATCTGGGATTGTATACGCATACTGATTGTGCTTCTGTATTCCTAGGTTTATACATGGAAAGAGCTGCTTGCTCTTGTATTTATCACACTAGGAAATTCAGCTTATGCCTATGAGGCTAAAGCAAGAAACAGTGCTTTGTGAGGCGATGACACATTTTGGGGCATCCTACTGTCTTCTTCGGTTGCTTTATAAGGCTGATGTGGAGAAAACCTTTCTTTCATGTTCTTTTTTTGTGTTTTATTTAAAGTATATGTTTTGCAGGATATTTGCGTTCACTAGACCTGTGGGCTGATATGTTTTGCTACAAAATCACCGTCTTTGATGACCGCACAATGTTGTGGTCAATAACACTGATTTTGAAGAGCGATTAAGGCAAATTCCTATAGAAGCAGATAGAGTAGGGACTTGCCTGGGAGCAGAAAGGGAAGTGTGTTTCACTTGGGTTTGCCAACGAATGGTGTTGTGGATACTCTCCTGCAGGTGTGGCTGCACCAGCACTGCAATGGGCTGCAATGAGTTCCATGGTTGTATTCCCGTAGAATGGAGTACAGGGAAGAATGCAGATCACCATTTCATTGCAAAGAAGAGACATTCAGACTGTAAACATGTACTGCTTGTTTATGTTTAGAAATCAAGTGTAGATTTAGTTATGTTAGGAAAACTTCCAGGAAGTGAAGGTGAAAATATTGCACTTTGTGCATTTCAGTGGCGGCATTCCCTCTTCAACTTGAATTGCAACTGTACCTGATTGGAATAACAGTGTCTAGGCAAATACTAATATTATTAGACTTGGACGCTGAACAGTAAATATTAGTATCTTTACCAGTAACTTTGGGTGACATTCATTCATGTTTCTATTTAGGAAGGGACTGACTTTTTGGAAAATTGGTAATTTTGCTCAGTGAAAAATAAAATGTCAGTTAAAATTCTTCCTGTCTTTAGTATCTGGTAAATATTTTACTTCCTTTGTGTACTTCTGTGAACAACAAACGATACAGTAGTACAAAAATACAATAGTACAAAATCTAAATACTGTGCTTAATTTTTATAGCCAGTAGGAATCAGCTTGGTCAGCATTCATTCAAGTCCAAATGATCAGATGTTGTGGGCAATTGATAGCAAATGGAATGTTCACGTACGAGTTGGAATTACAGATGAAATGCCTGTGGGCACTGACTGGGAACATGTACCAGGTAAAAATTAATGCATCGGTTCCTTGTTCTTTCTGCCATTTTCTCAGTGTTGGGTTTTGGGGTTTTTTGTTTTGTTTTGTTTTCCCCTGTTGCTTTTTAAATTGGATAGCAATGCTTAAATCAAATATTTTTCTCAGCAATCAAGTGTGCTTATTTATAGGAAACACAGTTAAGTATTTGATAAGTGTTATCTTTTAAAGAGGACCTTGACTTTACTTAAAAATACTGAGTAGTTAACAGAAGAGAAATCTGATTTTTTGGATGAATTTCCATTGTGTGCTACTTCAGGCTGCTGCCACTGAATTAACAAATGGTACAGTTCCCTTTCAGTTAGAATTAAGGCAGTATTCCTTAGAAATAGGGGACTACTGTGCTGTGGGAAGTTTTGTATTTAAATGTGATACAACATGGGTTTCCTATCTAGATGTGGCTAACAAAAATCTAATGCTATTTTGCACAGCTTTCCATTAATCCTGCGTGCTGGATGCATTCTAGATTTGATTACATTTTTGCCTTGCCTGTAAATAAAGCTAAATTTTAGCTGTTTCTTTCTAAATAACTGTTCACTGGTGCTGTCTGCTTTTTAAAGATTTTTCACTGCATAAATGCATGGCACTTAGTTGTGGAGTACTTGCTTTTTTGTGAAGAGGAAGAAACAAAAATTCCACATCTATAATGTTAACCATTTTTAGACAAGTTGAAGTTATAACTGTTGTATTATTACACCATGTGGTGGTAAAATGCAGCAAAGGCTCCGAAAGTATGTTTTGAAGATCTTCTAATTGGTTGTTGCTTGTGGCTGTGGCTGCATAACAAAATGTATCCATAGTGTGATATCCTTTGGGCAATAGATGCAGTGACTACAAAGTATGCAATTAAAAGTCTTTTTGTTCACCAGTACATCATATGCTGCAAGTCATCTGCTTTCTGATATTCTACTTACACAGGGCCAGAAGCTCAGATTCGAGTAGCGTCTTCTCAGTTCAACTCCCCTAAAGTCAGTGTAAGGAAATATGTAATCCTAAATTGTCTTCTTGCCAATCCTTTCTTAGAAAGCCGCCTGGAAAACTAGGTATTTCCTTGTGCCTTTTATAATGGAGAGTTCTCTAGATAAATATAAGAATATATAAAAACTATTGCAGTCTTGCCATCTTCTTTTAATAAACTTTTCTGCACGTGTATTTAGTATGTAAGAAAGCCTGTGACTATTGCCTCTTGGTGTTGAATTCTCTTTAGGTTTGCAGGCTTGTCAGCTGGCTATAAGTACAAGGACCGTTTGGGCGCGCTGTCCAAACGGAGATGTAGCTCGTCGATACGGCATTACTGACAAGAATCCAGCAGGAGACTACTGGAAGAAGATTCCTGGAAACGTCTCACGTTTAACAGGCAAGTTGGTTCTGTGTGACAGTCCAAAACGTTGTGATGTCTGCTTTGGCTTCTGCCTGGTGGTGCTCAAGCTGACCATATGCAGGGAGTGCTGCGTAATCTAAATGCTGCTTTCTTTGACTCTCACAGTTTCACCAAGGGTGCTTTTATGACATTAGAAGAAACCTTTTCTGGGTATAATTATGAAAATGGATCCAAATATTTTTTTGTTTAATGTTTATAACTTGAACCTGCTACCTTAATTAAAAGATGGAAAATTTATGCTTTACAGTGACTCCCCTAGATGAACTGTGGGCCATCAGTGCTTCAGGATCCCTCCTCCAGCGCCTCACTAAGACCTTTAGCCATTCCCATAGTTTGCCGAAAAATGACACTTCTGTTCTGCTTCACCCTGATGATTTTGAAGATGAATGGGAAGTGATATGAAGTTTCTCAAGCTTGTGAAGCAGTGGAAAAAAAAAAACAAAACAGAAGGACATACAGAATTTCTGTAATGTATGTACAGAATGTTGGATCTAAAAGCCACTCATACTGGACCTGTGATATTAGCACTTTTGTATTGAAAAACTGACCTGTTAAATAGCCCCCAAGCTGTGAGTTCTGATGTTTGTTCCATTATCTCTTGGGAGACTCTTTAGGTGTGACATACTGCAGTTGTTATACCGTACTACTGTAGAAGGTCCTTTGGAAATATAACTCTTAAGTTAATCTTACTAGCAATGAAAGTGACTATTTCACAACAGCATGCACACTAATACATGTGTACTTATTTTGAGAAGGAACTCTGTTGCATTAAATATTTCTCTACAGCAGAAACATTAAGCATTTCTCAATTTCTTCTTGTACTTGGAACTCCAAACTGATGGGAACGCCCTCCGACTGTTGTACATATATTTAGAATAATTTTCCTTTGCAGCATGGAAGAAAATATGGCAAAATATTTCTTAGTAAGATCTCAGAACATCATGATTACACAGCATTGGTACTGAAACGAACTTAGTTTGATGCATTGCCATATAAATATCTGCAAGGCTATACTAACCTTCCATCTCTAGAAATTTGGTTTATAATTTGGCTTCACTCACAAGGGAGAAGTTTGGATTACATCTAATATCAGGGGGACTTTTGCCCATTTCACACAGCCATCAGCAAGCTGACAGATTTTGGGGGTAAGTCCCACTTTGGAATAGGAAGAAGTTGCATGTTGGGTTTTTAGTACGAAGCAGGAATGTATAAGGCAGCTTTCGTAATTCCTGTTGTGCTGTATTTGTGCCTCCAGCCAGTGCTTTAACATTTGGACTCAAATTGTTTTGAGTACCAAACTTAGATGTATTAAAAGGAAAAATGGTAATTGATAGAATTACCTATATATCCCATTAAAAATTGTGATATTGTGAGAAAATACTTAACAATATTCTCATTTTTAGCTATGTTAGCTAAATTTTGAAGTGTCTTATACTTAACAGATGTTGCAGCAGAGGTATGTGATCAACTGGGAAATGACCTAAGTTAATCATTGCAGTTTATTTTTCTTTAAACTCTAAATCTTGTTTGAAAGATACCTCATCTTTTTTAAGCAATAGAACTATAGATGAGAGAACTTCAGTACAGTATGTAGGCGGAGGAGTTATTTTGTGTTTGTTCTAAGCTTGTAAATCATCAGAATGTTTTAAGCAGCTGCTAACCAATACTGTAAAAGAGCCAGCTTCAGAAAGGGCCGGGAGTTGAAAAGTGGGGCTTTTTCTGTTTTGAGAACTTAATACGTACGGAAAAGGACGTGTTTTCTTTTTAACCTCTGTTCTCTTTCAGAATAATTCATGTGTGTACTGCACTAAACTTGGAACAAACATGGTGCAAGGTGAGAATGTGAATCGGTGGTGAGAGAACCAAGTTGTGTCACTTATTTTTTAGTAGCACTTGTGATACTGGCTGTCAGTTCTCAGTCCGTTCTTTCAGTCTTACAGGGAGGACAGATTTGTTTCCCTTTTACAGATGATACGCTTGCTTTGTTGCTATCTCATCCCTATATGGAGATTACCCTGGAGGGTTTTTTTAGCCTGTGTGGCAGTGGACTGTAATGGAATCAGCTTGTGAAGTAACGCAGTCTGTTTTATGCAAGCATAGCTTGGTATCTTGAGGACCCCAAAGAAGCTGAAATTCAGCTTAAAAGTATCTTGTGGCAGCTCCTGAGTCTATCACTTTGGAGAAGAGACATGAGTACTTCTCTGCCCTGCCAAGCACCAGATGCTCAAGTACAATGGCATTATTTAATAGTGACACTTTTGTATTACATTTTTCAAAGTCATCTTAGTAATGGCTTGAGCTTGCTAGCTGTTTGTTTACTGTATAATACTGTACCTTGCTATGGTCATTAATATTAAATTGGTGTCAAGAGGTCTTCTCAGACTACTTTTTAGGGTAGTTTTAATGAAATTAGGATGGGTTTTTTACTTTTATTTCTGTATTTAGGTTTTTGGCTTTGTTTGTGCTTTGAGACAAGTGCAATAAACTAGATTTTTAAGAAACAAATTACTGTGGTAAGACTCATCTGTTGCATGATTCTCAAGAGAGTTCTCCGTGTCTGGAAATTGTCTTGATGCGGAAGACAGACATGCTTGTGAAACCCCTCCCCTACTGTTACCCCAGACAACATGGAAACAACAATGTAAAGACCTGGCTATTGTGAAGCTTGTTTCATATATTTTTTTAAATTGTGACAGGTGTGTAAACCAGCAAAATGGTCATCTTCCAAGCAAAGACAATTAAACACTTCTCATATCTGAATACAAAGCTTATTGCCTCCGTATTAAGATGGTCTTGCTCTAATAGAAGTAAACAGGTTTCTTTCCTTACATGCTAAACAAAAATTGCATTTGCATGTTTGAATATTTGCACTTTCAGTGAAGAATGTGCATGTGCGGCCACAGCTAGAAAATGTTCAAGCAGAAAGTAGGTGATTGTACCACGTGCTGTAACTGCACCCTTCCTTGCATTTTAAAATACCGGAGCTCATCTGAAGACTTCCTGTGTTTCTGGCCTTCAACTGTAACTTCAGCTGGGGCTTCAAGAGAGCACCTTGGCTTTGCTTCCAGAGGGGAGAACTGTTTCCTGAGAGAGTTGCGACCTGGGTGACTTTACAGGAGAAAGAAGAGCAATGATTAATGATCCTTCTGACAGTTAAGCCCCCTTGCAGCCCCAGGAATCCTGTTCGGATTCAGGTGGCAATGTAGTTTTCTAATTATTGTAGCTTGTATCTTGACAAACCGGTTCAGCTGCTTCTGCTGGCTCCTGCAGGGAAATCGTAGTCTCCTTACAGCACCAGCCCGTTGCTATTACACAGGAGTATTCCTTACTTCACAGTTTAAGGAAGTTCAGATGACTGGGATGAGTTGGTGTGAAAAAGCCATCTTAGATATCCAAGTAACTCTTGTTTTTTCTTTGTCTTGCAGCCATAAAAAGGAATAGGATCATGCTAAATAGTACAAAGATAATATTTCACTATCAAGTGTCAAAGAAAACATGTTAATTGCTTAAGTAAGATGGTAGAACTGTTGTTATGAAGCACTGTTACTGCTAAGAAAATGATAATGAGGAACACTTAATTATGGACTTGTGTGATTGTCCAAACATACCTGTATAAATAAAGTACAGAGAGTCTCGTTTATTTCAAACTCTTTGTACCTCTACAAAGGGTGTTTTTGATGTGATGGACAAGAACCTCCCTTCTTCCCCCCCATCCCCAGACATTAGAAGGTCTAAACCCCGTAACTCCTCTAAGTTATTTCTCAATAGATCAGTTGCTGTTGCTTGTTTCTGCTAGGCTTCTGGATAGATTTCAAGGAACAACCTTGAGACAACTTTTCAGCAAATGCTGTTCTGAGTGTAAAGGCTTGAAATTCAAGTGCCTGTATGCCTATGGCTTTGCCTTGTTAATTAGCAATTAGAAAAGCATAAATCCTATATGAAGATACGGAGATCCTCATCACCTTGGTGAAAAAATCTCCATTCTTCAGTTTTCACATTAACCAGCCCTGTCCACATCCCATCCCTACCATCAGGAGTAGAGAGATAAGATCTGGATTGAGGGTTTGCATAGGTCTGTCAAAGTTGTCATAATAGCCATAAGATTAAAATCCTGTGGAGTTGCATTTATAAATTAATCTTTCAGATATTATTCACTATTTCTGTCCAATATAGAAGAAACCTTATTTTTTTCCTCTTTAATATACCTTTCTTGTAACCTCAGCTAAGATTCATTTATGGCAGATGAAGGAAGGAGACTTCAGTTTACATCATTTGTGTTTTTAATCTCATACCCAGAGAAAATATGCCCAGAGAAGTTTACAGAATTGTATCGATATCCTGAATTTGCCCAAGTTGACTGCGTGCTTGATTTGTATTCAGTGGACCTGTAGTCTAACCAGTATAGTGAGCCTTTGCCAGGAGGAGCTCTGTGGTGGTGTGTGTGCTATAGGTCTCTTGTATATAGAGTGGAGAAGCAGTATAGATATTATGTCTGTTAAAGCATGAAATAAGAATATGCAGTAGGTGGCTCCTTCCTGAAGTTGTTACACTGCTGTATTTTGCCTGATCGTGGGCGGGATGAATTTAGCAAAGCTCCTCTGGGTCAGTTGAAAGATCGAACTAATTAGACCTCTCCCAGAAAAAATAAAAGACTGGGAGGAAAGTTCCAGGGTAGCCTCTATAGCAGACTGCCTGGCACCTGTGCCTGGCTACGCAGCGGGGGATGTACAAAAAAGAATGAGTTTGTTTGAGCTGCTGGGGGGAAAAATGCCAACTGCCAGCAAGAAACCCCACAATCCCTGGTTGTTACAGGGGACAGACCAGCCAGCTGATCATGGGAAGTGCAAAGTAAGTAGGGTAATTGCTAGGATGACTGAGATTTTACTTGCTCAGCTCCCACGCTTGTCTCGCTAAATCCGTTCTCTGCCTCAACAGATGGGCTGTAGTCTGTTCCCTCCAGCACCCAGCGCTCCAAATTGGGAGTAACAAACGCGTGAAGCAGTGGATCTGCACTTCGTTTCAAGGCGCTGGGGTGAAAGTCAGCCTTTGAAGTTAGGGAGAATGTGGTAAATGATCAGTGTAACACCTCGAAATAACAGGTTTAGCACTGTTAATTCACTTTATAATTACTGTAATAATAATGCTGACCTTGTTAAATATTAACATGGATTGTGTAGGTACTTGTGTAGGAGATCTATCAGGCTTCAGGTCTAATTAGCTGGTTACTTAAAATACTACCAGCATGGTGTGTGTGTTTCAAACAACAGCAAAAAAATCCAAAATAACGTGTTTGTCTGTACTAAGGTCAGATACATTGGAGAGCTGGGTCCTGTTGGTGTGAAGGCCTGCTGACTTCTTTTCATACTGTTCTTTGCTTAGTGGAGAGATCTTTCTCCTATCCTTCCATGCACAACTACATGATCGCGTGGTGCCCACATAGAACATTCCTGGGAGGACAACTTGGGACTGTGCAGAGGCAGTTCTGAGTGTTTTGTATGTCACCTTCCTTCCTTCCTCCCCATCTCGCCACTTCTAATTGCTCTTGGACAGGAATTGAGGTCCAGGGAAGTAGCGGAGCAGCTCCTACTTAAGCTTTGGTATTTTATTAAAACCAAAGCTAAAGCCAGCAGGTTTTTGCGTTAACCTTAACCTTCCCCGTAGTCCTTTGCAGCATGTTTTTCGCCATTGTTAGCTGGTTGCAATATGGTAACTTCTTAAACCTGGTTTTAATCGAAGACTTTCAAGATGGAAGGTGACAGATGGCTGATTTTGTTTTGTGGGGTTTTTTTTGTTTTTTTTTTTTTAATGGGCAAGGGATGCTGTATCTTGCTAGGTCAGTTTTCAAAGCATACTGAGCAGGGCGAGCTCGGCTTTCACTTCAAAAGCCGTGCTTCGTTCAGTCCCTAAGTCTCCCAATTGCACATCCAGTGATTTCTGAAAGCTGGTTTTAGGAGTGGGTTGGTGAATATCTCACTGTCAGGTTCAGAGACCTAAGGAAGAATATTGTCTCTGCCCGACTGTACTGCTAAGAGCTAGACTTCAGTGCCTCCTGTAGCGTGTTTGTTCTGGGCAGTATGGACAGGTTCATGGCCTGCATGATTCCCTGCCTTGTGAGGTTTGCCAGCTTCTGTGGTGGACAATAGGAATCTATTGCAGATCTTGGCAAACGTGTGGTTTCTTAGGTCTGTCTCTAAGGTCTCTTCCTTTAGTTCTTGGGTTCTCTGCTACACTTCCTGAAGTCAGCCAAGGTGGAATGTGTTAGCGTAACATGGACATTAAACACATTCTCAGTCAGTTGCTACAAATGAAACTTTCTTCGTGCTGAATTTCACCAGATTTCATGCAGTTTTTAATTTAAAAAGTTGATGTTGTGGGGAGTAGCACAGCTCTTGTTGTATCTACCATCTACAATTTTTCGAGGACCTTAACGGGTCACAGTGACTTTCAGCTTGAGCTGGGCGTTTTTGAAAGCCACTGTCTAATGGACCATAAAATTAGCCCTGTGTCTGTGTACCCAGATGATTTGCATATCATTATCCTACTTGCTTTCTGCATTCAAGTTTCTCATCTTTCTTTATTGATCTCTGTTAGTTTTACAAGTACCAGCTTGTACAGAGTGAGTAAATTTAAAATAGTGATTCCCCAAATTCATAAGTGGGTTGACCTTGCGGATTTTCCTGCACTTTTTCCATCAAGCTTTTAGTAAAAAGCACTGCAGAAATTGTACACTTCTGTAAACCAAATATGTCTTGTCACTACTTGATGGACCATCATTTGAGAATCACTGCTACAGAAACACTGCGGCAGTAGAAGTGTGTACATATTCTTGCTTCCCCAAAAAGAATAAACTGACAGCTATTGAAAATGAATTTATTTTTGTTTGTTAACATTGGTTTCATTGATCTCTTGGCTTATATTTAGCTGTTTTCCCAACAGCAGATTTGCAGTATCTGAATTCAGTTGTTAGGTTAAGCTGAAGAAATACCAGTAACAGTTAGAACCATACTGTGGTGTCTAGGAAAAAAAAATAATCTTTTTATTATTTTGAAAAATTACTGTGTGAAAACATGGCCAAGCAAGTAGGGAATATTGGAATGCTTGTCTTTCATATTTAGTCCTACATAAATCCACGGCAAAGCTTTCACTACAATGGATCTGGATATGGCTTCAGGAACATCATTAGGAGGATCTGAGGCTTCACCATATGACATCTCTAGAGGCAACTCTGCTTCTGTTCAGCTAAGTAAGGGATGGTTTTGGATGCCATCCCAGGCAAGTGATTTTGCAAAATAAATGCATTTACTTCATATGAAGTGATAGCCAGGTACTGAGTGTCTTTTTTCCTTGGCAGTGACTCATGAAGTTTTAACATGGATGACACTTGGGGAAGGAACCATCTTCCCCCTACACTCCCCTCTTTTTCCCAGTGTCTGTGCTGTAGTCCAGATCAGTAAGGAGTGTCTTTGGAAAGCATTCTATGCCAGTGGTTGGAAAAAAAGAGCATATATTTTCAAAAGATAGTCAAGTCCCAGGGAGACCTGTGTAGTAGGCTTTGCATAATATTTGCAGTTTTGGTCCTGGTTCAGGGTGAAGCTCTTTCACATAGTGCTAATGTAGTTCTTTTCTCTCTGATATTGATGTGCTCACATCTAGCTTACTACAAACAGCTGGAAGTATCTGAATTTCCAAAAAGAAGTTCTGAGAAAACCAGTATTAATAATGAACTGAGCAGGCGTAATGACTTGGGGGGGGGGGGCAGGAATAAAAGTCAAAGAGCTTTTAAAGAATACCCACCTTGGTCCATGGTTGCTAGGGAGAGTAGAGGTAACGTGATAGTTTCAGGGAATGCTGAAAATAATAATTGTAACCAATGGGAGATGAATGGGGAAAGGAGAATCAGGCTTAATGGCACGAAACGTTTCCACACAGTAAGGCTTATTTGGTTGTGCTGTTGTCAGGAAATGGTGGCGGTCCCATTCTGTGACGGGACAAAGGGAACGGTCCCTGTAATGATATCAAGGGATGAGAACATCTGTCAGAGCCATTTAATGTTTTGTTGCTTTGCTGGATTCTTTTATACAGGTGGAACCACCTTGTTTTCACTTCTTTAAGTAGTCATGTCCTTTTGTGTTCTGTTTGGTAGATGTGAATGTTTAGCAGAAAGTCAGGGCTTTTGAAGGTGCAGAACATATGCATCTTCCATTGATGTCATTTGGTGCTGTGGACACAGAATTTCTGCAAATCAGTCCTCCAGCTATTTTGGTTTATATGTAAGAACACTCGGGGCTTATTGACAGCCTGTGTGAAAGCAGTGCTCTTTATTGTAGAGGAGGCACGAAAGCAACCAGCTGGCTTTACAGTAATAGACGTAACATCACCTGTAATAGCTGTAACATAAGTGGGGCTTTGCTTGGTTGTTTTTATTTTCAGAATCACTATGACCGGAGCGCAAGATGAGAGGGATTCATTTGACTGCTGATGATTTGACATCACAACAACCTGGTCTAGTGGAAGGCGTCCCTGCCGGTGGCAGGGGGGGGTTGGAACTAGATGATCTTTAAGGTCGTTTCCAACCCAAACCAGTCTGTGATTCATACGGCAGATTTATAAAAGGGAAATGGTTGGATTTATGTAGTAAATCCATTTTTGTCAAGCTGTAGGTGCTGGATTCAATAATCTCTCTTTCCAGAGGTGATCCATCCACAAGTGGATGCTCACATTTAGTATCAGCATTTGTCTTCAACAGGTCTGAGCTGTGTGGTGTAACCCCCCCCTTTTGTGTTTTTTTACCTTGTAATTTTTCAGCAAAGCCAGCCATCTCGTTTATTTCTCGATGTTTTCATGTGGTAGGAGTATTTTCTGAAGGGATGATCAGCAGTGCACTTTACCCGTAGACCCGTAAAGAAGGAGGGTAGGCAAACAAGAAACAGGAGTTGAAGGTTTGCTGCTGACAGACTTACTGTGCTTGGGGGCAGTTTCCAAATGCTGCTCAGAAAGGAGTAAACCTGAGTGGTGAGCAGGGGGGGTGACCCTCGCTAACCAGACGTTCTGTAGGGTGTCAAGCTTGGGCTTCATAACGAGAGTATGGGCTTGAGAGCAGCATGATGGTTAGGGCAGGGACATCCTACAGTAATAGAAAAGGGAGCAACAAACCAGTAAAGATTTATGTTTTCCTGTCGCAGAGGCCGGGGAACTGGGAAGGTGGGCAAAAATGCCATGATCATTGTGCTAGAGTTTTGTGTTTTGATACTACAAAGAATACAGATTCTCCACAGGCACTGAGCTCAAGACTTGCTATCATGCTGCATGCAGCCCTTTTGCTAAAAGCCATGGGCTCAGATAGCTAAATTGGGGGTTTTTGGGTTTTTTTACAGACACCAGCTAATAGAGAGAGGTAGGATATTTAATGCCTAGGTCATCAAGGCCACTTGTGGTCAACATTGCATTAAAACAGCGTGTTCAGTTTGTGTCCCATCAGGAAGGGTGTCTCCTAAAGAGTCAGCTGCATCAGTGTCAGGTTTGGATCTGAGTAAAGCTTCAGTGTAGCCTAATTAATGAATAGTCCCTGGTAAGGTCCCAGTCCAAAGCAGGGATTTGGCTGCATAAATTTCTATGCTTTTGTTTTAACAGGGAGTCTACACAAGATTTGTTTGGTATCTGAGCAACCAGTTTCTAAAGCATCAAATCCCAAGCAGGAGGCAGGAAAGGCTTCTTTTGATTCTGGAACAAAAGACTTCCGAATACCCTCCCAGCTCTGTATCCTTGGTTTGGTACAGTACAGTGCCACTTCTCCATGCGTGAACTGTGAATGCTGGAAAAGGTGAATAGATGCAGATCCAGACCACCAGCTGGGACTTGTCACCTCCCAGTGAGTGCTCAGTGCTGCTTAGCCCCCTCAGAAAGGCACAGCATTTGCTAAGTGGAGTTTTTCCTTTGGAGTTGGAGGCGAGCAGAGCCAAGCTCTGTGTTACTCCTCCCCTCTTCTGCCTGGTTCTAGCTTGGAAAGTTCCTCCCTCGCTATCGGGGGCAGCAAGGCAATTCGCTCCCCCTTTTTTCCCCTCCCATCACTCAGCATAAGTGGAAAGAGGGTGGGAATACAGCAGAGTCCTGCAGCTTGAGCAGGGCACAGAGGATTGTGGTTCTCTCTTTGCCCCTGGCAGGCGTAAGCTGTGCTGGAGAGAGAAACATTTCCTTGATAACTCCCTGGCTTGTCCAAGTGAAAATGCTGTCTGCAGGTGCAATCGGGACTATTGCAGGACAAGACCAGCTGCTAGCTGACTTGTGTTGAGTGAGTGCCTGTGAGACTTGGGCACTTAAAGACCACTGCTGTGGCCACCGCAGGGCAATATTGAGTCAGAGACCTCTGGTGATAAGAATATTTGCTGATATCACTTGAGGAAAAGCTCCAGCTCAGAAGCTGGGATTTAACTGCTTCATGTCTCCCTAAACTGGAAAGGGGAGGAGATGTGATGTGTGCTGGCTGTTTGTCACGTGGGCAGTGCATCAGTAGCACAGGCATATCGTTGCTAGGCATATCTAAGCACGTACGTAAGCATAGCTGATACCATGTGGTGCCAAAGAATTAAGGCCTCGAGTTCTCACAGCATTCGTGATATGAGTGTTGTGGTGCTTGGCCCCGCTGCCTGCCTGCACATGCTGTCCTCATCAGCCCCCAGGGGCCTCCTGCTCTGGGCTTCTCCAGGGGTCTGACTTTTCTGGGGAGGCTGGAGTTACCTGGCCTCTTCAACAGTGAAGGATGGCTTGTATGCTGGCCACGCTCTTTACCCATCACCATGCTGGTAGTGTGCTTCCCCTGCACCCTGAGGACAGGGGTGTGAGCAGCGCTGGAAGGGGCCAGTGGCTGATGAGCCTCAGGGCAGGCTGTGCTGGGGGAGCGCTTTATTCCTGAGGGAACAAACGGAGGGAGGAGCGTCTCCCACTACACGCCCAATCTGGAGTGACAACCCTCAGGAGAAAGCCATAGTCTTCAGAGAGATCAGACTGACTGGAGCAAAGGGTTGTAAGGAGATACACCTGGAGTCTTTCACCTAGACTATGTTTCACCTAGCTATCACCGTGGCTGATGGGGTGATAGCTTGCTGAAGGTTGAGATGATGTTGCTAGATGTCAACTGGTTGTCTCTGGCCATCATGTTGTACAGAGCTCCAACACCACAGCCGGTGTCCTCCATAGTGAAGGCAACCTGGGCAATACACGCACTACCTTAGCTGTGCAGCTGGCATTTCACTTTGAAGGAAACAACCTGGTTTCATCCTAAATATTCCACCCGAGGAGTGACTCGGTGACTCACCTGGTCTGCCCTCTCGGCAGCTCTTACCTCAAGGCTGTCTCGGAAGGTGTTTTTCTGCCAGGGCGTTCTCGGTCTAACCCACGCCCTGGTGCTGCTAGTGGCAGGGAAGATGAGGTGGCAGCAAAGCTGAGTCAAACCTTGGCTATCTGAAGGAGGAGGCAAACCTGAGGGAGTGCCGCTCTCTTCCTGCTGGCATGTGAGTGTTTCCCCTCACTTAACGCTGGGAGCTCTGTGATGGCTCTTGTCAGACAGCCGGGACCCTACTACTCTCAGTAGTTTTCCTAAGCTCTGTGGTTCCTAAGATCCTGGCATCCCTCCTGCTGGGCAAGCCTGCAAATATGTTATAAGTGAAAGAAGCGATCTGCCCCTCTCCTCACAGAAGTGGTGGACAAGAAGTGGCCCAGGTCACCTCCATTACTAGCTCAAGACTTTTGTCCAGCACGCCTTTGGCCGTAGCCCTGTCTGTGCGTGTCATTAACAAGGGACTGAAATCAGTTTGAGAGGCTGCATCTTCTGTCTTGCCACTTTAAGTCACTAACCATCAATAGCTTTCCTTAGTGCAGGAGTGGGAGAGAGCGGGAGTGCGCTGACAGATGGTTTTGGAGGAAAGGATGTTCAAAAACTCGGCTCCTCAAGGGACTTCATTCTCTCTCTTACTGTGAGTTAGAAATTACTTATCCTTTTAGGCTTTGCTCTAAAATGCTGCCTCAAACACTGTCAGGGAAATGACACCACATTAAAAATATGAATGCAATGTAGTATAATGTGTTTACTATAACTTACTTGCACCATTTAAAAGAAGAACCCTAATGATTATAAAATAAAGCCTGAATATTAAGAGCATGATGCCAAAAAAACACCCTTACATCAAAACAGTAATTACCACTGGGGCTGGAACAAAGGAGCAGAGGGACAATTTTGGGCTGGGGAGCTTTGCTGGCTGTGAGAGAAGATGGGACTGTCCAGTCTTCCAAACAGAGTCAGGTCTGCGGACACTGCCTGATCCACTGGTGTGCGAGGAGGAGGTGGGAGGACAGGCAATTCGCCCTCAAAGCTGTGAGGCTGTGGGAGAGGAGCTGTGGGAAATGGGGCAAGAATCCGGGAACCAAGCGGCAGGGAGGATGCTGTCCTCCTCGGAGCTGGAAACTGCTCCCTGTCCTGGCTGAGGAATGCAGCCAAGTGCTTTCTGCCTGGAAGCCTCCCTCTTCTCTTGGCCTCCTTCCATTGCTTTCCACAGAGGAGCCTAAGGGAAGGGCTTGGCTGGCCCCGATGCTTTGCTTGTGTCCCTGTTGGGATCCATGAAGCTTCCTGCCTTTCTGTTTGCCTTAGGTGGGGAGCGCAGGGAAGGGGAGGCTGGCCCATGGTCTCCCCTCGTATCCCAGGCATGCAGGTGTCTCGCTGTGGCTTAGAATGGGTTGCATCAAGCCTGACTTTGGGAATTGAACTTTTTGGGCCTAATATGCTTTCCTGAAGGAGAAGGGTTGATTTGCACTGTATTTCCCATTAGACTTCCAGTACAGGGAAAGTAACGTTACAATGGCTGGTGTGACTAGGGCTCACCCAGGGCCCTGATTCAGACCCTTGCTGAAACCTTGCTCACAGACCTGAAGCCCAAGCATGGGACAGACCAAAGCCCTTTTCTGCCTCCCCTGCTTCTCTGAAGTGGGTCTCTGCCGCCCCTCCTTGCTGACTCCGATCCATTCTGGTCAATTCTCGCGTTTGTATTAGGAAGTGATTAATTTTTCCTACAGAAGAAGGAGGCAGGGTTGATGGCAGGGGATGTTTTGTGTCTTAGAGACAGATGAGCAATTGAGGTGGTCTGGATGGAACCTTTGCTTGGCTCAGCCACCAGCTCCTCAGAAAGCCTTGGATGCTCCACTATTTAAAAATCCGTAAGGTAAACCTGAACTTAAAGCAGATGCTGCAAATCAATCAGATGTGATAGGTCCAAGGTGGGAATTTCTGGCCTGTGTCATACACAATTTAGACTAGATGACTGGACTCTTCTGACTTTAGCAATAATTCCTAAGCATGATGTGTTTCTCATCATTTGAGGCTTCTGAAGATTTGCTTTGTTGGTTTATGTGGTCTTTCCATTTATCAGCTAAACCGCTGGGCAAAGAGGTACTGGTCCTTTCAGAGGTCATCAGGGCAAGTGGGGGAAATCTTTTTATCCCAGCTGAACTTGGATCCATTTCTTCTAGCAGCAGTGAGGGATCTTTGATGTTTTTGCAAACCGTATTTCTGTGTTCTGCCATGGCTGCTGAGTTACGTTTCGCAAGAGAGCTCTGCTCCTTCCGTTCTTGTGCTGCACAAACGTGTGTACCTTCTTGGTGGAAAGCGCAGGAGAAAATCAGTGCAAGCAGCAGGCTTGCAACACTGTCGGTGTGATTTTTGTGCATGGCAGTAGAGGACAGTTTGATGTGGTCTGAGCAAGCAATAAGCAGAGTTTCTTTTTCACACATCGTAGGTGGAGGAGAGACCACTGGAGCCAGGCTGGGAGTTAATGGTGATCAAACCGCAGAGAGCTGCTCACACCGACCAGTGATGGAAGTGCTGTTATTAGCATAGGTGGTACAAAAGTTGGTTTGCAAGGATTTACAGTGCTGTTTAAATATTAAGCACGTGGCATAGGTGCTTTGTTTGCCTGGTTGGGAACACTGCTCTGCAGATGGGGTGATGCAATGCACAACGATCTGCTGATGTCAATAGATTTGTTATATTGCAAGTCAAAAACCCGTATGACTTGAACACCAGGCAGAGGACAAAATGGGGATTAGGAAACAAACCTGGCACCCTGGCCCATTTCTAGTCTCTGTCTTTCCATGCCTCTGTGCTGGATCTTCATCCTTGCTGCTTTCAACTTCATTTTCAAAACAGTCTGTTAATTGCAGCCCTACCAATAGCCAAGGCCTCCTCTCCCTGCAGGTCTTGCTCTCGGTGGATTCCTGCTGCATTTTCTCCTTAATCCCTGGTTTAGTTTGGTTCAGTTTGCCAGACTTGTCCACACGGAGGAGCCTGTTCATTAACGGCCCTCTTCCTCTCCCTCGGGAACTGTCTGAAAGGTTTACCTATTTGCAGCAGATATTCTTTGTGCGGTGCCGAGTGTTAAGCTGATGTTAGGCTTGATATTCCGTAAGTCTACATTTTCACAAAGGGAGTGATTTTTAGGTGTACTTAATACCTGCATCTTCTGCTAAATTTAAGGTGCCGACCTCTGGCAATGCTCATACCAGGCTGTGGCCATGGCAAGAAAAAGGATGCAGCTTTTATGGCAGGAGAGTATGTCAGAGAGCAAGACTGAGACAAATTTTATAGTAAGGGAATTTTTAGACTATTTAAACCACCTAGTTTTGTGTTCACATCAATTTAAATTCTTTAACTGCTCAATATCTTGGGTAAAAGACGATTGTTAAAGGTACCAAATCCATCTTTTAAATGAGTTACTCAAAGTTAGAATATATTTCAGCTCCTTCAGCAGGCTCTAGACACACTAAACTTTGTAACTGCTGAAATATCTAAGGGAGCCGCAGAGAGGAGTCAATCACGAAGAGTCAAAAATAAAAGTAACCCAGTATTTATTCTCTCCCATTGCTTTCCAAATGAAAGTGTTTCAAGCCTTTTTTACCTGTCACAGCACATAAAACCGCTTTGTACTAAAAGGTGGGGATAGTGTATGAATATTTTGTTTCGAATGTGCTTGAGCAACGCATGGGAAATATTTACTATACTGCCTGGCTGTTTCATGATAGAAAGTAGCCTTTTAGAGGAACTGGCTGTAACTAAGCTTTTCATATACTGGCTCTATATACTGCCTTTATATGCTTTTGAAAGCGTTTCGTACAGATGATTGATTTGCCTTGTGTGGCTAGATTGACCTGTGCAGGTAAGAGAGAAGTTGTTAAGCTGTTATCCCTGCGCTCTCAAGGTCTTTGGAGTTGGTGAATCTTCTTCCCCATGCCTTTGTGGCCAGCTCCTCGACTGTAGCACTGGCAGTCTTCTACTGCAGAGGCACGATAACTGTCCGTGTTTGCTTTATTAAGCTTGTCAGTGGTGTTGCAACTGGCACTAATTGGCATTTTTTGCTGACAGCCTTCGCCAAGAGATGGAGAACTGAACAGGCTGCGGAGCCTGCACTCTACTGTGCTCCAAAGGTGGCAGAGGACGGGGACATGCTGGCAAGTCAGTCTGAGGAAAGCTGATGTCACTATTGCTTGGTCTATAAACAAAGGACGTCTGTTTCCAAAGCTGAGAAGGCCCAGCCTTTTTCCAAGCTGTGGCTCTGTTTGAAAAACAAGCCTGGACCCCGTTGGGCGAGTGCTCTGTGTAGTCACCAGTGCAGTTTGCTCATAGTTCCTCGCAGCCTCTCCAGATTAAGCATCCCAGACACATCGAGCCGCACGTAGCGAGGTCCGTCAGTGACCTTCAGCAGAGTGATCCCAGCGTGGGCTTGGCAATAGGCTTGACTTCCGTCCTACGATAACAGGAGGGGCACAGCAGTTAGGTGACTTTGGACCTATCTCAACATATCGAAGGGACCCTCTTTCTGTTCGTTACAGCAAATTACCCAGAGCCGGTGGGAGGGCTGTTGGGAATCACAGGGCAGCTTCGGCCTTGAATTCTTGTTGTGTTAATGGGCTCGTTTTAAGGTGTAGGCTGTCCTGCCCAGCCTGTCATGCCGTTCCAATGTGTAATTACCCTCACAGCTTGGGAGCTGGAGTGCCTTCCAGTGCTCAGTTCAACTGACCAACTCCCCACTGCTGAATCTCATTTTTGTCTTTGTCAGCAAGGCTGATAAACCTTTCCTCCTGCCCCAGCTCTCTCTCTTCCCCCACCTCAAGACACTTTTCCATGTGCAAGTTAGACCTGACTGCTTTATTTCTCATCTGGTTTGGAAGATGCTTCCACACCATTATTACAGAAGCAATGGGGAACACGTATTCAAGTGAAGAATTTCACAACGTAGATTTTTTGATTTTTTTTTTTTTATTAAGCCGCTAAGTAAAGGATTAGTCCTTTGGATTTCTGTATTTTTATTAACAACAGGGTAGCTGAAAAGTACAGTTAGAGTTGTTCTATGCTTTCTAGCAAGGGACCTAAATTTCCCATGGTAATTAGGTTTGAGCACATATCAGCTTGGTTTCTTGGGAAAAAGGAACATTTGCTCTTCCAGGAAACATTTTCAGTGTCATCAGTCTAAGAATAGCAATCTTCTTTCTGTTGCATCTCAAATTTCAGAAGTATGGCTTATCTCTTATTGTGCATGCAGTATGGAGATTATTTTAGATGAAATACCACTCTCTTCTGCTGAGGCATGAACAGCTTATAGTGCCTCGTTCTGTGTTGGGTTTGTTTTTTTTTTCCCTAACCAAAATTAATTCACAAATGAAGGATTTTGTGCCTCTCCTCTCTGAGCACATCAGTTCCTTGATGATGCGCCCCCCCCCCAAAGGGAGCAACAGCGCTGAAATAGTTCAAGTGGCAAACAACTCCCTGGCTACGAATTCAAGCTCTGAAACAAAACCCCACGGTTTCACTGGTGACTTCCAAGAACAGAGGCCAAGCTACCGCGCTGTGGCTTAGGAGGTTTCTGTCGTGGCAATGCTGGTGGAGCCGGCGCAGCTCGCTCCCTGCAGAGCAGGCAGGAGACGCGCCAGTTTTACAGGGAAGTAAGGAACGTGACAGCCCAGAATGCTGTAGAGTAAAGGTTGCAGAGCAAAGAGCTGAAGCTGTACCCTTTGCTCGGGACGCTGATGTGTCTGAACACAAGTGTTGGAGGCAGGACATTACACCCGAAGGGCTTTTTGATTTAGAGCATCTCCAAAGGGGGGTAGCTGGGGGAAGGGTGGGTCATCTAAGCTACTCCTCTGGTACCCAGGGTGGACACCAAGACAGCCGCAGCTCTCCCAGCTGAACCTAAGCCATCACATCCTGCTGGGGACTGGCAGTGGAGGGGCCAGAATCCACCCAAAAAAAAAAGCTGCTCTAGGGTCCTGGGGCCATTGCCATACCTAGATAAATCCTTCTGGGCATGGCAGAGGGCAGGCACAAGGCAGCTGGCCCTCCTGCTCCGTGCTGCCCTCCTCACACCCTGCAGTGGTCACACACAGGGGTTGCCGTGTCCAGCCCTGCCTCCTGCCAGCTCCGGAACATTTTTGGCCAGAGCAATGTGTGTGTACTCCCGCTCTCCTCTGCCTGACAACACGCACCTTGGCTCTCCCGGGGAAACAGAGGGAACTTTGCAAGGAAAGCCAACTGTTATTTATGCATATTTTAAAATACATTTTGTTCAGCCGCACATCCCTGCCAGCCTTGTTTAGGGAAGTTTTAATAGTATCTTGTGTCTCTTTGGTCTTGTATACAAGATGAGGAAGTTTTCATCTGCGCCTTTAAAAAAAAAATCTGCATCCCTGCCAAGATGTACTAGGAGAGCTGTAAAAAAGGAGTCATCCTGTTCCAGGACCATGAGGCTTATGTAAGAGGGAAGTCCTAACGAGAAGCAACTCCCCCACCCCGTGCACAGTTTCCCAAGGCACATGCCCACTTCAGGGTTTTCAGTCGCTCAATTGGCATTTTGATCGCATCTGCCACTGGTTTATTCAGATGTATTTACAAATATATTCTCCCACATACCCCGATTTGTACATGCCATAGAATGCTTTCATAAAATACAGTGCAGACCTCACCTCACCACAAGGATCTTTAAATAAAATATATTGTAAAGTGCCAGATACAATTCTTTTAAAAAACACAGTTCCAATTAAAACAGATACTTGGCTGCTGCATTAGCAGCTTTGTATACTGATAACATTCTTAGCACAGCAGTCTATTTCTGTCAGGTGAGCGGCAGGCTCTCGTACCAACCCTCTAGCTCTCCAGTTTCAAGTCCAAAGGCTTTAGAAAATGAGGCAGAGGCAGATTGTCCAGAGCCTCTGGGAAATGCTCCGGCGAAATGGTCCTGATCAAGACACGCATGGCTCCGACAAACAGCGACGGGGGAGCTAAGCCCACCAGGCACTGGAACCTGTTCTCCCCCAGGAGGTCCTGCCACCGCTGCCGGTTGTCCAACAGTTGCTGTTTCATCGCGAACTGGAGGTCCTGAGGCACGAAGAAGAAGAGGCAGTCGAGGCAGAGGAGCTTGGCACGCGCGTTAGCCGCCGGCGCGTGGGAGATCTGCTGCAGCAGAGTGTCGAGGGGGGTGTTCCCGGCACTGTCCTGCAAGCAGGGCGACGCGCCGTGCCCCAGCAGCAGCAGCAAGCACTCGGGTCGCACCAGTTCACAGGCCACGTGCAAGGCTGTCTTGCCGCCCTCCACGCGGCTGCAGCCCCGGCGGTCCAGGTGGCCGGCTCTCTCGCTCGGTGGGAAGGCTTGGATGGCCTTGAGGATTCGGAAGAGGACCCGGACCCGGTTGTAGCGGACGGCCATGGCCAGGTGCGGGGCCGAGGACTGGCAGCAGCTGAAGCTCTGGCTGGGCACGGCCAGGGCGCTCTGGGGGAACTTAGTCAGCAGGTGCCGGGCGTAGGGCTGGTGGTCGTGCACCAGCGCGTAGAGCAGGGCCTCCGAGGGCGAGTACACGCTCACCTTGCCCCCGTCCTCCCAGTGGAACACCTCCATGGTCCGCATGTCCTCCAGGAACCAGACGGGCAGCAGGTCCCTCACCGCCTGGTAGAAGGCGAAGGAGGATTTCTTGCACTGCTTCTGGGACTGGGCGCCGCGGCCGCCGACCCACCGGACGCTCCAGGGCATGGCGGGGGGCCGGGCTCCGCCGGGGGCTGTCTCCCTCTCCGGCGCGCTGAGCCCGCATCGGGCCCGGACCTGCGGGAGCGGAAGGGGCGGTCAGCACCGGGCGGCCGGGGCTCCCCGGGCTGCGCCCGCCGGCGCCGGGGCAACCAGCGAGCCGCGGCGGCCCCGGTCTACCGGACGCCGCCGCCGAGGACGGGGGGCGGGGGAGCCGCCCGCCCCCACC
>VZSF01004442.1:61452-117489 GCA_013398295.1 Chionis minor
CTGGGGTTTGGGGTCCAGGGGGTGTGGGGTCACAGGTGTATGGGGTCCTGGGGCTATGAGGTCCTGGGGGTGTGGGGTGCAAAGAGAATAGGGTCTTGGGGGCATGGGGTCCTGAGTCTATGGAGTCGGGGGGGCACAGGGACCGGGACACATGGGGTCCTGGAGTCTGGGGCACAGGGATACTTGTGCATAGGGGCTTTGGGACACCCGGGCTCCTGGGCGCAGGAGGCTGCAGACGCATGGTGCTCCAGGCACGCGGGGTCCTGGCAGGCAGTGTCACACCTCCCTGCCTGCCTTGGCAGGGGCCAGACTGGCCCTCTCGGGTTCCCGGCTCACCCTCTGTGCGCCTCCGCGGGTGGCTGTGGCCGGAGGCTGGCACTGCCCTGCAGGCAGCACCGCTGCGGGGTCCCACGTGCACGCACACGTGCTCGCTGCGGAACTCGTGGCTCTTGCTTCTCTCCCAGATAGTGACATTTCCCTGCAGCCCTTCCTGCTGACGGTCACCCCTCAGGCTTTGACAACAGAAGAGCGAGGAGATAGTGGTGGCGTGGGATGAGCCCGGCGCTGCCGGCAGCCCTGCGCCCTGGACTCCCTCCCGCAGGTGCCCGTAGTCCCTCAGCCCTCAAATGCACGTGTGCAGGTGACAGCCATGCGCAGATAAAGCAAGTGCCATCATTATTGGGATCTGCGCTCTCGTAAGGCCTCCTTCCTGACAGCAAATCCTGGGATCCGCTCCATCCTTACTCCCCCCGAGGGGGTTCAGATCATTTCCCTTTCCCGCACTGTGTGTTTGACCCCCAGCGCCTCCCCCGCTTGCAGCCGTCGCCCTCTCCATCAGGAGGGCATGATCTCTGCAGGCGGGTGATGCTGGTCGCTGTGGGGTTCATGGCCAACAGCGCCGGTTTCTCTGCCCTTGGCGTTCCCCAGCCTTCCCCTCGCCAGCACGGGAGCACAGCTTCTGCTGATGGCTGCTGGAATGGGAGACGCTTTCCACTGTCCCAGCACAACCTACACACTGTGGGGGGGATCGCCAGGCGCCTGCTGAAACGCCCCACTCCCTTGCAGCTTAGGGCAGCGGGGAGGGAGCCCGGCACGCTGCCAAACCTCCCCTGACCCCCATGAGAAGGAAGCTGCTGAGGAACAACCGCTCCCTTTGTCCTGCCTCTTCTGAACCGCCATTCAGCCCGGGAGACAATGCTTAAACTGTGCTGGGTTTGCTTTGTAACTTCTTCCCCGCCACGCGACGCTCACACCAAAAACCCGGGGGGGTCCGCGCGAGGGGATGCGGGCGGGTGGGTGAGCCGGGCAGGAGCGCTGCACGCCGCTGTCACGCTCGGAAACCCTCGGTGAGCACACCTGAGGGAGGAGAGATCAGGCTAACGTGCGCTTGAGCTGCTTTGCCGGAGAGAATTACGTCCAGCGTTTGTCAGAGTGATTCGTCATCCGAGGATCCCCGCAGATCCACCGCAGCTCCTGCCATCTCAGATGTCAGCCGTGGCATGGAAAATCCTCTTTCATTGCTTGTGTCCGATTCCAGATGAAAACTCATTAAAGGCAGCCGCTTCCACCACTCCCTGCTCCCTCTGGGGCACTTGCCCGTCAGTTGCATCCTATTACTGCAGGCACGGGATAATTTGTACCGAAGTGCCAGATCAGAAGAAATGGTTTAAAAATAGCTGATTCTAGAGCCCTTCCTTTGTGTCTGGCGCAGCCTCGCCCGCCTGTGCCTCGCTGCCCGGCGCTGATGACGGCGGTACCTGCCATGCCGCCCACTCCGGGAGACGGCCCTGCCCGACCACCAATCCCAAATCCTTTCCCTGCTGTCACCAGGACATTGTCACCGATTTGGATGTCCAGCGTTTGGGTTGCCCAGCCCTTTCTGCTCATCTTCCATAGACGCCTGGGTAAGCCAAGCGGTGCAGGAGCCCAAAGGCAGGGGATTAGCAGAGTCGCAAAGCCAAATTGGCTTTTGCATAGGAAATTAATGTCTTTGGTGTGGAAGGGGGACTGTTTTTCTCAGGCCAAGCTCGCCTATGGAGATGGTGGGGCACCAGATACTACCATAGGGTGCTTTGGGCCCCAGAACTGGCTTAAAAATAGGCCAGAGTGGGCTGAATCCTTGTGGCAGGTGGGTAACCCAGAGGCTGGCCCCTGTTTGCAAAATGTATTTGTCACGTACATTCAAAGCAGGAGCCTGCCTGTAGGAAAGGCAGCCTGTTTGTGGGCTGCACTGGAGAAAAAAGTACTACATTTGCCCCCAAAATTGTTTATAGCATGCCCAACACTAGTGATAAAACATGATAGCCCAGAAAGGTTTTAATTTTGTGGTATATATTTTATGTGCAGAGCCGTGGGCATGACTTGTTTGTTTGCAGTCCAGCCTGGTTTTAATCACTTTGAATTAAGTAACTGATCTTATTACTGATCCGACTATGAGAGGGCTTATCACAGTTTCCTTGGCACATGACGAAGATTACTCCGTTGGTGCAACCACATCTGAGTAATGTGACGTGTCCTCTCGGAGCTATTTTTTTCTTCGTGCTCCTCCAGGACGTTGATCCTTTGGTTTCTCCAGCCAGTGACCAACTAAAACCCGCTTAACGCTGCTGAAACCCAGCCACGTAATGGGATGAAAGGAAAAGCTCTGCCGTTTCTTGTGCAAGACGTCATTTGTTTCCTGAGTTTGTCGTTAAATTGAGGGCAGGATCATATTGACTTAATGGATATGATTGTGGATGTAATGAAAAGCAATATGAAAATAGCAATATGAAAATCAGTGAGCACACTGAACATAGTTAATGTTTAGCGCTAGTTTGGAGCGTGAGAGGAAAAATGGGCGAAGAGTACATCCCTCATTTTTGAAAAGGGCCGAAAGACATGGGTCTCACTGCAGTCCTTGCAAGGATTTTGTGTGTGGGTTTGACTCTGAGCATTTTCCAGTCTCCTCTCTCAAAAGCTAGCGCGGGACCAAAGGTCAGCAGAGTTTGGGCAACAGCCCCAGACCCGTGGTGGGCTGGAGCAGCAGAGCTGCTTTAAACCTCTGGCTCTGGGGTCTTGGTCAACAAGCTGGATAGAAATGCCTAATGTCCCGTTTAGCTAAAATTCAACATCTTCAGAGAGACGTAACGAGTGAGGACAGTCAGGGGGTTGCAGTAGGGGCGCTGGGCTGGAATATACACACACTGAATATGCCCCTCCTGCTGCGGGTATGTCACTGACCTCCAATTTAATCTCACTGTGCCCCCAGCATCCCCTCTGCAGAAGGGGTGGGGTAACACCCCTTCGAGCATCCTCTTTTGGCCTGTGAGCGCTTTAGGTCAGGGATAATATGGAAGTGTCCTCGGGGTCCTGGCTCTGCTGTGCTGGACAGGGGACACAGGCTGGTCATCTGGTGCTGGCCTGCGGGGAGACAAGAAGGCAGAGCTGCTGGCAATCACTGGTTAGGACACGTTCTCCTTTGGTGAGGACATGCCAGGTGAAGAAATGGATGGCAGTCCCAGGCACCTCTGTTTAGCTGTGATGAATAATAGCTGTTGCTGACACCTCGTGGAAGCCTTGGATAAACATTTTCTCCAGAAACCTTTCTGTTTCGTTTCCTCTGCTGCTCCTGGTTCCCCTCCTGAGGAGCTTATCCTGATTTCTATCATCTCTGGAGCCTCCAGCTGGGAAGCAGCTAGAAGGGCTGCAGGACCAGGGATGGGAGGGCCACCCAGGAAGGCAGCCCAGGGACTGTCCTTTCCCTCCCTGAGAAGGAGGAAGGCACATCTCCTCCCTGCGTAGTGATGAGGGCAAACTCACCATGGATGTCTGTTGCACATCAGATGTGGAGAGGAAAGCACTCCCCCTCCTATACCCACCTCTCAGTCTGTAACATCCACTGCACACCTTTTGTGTGTCTGTTTTGCCCAGCTTCATTTTTCAGGGGGAGCATATTGGCAAGTGGCGATCAAAAATCACTCTGTCCTTTCATTTCAGAATCTCAAATCGCTTTGGAAAAAAAGGCAGAGAAGTTTTCCTGGGAAGTGGGAAAATGTTTTCATTTGAGAAACAAGACCGCTGAAGATGCCGCCGAGTCAGCGGTGATCTGGGTTGGGGCATTGCTCCTGGCTCCTGGCTGAAACCATCAGACAACACCACCCTGTCCAGGGGAGGAGTCGTGGCCTTGAACCCTGTTCTCACCGCTCACCCCCACACTGTCTCGCTCAGCACCCACCTCTTCTTCCTTCTTAGCCTTCTTTTGTATTGCAGGCACTCTCTACTTGCCTGACTTTGTATGAGTCATCATTTTACATGGAGCCTGAGCTGCCCGTAACCCTGGCTGCTTTGTTTTCTCTGCTGCTTTATAGGGTTGGCTCCATCCTTACCCACAGCGTGAAAGAAAATCTGCTTTGGAAACAGCAAAGCGAACAAGCCTTCTCTTGTTACTCTTGTTTCCTGGCTGCTGCTGAGCGAATGTGACACCCTTCCAAAGCTCTGCATCCCAAATGATGCTTGGGAGCCCAAGTGAAGCTCTGGAACACTTCATTTTAGAAAGGAAATGTCTCCACTGGCTTTTGAGGAAGTACGTAGCGTGGGGGTTGACTGCTGTCAAACGTCAGCGCTGGCTGATGGGAGGCTGAATAAATAGCTCAGCTGGTGTCACGGATCTGTTGAGGTTGTCAGCATTGGGATAGACCAATTTGATTCCTTGACAGAGAAAAATGTTCTGGCAGAAGTGAGGTGGGCAGCGAGGTGATAAGGTCCTTCAGCTGTAGCTCTCTCACAAGCCCTCAGGGATGGTCACTGGGTATCATCAGTGTCCTCTTTATTTTGTGTAGGTTCACAGGCTACCCCTCATTAAGCCTTGATTTTGGCACCTGTAACAAATGAGCTACATTGATCCTTTTGGAAACCTAGGGAAACTCCCAGAGCTGCAGCAGAAATTAAATTAGATCCAGCATGTTGCAGGGGGAAGCTGCAAAGCGTACTTGTCCCTTAAGAGATGAAAAAGTACCTTTTGGGGAGCCTTTCTGTTTTGTAAGCAAGCGGATCAGAGGGGTCAGAGAGCTCCTGGCACCGGTGGATGGTTGTGGCCTTCAGCTTGATGTTGGTTGTTAAAAATATTATCCCAGATGTATTAATACGACCAGACTGGATTGCATCTGAGCTGAACATTGTGAGCCTAAGGCAGGACATAAATATAGAAGCAAAACAGCCTGACATAAGAGTCATCTGTCCTCTTCTACACAAGAAGTGAAGGGGGAAGAGAGGGAACTTATTCCTTTTGCAATTTTTAGATGCTGCCAGGCATTAGCCTGAGCCTTGGAGGCTTCTGCGCACTGGGGTCGTGGGGCACAGGACCCCACACATCCCTCGCTCAGCCCCGCGGGTGCTGTGCCACAGGACTGTGCGCTCAGCACATTTTTAACCCGGGGTTAGATTTGCCTAGACAAGGTCTGCAATCAGGGGCGACTGTTTGTTTGGTGTGTTTGCCCAACAGGATTACCCTTATCGGAATAATATAGCAACCTGGCCTTGGCAGAGCAAACCCCCAGGGCCTGAGGGGTCAAACCCCCATCTCCCTCACCCCAAACGTGCACAGCATAGCTTGTCTCTGTTATCACGCAACATCCAGCCGGTGCCTCGGTTGGCATTCAGCGCGTTGCTTTTGGAAAGAGCAGTTGTGCCATGTACTGCTGCCTGCTGACATCACGCTTGGCATTTCTCTCTCCACAACCGAACAAAAAAAAAAAAAAAGGAAGAAATCAATAATATTCAAAAATTAGAAAAATGATGCGGTGTTTTACAATTAGAGAATGAGATGCCTTCCCCCTTGGGAATCGCTCTGAGCAGGTCCTTGATTCAGTTCAGTGTGAATTCGTTGCCCTCCGGCTCCCCAAGAATGGAGCTATAGGTACTGAACCAAGGAGGTGTCTGCTTGTTGCATCCTATATTGTGAGCCTGCCTAAAATTGCTACAAAAGCATCTGTGTGTCTATAAAAGCGCATCTGTCATTATTAAAGTTTGCTGGCTTGGAAGACTCGAGGAAGGCGTAGGATGAAAGCTCCGTTTTCCTGCAGGTAAGCAGGATAAAGGCTTTGGTAAAGCAGAGCCTGACTCCGCTGGTGATCGGCGCCCAGGCTTGTCCACCCCAGTTTCTGGCTGGGGTGGGGGCACCTCCTTGCTCCCCGGCGGTGTCATTTTAACCCCAGCACTTCTCAGGCCAGCTGACATACGCCTGACCTTACCAGCTCCCCAGGCTATTTGCAGAAGCAGAACCTGCCGCTCGCTATTTGCCGGTTCCAAAAGAAGCAGGATCCTCTATTTATAATGTGCTATAATTGGCTAGAACGAAACCTGCGGTTCTCCGGGCTTTAGGGCCCCAGGACTGCTGGCGGGGCAGCACCCTCATTCCAGGGGACGCTGCTGGGGATGCTGAGGTGGCTCTGCATAAAGCCAATGGATGCGTAGGTATATACTGCGAGCCGTACATTCGCAGGCTCCTGCTTTTTGGAGCAGGCTGTACTTGTCAGGGCTGTGTAGGTGCCCGGCTCCGGATGAGGTCTGGAGGATGGAGCCTTTTTGGGGCAAGGCAGGGAGAAATCTTCCTGCTGCAGCAACATCACTGTGGCGATGCTCAGGGTGCCAGAGGGAGTGCTGCTCTAACCATCCTTTTTTCCCTGCAAAGGCATTTATATTTATAGCTGGGAGGTGAGGAGGGCCCCGCAACTCAGAAATTACCTATTCAACCGTCGGGCATAAACAATTTGAGTTCACCTGTGATTAGCATATATTTAATTTTGGTGGCACCTGTGGCTGTTCAGACCCCACTCTTGAGTGTGGAACTGTTGTGACCTCGTGGCTCGTGGCAGGGTGAATTCCTCCTATCTAAGAAAAAGCAAAGCAGCCACCTCGCTTCTCTTTAGAAGCAGATCCTTGCAGTGTAATGCTTACCCAAGGGTTGTATTTGATTTGGTTTTGCTGTATAAATCCCTCTGCCATTTGTATCGTAAAACACAATAGATATAAGGCCAAGCAGAAAGATTAAAAAAAAAAGAAAGCTAATGCTTTGCATGTCTTTGAGGACTTATTTTTATTCCCATTTGTTCGTCCTCTCCACTCTTGGCTGCCGCTGGGTCTGTTGAAATAACAAGCAGGAATGAGGAAAGAGGGCAGCTCTGTCACGAGCTTCCTTCAGTGGGAAGCGGCTGCGTTACAGCAGTTAACTCCAATGGCAACTGCCGCCTCGACAAGCAGATATTCATCTGTTGTGTACATCCCAACAGGAAACCTGGTTTTTTCCTGAAAACAATTGGATGATCAGTCAAAAGCCATTTTGCTGCAAAGTGGTGTTTAGAAGGAGTTTTTCTTTCCCTTTCATTTAGTAAAAAAATAGTCAGAACTCTTCTAGTGCTGCCTGAAGCTGCTCTGCTGCCAAGAAAACCTCCTGGGTCTGGTGGTGAGGCCTCCATAATGTTTCCGATTTCTCTGTAATTATTTTCTAATGAAATTTTCAAATCCAAGTATAATCAGGAGGTTAGACCATAGCGAGTTCACAGTAGGGTTTTTCAGTTTGTTTTTTCTTTTTTTCTACATCAGAGCTATCCTCTATGTAGAGGCAATAAGATCATTTTGCGCATGTAAAGGCACCTAAAATCAGGGTGGCAATGCTTTTTAACTGCAGGATTCGGCACTAGCATCGTTTTATGCAATTTTCTGTTTGGAAGTGTTGCTTTTGCAGCTGAAATTATTGTAACTGCCTGATCAGATTTATCTGTTAGTATGTCTTTTCATGGCTTAGTAAGTGGCTGGGGGATTAGGGTGCAGCTCGCTTTGCCAGCATTTCCCTCTGCTCCTGCTCATGTAATTTAGGGAAATGGCAGGGCTGATGCTTCCAGGGTGTTGCCAGTAATTTGTGATGCCTCCAGCCCAGGAAAGAGAAGTCAAAATGGGCTTAAAAGATGATGAAAGGTAATGGGGAGATGAGACGTGTGACAAAAACAAGCCGGGTATAAATAGTGAGTCTGGTGTAAATAGCGAGGCTGAGAAACACCCGAGCCCAGCTGCTAAGCACGGCACAAAGGTCGGCTTGCTCCCTGCTGCCACCTGAGCCATGCAGGGCGACTGTGTGGGTCCCGGTGGGCGACTCCACCTCGGCTCTGCTCCCCAGACCTCTCCTGCAGCCCTGCTGGGACACCAGGACCAGGATGGGCTCCCCAGGCTCCCCATCGCCTTCCCTCCCCTGCCTGCGGTGGGGCTGGAGCAGCAGCCATCCTTGACATGAACAGTGTGTTTGGAGCACACGTGGGTGTTTCATTGCAGAAAGGTGCAAAGCATGCTTGGGCAAGGTCCTGGGCTCCTTCAGATGTTTTCCCAGTTCCTGGTGCTGCCAGAACCGCGGAGCATGGCATGCCCTGAAGCCTGGGCAGGGCTGGTGCCCTGTCTGTCCCCCACGCACACCAATATGGTCCATCACAGATGGGAGATGTTTGATGGGCTCTTGGTAGCACTGCTGTTTGGCAGCTCAGCTGGAGCTGGGTACGGCAGCATCTCCTGAAGTGCCTGACAATGCGGGTGGGAATTTCACTTCAATAAACAGAGAATTTTTACTAAATCCAGTAGGAAAGCAGGTAACACAAGCAAGGAGGAAAGGTCTATGCATAGTAAGTTACATACAGCTCCAGGGGCTGGAAATGTGTACGAATATTGAAACTTTCCAGAGTTTTATAGCTCATGCTAAGAAGTATTGCAGGAGACAGACAAAATACTCAGGCTCCTCTACTCATATTGCTGCCAGCCTTTAGCCGCACTCTTCTGCCCCCAAATCAGGGGCAACAGAAGTGCCTGTGTCCCAGTTTGGAGCCAGGCGTTTCAGCTTAAACTACTCAGGAAAGTGGGCCTGGGCTAATGTATCAATGTAGTGTGATGAAGGGATGTAGGTCTTGGAGTAATGCTTGTACTCAGGAGAGGTAATGCCCTGGGGCTGGGCTGGGACTGGGGGCTTTTTATGGTTGGGTTTTTTTTTTTGTTTTTTGTTTTTTTTTTTTTTTTAAATGGTGCCAGCATTTGAGATCCCTTATATTTGTGATCAGGTTTAGACCACAAGAAACCTGAGATTTCATATCAGTTTACCCTGGAAATCTTGCTGCTGTCGCTGTGGCACAAGTGCTCTTGGATCCAGGCTGCTCTTGCAATTCATGTGTTCTGTGGAGCAGAAAGAAAAACATTTTGGCGAGGGTTCAGGAACCTTTCTCTGTTGTCCTGGTGATAAGTGCCTGATAAGAGTTCAAGGTCTTTTGCTTGCTTGTATAGAATAAAAGCAGCATTTCTTAAGTTGCTGCTAGCATCCATGGGCTCCCTGAGGGTGCTGTCTGTTGTCCCCAGTGTCTGGGCTATTCTTGGTGAGTATGATAAGGTTGTGCTGTGTGCGTTGCAGTTTGTCCTACATCAGAGGTGAGCTTTCAGGTTTCCAATCTTTCACATGCTGCAGTGTCTATGCCATGGCAAGCACGTGGGCTAAGCTGGATGACCTCTCCAAAGGGCTGGGACTTCATGGAAGGAGCATGGGATGGTGGCACAAGCCCATTGCAGTTGGTAGCCCTCCGCAGTGATCCCTGGAAGCAAGCCAAGGATGGCTGCTGCCTTAGCACTGTCATTAGGCTTCAGAGTTGACAGCCTGTGGAGAAGCAAAGGCAAGGCATGCCTTCTTGGCACTGCCACTTCCAGCTTTTTGTCATCTGGAGAAGATGGGACTGATGCTTTGTTTGTGATCTCAAAGACTAAGTGTGTCTGAGGGCTGGTTTTTTTAGCAGAAGTGTAAGGACGGTGATGTGGGGAGAGGTGAGGTGAGTTCGGAGCAGTGGGATGTGACATTCAGGTCTGCTCTCGGGGTTCCGGTGCGCTGAACCAGTCTCCAGGAGCTGAAGTCCTCAGGTTGCCTGCGGTGGTGAGGATGGAGCTGCATCCACTCCGCTCCCTTCCAGCCCCTGCTCTCACGGGGCTTCCCTGGCTCCGTCTGCCCGACGCTGTGTGTAACTTCCCAAAGCTAGAGCCTCAACTGCCTTCATTTCTGCAAAGGCCTGGTAGTCATTTCCCACTTATAAGCAAACATTCAGAGACACCGGAGAAGCTGAGCCACCAAGAAGACAAAGCTCTGTTGCTTTTAAAGCAGCTCATTCATCAGCGAGTTGTGTGGCGCAACAGCTCAGCTGCTGCTGAACCGAAACCATGCTCTGCTTGTTGTGTGGGGACAGGAAAATGTGCTTCTTGAGCAGGCAGGGTTTTCAATCTCTAGTTTGACTTCAGTTGTAAAAGTCTTGTAGATGAGGTGGCTTTGTTCTGAGTTTATTTTAATTTTTTTTTTTTACAATGAAAAGAAAAAAGTATTTATTTATTTATTTATTTATCCCCTTTCTTTTGCAGTGAGGCCTGGGTTTGTCTCACTGCTTTTCCACTGGTAGCCCGTGCTGTCTTGAGACCTTTCATTCTTCCTTACATCAAGAGGTCTTGATGGACACCTGCATTTGTAGGACAACAGGGATCTGAGGCGTGGTTGTTGCTGCAGACTAAAGGCAATTCAAATTGATTCAAATCAACCCTTGCAAAGGGAGGAATCTGCTTTTAACCGCTCTCCGGCTTTGGCACTTTTCTAACCTTCGTTTCCACTTGTGTGACCTGCCCGGAGGTGTGGGCTCACACATTCCTCCCGCTAACCCGGGCAGGGCATGGGGCGCCTGGCACGCGGTTCCGCGCTGACATGTTTCTTGAAAATCCGATGTGACTGAGGACATGCACAGCTTGGGGATGAATTATTGCCAGATCTCCCGGAGCAGCGCTGGAAACGGCTCCAGGGAACAGCACTCTTGCAAATGATCAGCCAGCCCCTTCCTCCAAGAGCCCCACAGAAGAAAATGTTTGCAGGGCTTAAAGGGGAAAACTGCTTCATCCAAAAAATCCCACAGAGGGGGCCAAGTGTTATGAAAACAGTGGCTAGTGTTTAAATAAATTTTTTAACAGTGTATTGGATATTTTAGTTAAGAGATTTGTTCTTGACTCATTAAAAAAAAAGTGCCCAACTTTTTAATAATTATTAATTAAATAATTATTTACCTAAATGTTGTATCGTGAGGGGTGGAGGGCACAAGCATGAGGTGGGCAGAGCTGAGAGCTGCGGGGCTGAGCCAGAGCTCCTCTCTCCCCTCCCGGCATGTCCCGTGGCCACTGGCCCTGCTCTGCCCAGGGGTCCAGCGCTGGCACGGGAGCCCAGGACAGGCAGCAGAGCTCCTGCCCACCGCCAGCCGCATGGTACGCACGGCCGGGCTGGTGCTTGCTGGGTCAGACTCCTGAGAAATCAAAGCCAAACCCAATGCATTTGGCTGTGGGAAGCAGACACATTCTCAGTTGTTTGGTTTTTGTTTGGTTGGTTTTGATTTTTCTTTTTTTTTTTTTTTTTTTTCCCCTCAGCTCAGGGAAGTTTCACCCTGAGATGTCCATCAATGAAGAGATGCTGGGTGTCACACAGTTCTGCCTCAGCTCCCTGGCCAAGGAGGTGCGTGCAGCAGCGTCCCTGGGTGTCCTGGGAGACGCGTGGCCTGCGATGGCCGCCCAGAGTTGTGGCTTGGGACCTGACTTGGGAATTAGCTCCCATTGAAGCTGCTGGGGTTCGCTTCAAAGCTGGGCGTGAGCCAAGTGCTCTGAACTGGGACACCCCCTTGACTGGTGGTGGGAAGAGTATGTTGCTCTATTCCATAATTTGCAATTTGTTAGGAGCTAGAAAATACCATTTTCTGCTGAACTTCCGCCTCTGCAGTGACAGCCTGGCTCTGTGTCCACAAGGCAGTTTCAGATGTTCAATTTGGGTATCTCCAGTGATGTTGGTCTGGCACAAAAATCATGAGATTGCAGAGAAGCAAAATAATAATTTACCTTACCCCAAATGTCAGAGTCTTTCTGTCTCTTTTTAATGATTTTTTTTTTGCATTTATATTTAGGGCTAATTTTCCTATTTAAAACTAGGCTATTTAAAACTAGGAAAACCAGAAGATTGCTGTAATTAAACTGGGACCAGGGTACAAATCACCGGGGCTCCTGCCACCGGAGTTTCCTCTCCAGCACAGCTGACTGGTGGTGCCGGTTCCACTTGCCTTGTTGCTGCAGCAGCCAGAGTATCAGCAGCCAAAGGTTACCCCCTGCAGTCCACCTAAAGCTACTGCAGGTATAATACCAGCTGGATTTTATTTGTCAGTGCAGGTTTTCATGTTAAAGAAAAAAAAAAGGGGGGGGAGGGGGGTAGAGAAAAGCAGCTTGCTCCATTAAAATCCTGAGTCCATTCTACTGACTTCAGCAAATGCAGGGGGAGTTGTTAATGGCATGAAGGAATCGGCAATTATTAGCACTTTTTTTCTTCCTGGGATGGAAAAGTTTTCCAGTGAGATGAGGTAAATTAGTTCAAGAATTGTGCTATAATGACTAAATCCACAGGTTGGCTCCAGCCGCAGTTTTGCTCCTCACCCATGACCAGGCATGAAGAAGGAAGGGGCTAAAAGTTTTTGTGCTTCAAGGGACAACTGAGAAAATTCACTGGGAAACATGATGAGGGATGCTAAAGCTACATGGCAGCTCAAGCACACACCTAAGAACCAAACTGTTGGAGGCAGTGGGGATTTTGGGGAAGGATTTCTGTCTATTCTCTTTTCTTATGACACCCCCTATTCTGGGTGCACCCAGGACTAATGGACCTTAGGTAATCCAGCCAAGACTTCATGGGCATCTGTGCCAGCACTTCCCAAAGTGGTTTGGGCTTGCTCTTGCCAAATTTAGGGAAAATCAGCTGAATGCATTACACAGAGGTGACAGCTGAAAAGTCCTTTCCAGCTTTACCTGCTTAGATCCTTTTCCAAAGGAAAATTGAGCTCCTGAAGAACACGCTGGCCTCGTCCATCACCTACATCAATGTCTGCCCATGCTTCAGGGGCACCTACCTCATTAGATTGACCCACCTCATGTTAGGGATGCAGTGGGGCTTGGCCAGCAGTTGGCAGGGACTCTTAAAGAGATCGGGGTGCTTTGTCCTTCTCTAACATGCATATACAGAACCCGTGAGCTCTTAGCTGGCTGCTGGCACAGCCTGTGTTTTCTCATGTGAAATTCAATAAATTCAGCATTTTCAGGACCTTGGCATAATCAGGGTTTTCAATCTTCTCCTTCATTGCCTTCTAATATACCCTCCTAACAATTGACTGTGTGTTGGGAGAAAGCCAAACGCAGGGTAAAAGACTTCGTTTTTCTTTCCCATAATTAAATGTGGTGTTTGCTGCTGTCTCTCCCGCTCGATTAAGGGTTCATGTATGGTCTAAAATGCTCTTCGGTGAACTAGCGTAAGGTGTGTCAGGATTCGACCAATATTCTCCCTCCCACTGTGTCTGTGCAGCTCATGAGGAGCGGTGGGGGCCTGGAGATGGGCTGTTCCCTCAGCCTCTGTGGGGTTGCAGGATCAGGTTGAGGGGGGGCGTTGCGAGGCTGTGTGCCCACCTCCCCTCTCCCCGAAGCAGCTGTGTCTGGAGATGGAGCCCAGGACCCCTCTGTGTGCCGTTGTGGCTGCACGCGACTTGTTCCCACAGGAAACTTCTTGGATATCGGAGGAAACAGCTTTTTACTGCAATCCTGTAAAAAACACTTGCAAAACCTCTTCCTGATCTCCGTGTTACAGGCTAATTGGGACGGTCAGCTGATAAAAGAGTCCTTTTTTTAATTATATCGAAAGACACATCAGAGAAACGTTCTCTGAGCTGGACTCTGGCAACATCTAAAGCACTGCGAGCAATGGCAAAATAACATAGCAGGGTGTTGCTGACTAACGGATGTGTGAGTTTCGGGCCGGGAGGCACAGTAAGGATAATAACTTTATTATTATTATTATTATGAACTTTCTACCGGTTCAGCAGGAGCTGGAAGTGAGGCGATGGCTGGGGTCCTCGGCAGGAGACGAGCAGCGTGGTTATCCCAGCTGGCAGCCCTGTCCTGGGGAATGGCTCATCACCACTTGGAACGTTTCCCCAAAAACCACTCCCCGGAGCCAGTACCCCTGTTGACACGTCTCCCAGGGCTGCTCTGTACCACCAATCTCCATACGGAGGGTGCTGGTACGTACCTGGGTGGTATGGCTTTTTAAAGAGGCACCATACTTCTGCTCCACTTTCCAGCACAGCCCCAGTGCCCACTGGGAACCTGTCCTCGTTATATCCTGCGCCCAGCCCTGCTCTTCACCCTCCAAAATGTTCCTGGAGCCTTCTGTCCCCACTGTGTTAATTAATTTGCTTAATTCTTTAACTTTGCTAATTCTTCCACAACTTCAGTTTCATTACCAAGTTGAGAAGTAGTCTTTCTGCTATGGGAGGACGGGTCGTTACCATTAGCAAGCTGGGAGAAGGCTTGGCGGTGAGGGGAATGGAGCTGGCAGATAAACCTGGGACGTGGCTGTGAGTCCCAAGGCCTCCTTGCCTGGAGGTACCTCTGCTCCTTGAAGAGCGACCTTGCCAGGTGGGATCTCTGACCACTGCTCTTTCCCCACCACCTCCCGCATCCCTCTCTATGTCCTCCGGATAAACAGCCACGAAAAGGGAGCCTTTGTTTCCAGCAGGGAATGGAGGAATGGCTCGTGGTGGTACAGATAACCCTGCCTGCAGACAAGCAGAGAGGCTGCAGTAGGAGTGGGAGGGTGCGCAATGAATTATTCACCAGCTGTTTCCTCTCCTTCCAAGAAAGTTTGCTGTAAAACCAGGGGCCAGAAGTGGGGCGCGTGAGATGTGTGACCAGCCACACACAAGGAGTTGGAGCTTTCGGCTCCTCAGTCCACCCTGGTCAGGTGCAACCTCCTGGTTTGTGCAAATCTGTGTCTGGACCTCTGTGGTGGGTGACTGTGGGTGGCACATAAATGTGTCTTCTTCACCCTCCTGATGCCTGCTGGAGGCCTGAAAATCTGACTTACAGAAGTGCCAGGTGCCTGCAGCTTTGACAGGAGTCATGTTTGACAGGAGTGATGTTTTAAACAGAGAACGTTTCATGGTGCCACGTACCCCAACACCTCAGGTCTTGGGACTTTCTGCTCGGGCCCCTGCAGCCTCTCTCTGTGTGCCTTTTTATTTCTACCTTTGGCTGAAAAGCGTTGGCTAAGATGTGAATAAAAAGCATTGCTGGTGGTTTTTTTCTTTTTTATTTTCCAACCCGGCTACTCAAACTGCCATGAAAAATATGTCCGTTCTTTTCTTTTATAACCTCTTATAAGCTCTCAATTTTAGCCTCCGCTCCCCAGAGCCCATAAAATAAATGGGTAGAAACGCCATAAAAATGAACAAAAGCCCGAAACGTAGCCATTTTATATTCTGACTGTCTTATTAAATGTGGATTTAAAAAAAAAAAAAAACCCTCTCCTTACATAAATATGTGATTGTTCATAAATCTGTAACTAATTTTAAGCTATTTGAAATAGCCTTATAGTAGAATGACCTTCTAGAAATAGAGCTTTAGCATGGGGCACCAGATGACCACACTAAAGGGTGAGAACAGAGCGTATGTGAGCTACCTGTATTTTAACATGTTCAGAAAAATTTTGCCTAAAAAACTCATAGGCTTCTAGGAAAAAAGGGAAAAAAAAAGAAAAAGGTTTAATTGTTCACTTGTTTCATGTATTTGGCTCTACATAATATTGTCCCTCGGGATGTTCAGCACCCTGCCATACCCAGGATCCGAGCACTGGAAGCAGGAATCAGCTGGCTACGCCACCTTCCTCTCCAGCCCGTCACCATCCTGCGCCCTGCCAGGGCCGCCGCCTGCATGGGGCAACCGCAGAGACCTGAGAGAAGTTACTGGAAAAGGAGAGTATCCTCTTGTACTGCGTCGTCTATTTGCATAACGGCTATGTCGGAGCTGGACGGCAAAGTCTTTTGTGTCTTCTGAGGGAAACTCACGACAAGGAAGGAGATAGAGGGGAGCAGATGTAAAAACAAACGGGCAAGGGTGCTGCGTTTCTGTCCCGTGTGGTGAATGGTGATGCACAGCGCATTGAAAACCCAGCCTGTGCGGCCAAGTCCTGCCTGATCCTCTGGCCACTCTGGATACAGGCGCTGAGAAGTACTTCCAGCCTCCCGGTCTGTATGCCGACAAGCTCTAGGCGTGAATTTGAGAGTGGTCCAGCCATTCCCCAGTCCCAGCCAGGTCCTGTTCCAAGGTTAAGTTCTGAATCCTCCTTCATCATTGCCCCAAGACAGGAGCACCCTTCACAGGTGCCTTCCTGCTCCCAAGTGTACCTTTGTCATTAAACCAGAGGGTGCTCTGGGCTTGCCCTCAGTCCATCTGGGAAGAGAGGAAAAACGGAGCTTGTATCCCAAGGAAAGGTGGAAACAGCTGAGCTGTTAAGAGGAAAATCCAGCTGGATGTCCTGGTTCTGCCCAGGCTCTGGCACCCATTCCCTCTGCAAGTGCTTTGGAGACGGGTTGGCATGTTGCTGCCCCCTTGGTGGAGACCGAGCTTGCCCCAAAGCGGCCAGCGTGATGACAACCTACGTGATGACGTTCCTGGCAGTGGGTATAGCAAAGTGTTGCCAGATGATGAGACCTCACACAGTCTCAGGGATGCTTTTAGATTTGTCTATTAATAACTCCCTGTGTTTTCAATTCTGGGAACATAAATATGTATCTGCAAATGCTCCTGATTGTCACAGGCTGGGAGTTGGTGAATGGGTGACTGATTTCAATTCTGTCCAACGTAAAGCTTTGTGATTGATCGGTGTGGCCAGACCCGTCCCCCTCCTCACCTCGTTTCTGTGCCAAAATCCTGGGTGCCTGCGCTCATTACAGTGACAGGCTGGGAACAAAGCTCAGGAGAAAAGCTGCAGGAGCAGGGCAAGTCCTGGAGCAGGCTGGCATAACTTCAACTGATTTGAATGTGAATTACATCCATTCAGGCCAGGCCTGGAATTTGCCCCTGGCATGGGCTGGCTCTCTGCAGCTTCACTAAACCAGGATGTTTGTGCCCCAAAATGCTGTTTGTGGGAAAAGAGCTGAGCAAAAGCAGATCGTGGTGCCAGCCTGAGCTGTGATTTTTCCTACGAAAAATGTGACTAATATGAGTGATTCTTGTTTCTTGCGATCTAACTTAGATTTTAGCTTTTGTTAAAAATTAAAGTAGTTATGAGCGCGTACAAACGTGTGTGCGTGGGATGCAAACACACAAACTCCCACCCATGAACACACGCTCTAGATGCTGGCTGATTCTAATATAAACATTTTGTTTCTGGATTTAAACTTCCTCCAGATTCAGTACTTTTGGAGTTGAGATTTTGTCCCACTTTACAAAGGCCTGCTGAGATGTTGGATTTAACCTTGTTGCTGCCAGTGTCTTGGGTGACTGAGGATCTGAGCTTTGTCACGTCGTCCTCTCTCTGCCCCCGAAAGTCTTTTTGGGCTCTGGACTACGTGCGCTGCTGTGTTTGGGGTATTTGGGTATGTTGGCAGGGACCCCAGCCTGGAGACTGGCATTTCCACTTACCCCAAGGGTCACTTTGTAGTGTCTTTTAGCTGTTGGGTGACTAAATTAAAGTAAGTGTTCAACCCAGTGGCAGTGTAGGAGGGACATCAGTGACCCTGCCGATGGGAATATGTGTGCATCTAAGACCAAATACAGCGTATTGTTTATCAAGAAGGTATTTGCAGGTGACAAATTAGATCTCCTGAGACAAGACCTGCCCTGGTCCCTCTGCAGCTGGTGGGACCATGTCCCTGTGGTCAGTGCTGCCTCTCCATCCTCTGGAAACACAAAAATCACCCAGGCTGAGCTGCTGCCTCCCTGCCAGCTCAGCATGGATCTGCCAGCTTCAAATATCACCTTGAGCTGTTATCTGTTACAAATGCAGCTCTCCCAGGCATCAAAGAGAACACTGAAAAAGACTTATCAGAGCTTTCACTCCATCCCAGCTGCTCCGGGCAGGACAGTCACCCCTGGGAGTGAAAGAGGAGACAGCTGTGCCCCGCAGAGGTCATGCTTTGCTCCAGAAGCAAATGGCACTTCTGGGAACTCTCCGGCCACTTTAAAAAGTCTTAATAATTTTTAAGTCCCACACTTGGGCTAAGGTAAAACAAATGGCAATTTAGGGAGTATGCATTCTAGTCACTCCCATGAGAACTGCTTTAGAACTGCTTTAGGCATTTGTAGTCTGGTGCAAGACTCTTTGCAAGTATTAATTTGGTCTTGTTCCAGGGGGGACTTCCTGGAGAAAAAAATGGTGAGAAGTCAAGCAATGTAAAGAAAGTGGAGAAGGAAACTGGAAAGTGAAGGTCTTGTCTCCCCTGGCCTATTAGAACCAGCATCCTGTTTGGAGATAGTCTTCACCAAAGGTGGTGAAACGTCCTTATCTAGATCTCCATGCCTGAGCACAGAAGGGGACAGAAGAGTGGTTTTGGCCCCAAACATGCAGAAATAGGAGGGTGAAATCATACCTTCCCGCTGCAAAGCGCAGTGGCCACCTGGCCTCCCATGGAGTAACCCAGAAGCCTAGTGCAGTGAAGAGCAAAATGTGGCTGGAGCGATCCAACCCCTTACGGAGCTGAGGAGAGCCTGAAGTCAACTAATTTTGTTTGTGTAGTGTAATCTTGTGTTAGTTTTTAAAATGCTAAATCAAGAAATCAAGATTTTTCTCACCGCTGGATTTAGTTCATTTCCAGATAGGATAATGCAGCGGAGTGCCACATTCATTGGAGCCATTTTATTTCATCCCATTTGATTTCGAAGTTTGGTTTGAATAGCTGAGGACTTTCCAATAAAATAGTTTTGTGCTCTGCAGGCTGCTCAGAGCAGGTCGCATTAATGAACATTAATACTATGATTTCTCAGAGATGGACTGTAAGCCCCTGGGCTACCAAACGTCAGGCTTCCCATTCTAGCACCATTTTTCCCCAGCAGAACCGAGGCTGCATGAAACAAGCTATCGCTGAGATTTTAGTGGCCAACAAACTCCATTAGAGAACCAGTGCAAGTTGCAGGGCAGAATGAGCACTCTGTGCTGAACTGGGTGGCGCTGGTTTGGAGGGTGTTGGTACACCAGGAACTAGCGGGAGACAGTCCCCTGTGCAAAGGCTGACACAGGATGCATGACTCATACTTAATGGGCCTTCCACTGTGTTTGTTAATGTTGCTGTCCCAGATGGCCTGGGAAAAGCTTGTCAGGAGAGATCCCATGGTGGGCAGTCCATGCGCAGCCTCCTCTGCTGCTGCAGAAGGGCTGGAGAGAGGCTGCCGGGCTGCGTCTGCCCTTGCCTGCCTCTGCCTGACTTGGTCATCCTTTCCCTGAGGTGGGACGAATGCACACATGCATTGAGAGAACTTTTTGGGGAATCCTTTGCCATTGGGAAAGTCCCCCCCGGTTCCCCCCGGCTGGGGGCCAGATAACCTTAGTAGCAAATGGGAGCTTCCCAGCCTGTTCCTTAGGACAGCTCGGACGGAGGCATCCCCTGGGCAGTGTTGTGAAAGTGGATCTGTTTTTTTCCGTGACACAGATCTCATTTTACCTGCCTGTTTCCTACCCACCAGCAGCTCAAGGAGCCAGCTGTGTCTTATGTTGAGCCCTTGCTTGAAGTCAGCAGTGTTTCCGCAGCTTCCAGTCGCAGGTCTGAATGCGCCGATGACCAACAGCTTCCAAGGACATCCCACCCTCCCCTCCAATGCTGTCTTCCCTGTCCCTTGTGAAACAGAGAGGTATGAACAAAGAAGGAAATTAAGGAAGTGACAACGATGACAGAGTCCAACACAAACCAAATGAATCAGCAGACGCTCTGTTTTCAATTATTTAGGTTCAATAAACCAAGTCTTCAGGGTTGAATTTTTCTTGTTTGGTTCATGCTGGGTGCTCAAATCGCCTGCAATAGTTTGCAAATATAGATTTCCGCCTCCTGTGTAAAAACAGTGAGATGAATAGTTTTAGCACAGCAAGTTCTTGTAATACTGTTCTGGTTTCAAATATTCGAGGAACCTTTTAGATCCCCAAGTCCTTGTTCTTGCTATTAGAGTCAAACCTTAGCTTTCATTTTATTTTAATTTCTGTTCCAGCTCTCAACTTCTAACTTAATATTTTGCCCTAGAAAGGCTTAGGACAATAAAGAAATTAAAAGACACTCCCAAATGCATTATCTTAAGATCACTTATGATTTTTATATTAGATAATTAGTCTGGTGTTATCTTTAAGTGCTGGAATCACAGCTGATAATGTCAAAAAATAGAGTATTCAAGATAAGGTCCCTTTTAAACAAATAGTATGTAAGACGCTGACCAATACCAAAACCTCTTGAAAAAAACACATGACACAAAGGAATATAGGTGGTGTGTGCAACCCAGCATGGTTTCTGCCTGGTACCACAGGATGCTGGGTGGATGCAGACCTAGACCCGGACCCAGCACAGCTCACTTGCCTCCGAGCCCTTACACTCCATCATTGCCCAGATACTCACAGAAACCACCTGGATGGCTAAACCCCTCACCAGGTGGGTGGTTAAAGCTTTCATTTAGACAGAAGAAAACCCTCAACAACCTACAGGTCCTACAGATTGGCCTACAGGTGATTGCTGTTAGCTATTAACGCTGGCTATAGAGAGCACCTAGCAGCTGGGGGGTCTGGTTTGGGAATCCTGGAGAGGAGATGCTGCCTTAGGGCATTGCTCTTTGCTGGTATGTTCAGATACAAATGTATGACAAGCTTGGGATTTGGGCTGGGGGGAAGCTTGGTTTGCTAAGCTTTCTATGGGGGGCTGAGCAGTGCCTCTGTCTTGGAAAATGAAGGTGGGCTCCTGCCTCCCTGGAGGGTGTAAGAGCTGGGCTGGGTGCTAATGAAGCTTCTGTGTGTTTTGGAAGATGGAGAAGTGGAGCCTGTGTGATGTTCAAGGGTTAGCGAGCTCTATGTGCCTTAACGATGGTGAGTTCTGTGTGGGCTGCTCCCTGGTATGGGAAAACCTGCCCCTCTAAGTTATTCAGAGCTGGAACCCAAGGAGCAGGTGCATCCCAGGGGAGCAGTTTCTGGCATGAGGCTGGAGGAAGATGTGTCTGCAGGCAGCTGGCCTCAGGGGACATCTCCCAAAGGTCCCCCGTGGTAACTAGTCAGTGCTTCCATGGTGTTGGTGATGCACGTGGGAGCAATGGTCACTGCCCTGGCTCCGAGTCTCCATGACCAAAGTAATTATTTCTCTCCGAAGTATCATCTTGCGGCTTCGGATGTGTCGCTTTTAAGTTGATTTGTGGCTGGGTCCGGCCCTTCCAACAGTGGATCAACATTAACAGCTGAAGGCTTAACGGTAATATGCTTAGTGTAATAAGATTTATTATTTTAAATGCCTGATTAAGAGCCCTAGGGACTGGAATCCTCCCTCTCGCTGGGGCACTGGCAAGCACCATGGCAGTGGTGGGTGAGGTTTCTCCTCCTCCAGCAGCCACCGGTGTTGTACACCTCGCTCCCATGCCCAGCCTGCTTTGTAGGTGTAAAAAGGCATTTTGTTCTGTTCCTACCACCCTCAGCTCCTGGTGCTGGTTGCGTCAGGGACTCTTCTGACGTGGGTTTCTGCCCTTTGAGCTAGATGGCCATCGCTGAGTTGCTTCATCCTGGCTGGGAAACAGGCTGTACGTGAGGATACTTCCACATGGGGTTGTGGAGCACAGACCTTTGCATCCGAGCAGCTGCATCCACATGGGGAGCGGTGCTACAAAGCACCTGTGTGTTGCAAAATTAGCCTTACACGTAACGGTGCAGCTTGTGATATGCCCTGGACAGGGGGAACAGGCTCAAAGCGAGGCGAGAAGGAAAATATGTTTCTGCTTCTGGCAGCTCAGCCTTCAAGTTTCCAGACGAAATATAAATTTCAGCTTGACGATAAAGTATATTCTGCTAAGTGTCTTCAACTATATATTCAAGCTGTACTGGAGAGTCAGACCAGAAATTTAGAAGATAATTGAATCTGAATATTAAACCAGCAATTCCCCAGAGGGAAATTTTCTCAACTTGTCTGATTCTCCAAGGAGACAGTATTCCCAAAGAACTAATTTTGTAACTAATTATCAGATGAAATAAGGCTCTATCGATGGTTTAGAAGGGCTAACTTGGCACTAGTTGAACGCATATGGAATTTGTCATTAGTAATAATGAAAAAATGGTTTGAAACTTTTTCATTGAACGTGCAATTTTTCATTGAAAATGCACTTGTAAGTAAACCCACATTTCCTCTCAATCAGCGAGGTTGGTAAAGGTGGTTCTGCCCTCCGTAACCTGTATTGAAAGGGATACTCTAATTTTTTACAGCAGTTTCCCTTTATTCGATGACCTTTTACAGGAACCAGTGGAAGTTGTCATGATGTGAGCAAGAGACAGCAAAGTTGCCAAATGTCTTGGAAACACAGGCAGCTACTTTTAGGAAAGCGGATGGCTAAGGGCTAACAGGAAGGCAACTGCTTGATTCCAAATTTAGATTCAGTGTCCCAAATAACGTAAGTCTGCTGAATTCCTTCTCTGTCTATTCGGGCCCCCTTATAAATCTTGCCCTCAGGATGCTGCGTCTCAGGACATTCAAATGTAAATGCTTTTCCCATTTGGCACTAGTAGATCAGGGATGATTTACTCTTTATTATTAGAGTGTTTTGGAAAATACACTGATTTCCCAGTGTAGTCTGCCCTGGGCAGCAGAGGAGCATGCAGAGCAGCTTTGGGCTGGGGTGGGGTGGGTGGAGGAGTTGAAAAGAAATGGGCTGGAGGAGTGGAGGGGGTTGCTGGGGAGAGGTTGATGCTGTTCTTCCCGTGGATGGACTTTCCAGGAGAGGAGAAGGGGCTCTGCTTCCCTCCTGTCTTGCCTGTTTCTCAACAGGAGTGGATGTGCTGGTCCTCCCATCTGGACCATTGGGTCCCTGTGATAGATGTGCAACGCGTGTGGCTGTCCCCAGGGGGGTACGGCATTCGTCAAGGAGCAATAGTGAATGAGGGACCAGAGGGTCAAATGCTGCTGCTTTTCCTTCAGTCCTTGGCAATGGGGTAAAATTCCATTCCCAAAAAGGGAGAGTTGTCCTGGGCCTGTCAAGGGACTGGCATTCAGTTCCCAAAACAGCAAGGGAGCTGTGAGGAGTGGGGAGATGCTTGAAACAAGCCATTGCCAGGTGGGTGTTTGTTGGCTGGGAGGACTTGGGTGGATGTGTGAAAACGGGAAAGGAGTAAAACTGGAAAAAGAGTGGGAAAGAGAAGGATCTGACTAATAGGCCTGTGTCTGAGGGCCATGTGAAATGTGCTGCAGAGCCTGACAGTATATCCTCACCAAAGTGGGGTGATCAGCTGCATCCCTCTGCCTAGCAGAAGGAGATTGCGCGCTTCAGTCCAGTGTCCCGCACAGCGCCTGCTAACCTGTGAAATAAAAAGATGGATTAGGTCAACAGGGCTGATGGCTGATCTATAATATATTGCTGCATCTATGTGTTGGCTGAGCAAAGCTTGTTTAACCTTGTGAACCAAGTTAGTGTGCACAGGTACTCAGAAGAAATTATGCAAATATTGGGTTTTGCCAGAGCAACACAAGCAGAAACATCGGGGGAAGAAAAAATCCTGTTTGCTTCTGCAGTTCTTCTCTCAGCAGGGACAGCCAGGCTGAGGAAGGAGCACAGTAGCCCCCTGTGCACTGACCTCCCTTTCCCTTCCTTTCCTGCCCCATCCTGGATGGCGCTGGTGCTGCTCTGGGCATGTCCTGCAAGAGCTGGGTGCACCTCTGGTGACAGGACTTGTCCTGCAGGGCGTTCACACCTGAGCCATGGTTGTAAGGAGCACAGAAGGAGAAACCAAACCCAAAAGCAGCTATAGACACCATGTGCTCAATCTTAACTCTGTGTTGGTGTCATAGGGACCCCTGAAGCTCCTGCATGGAGGGATGTTGTCTAGCTGGGAGGGTGTGAGCATTCCTGGTTGAGGCAGAGCAAGAGAGTGGGAAGACTTTTGCTGCCCTCCACAAATGAGTCCCTGCTTCCTTGTCCTGCTGGGATGCAGCAACCTGCCCTGCGTCCTGATCAGGTGCTGCTGGCTGGGAGACACAAGGACCTGTGTGCCTCTACCCACAATCCTGACCTGCCCAGTGGCTGGTGATGCCCAGAGTCACCCCAGAAAGAGTGTGGGGGCTGTTCTTATGTGGGGGTGAGTGCCCAAGGTGGATGCTAGCCCTGGGAGGCATCTGAGCCTGGAAGAGCTTCCCCTCAGCAAATGCTCATGCTAGGTGACTCTATGGCACAGTCATGCAGTGGCAGCCGTCCAGTCCTGCAAAACAAAGCAACAGAAACCTTAAACAGAAGTAGCTGAATGGCACCAATGGGGAGGCCTGTGAAAGGCCTGAAGTACTCTGCTTGGGACCATCTCTCCAAAGCTAAGTGGGACAGTGCCCCAAACTGACATGGCCCCAAGCTCCTGGTGTGGCTGGTGGCACCCTGGGGTGGGTGAAACCTGCTAGGGAGCACATGGTGAGCCTGGTCAGTGCTGACTTGTAAGGCAAAACCAGTCATGTCTCTCAACTTCAACTGTTTTTAAGTGGAGGAATGGCATGAAAGCCCAGTTCTCTTCTCATATGTGCTGGTTTTCCACCAAGCCATGGCAAGAGTCTGGCTTGTGCTGGTGGAGTGGAAGAGCATTTCAATGTTGGTCTGACCTGCTGTGCTGAAGTCCGTGGAGTTATTGCCATGAGCACACCAGGTCTTGCACTGATCCTCCCCTACTGGATTCGTAGTCAGGTTGCCAAAGAAAATCAACCACTTGGGAAGGTGGGCAGCTTTTTTTAGCAGCTGGAAATGCCTCTTGGATTTTTGTGGCTCCCCTTGAAGCTTTGCCTGTGGCTCTGCCCTACAGGAGCTGGTAGGGATTCACCCCGAAACCACTGCTGGGAAAAGGGGCTGCTCCAGCCTCCATGGAGCTTTGGGGGGTGCCTGTGTCTCAGGACTGAGTTGCAGCTTAAGGGCTTGACCCCAGCCTTGGGGCGTAGGGTGGCACGTTTGTCGCCGGCAAGGCCAGCAACTCCCAGCCATGCTGACCCTCCTTCAGAGACAACGGGCTGCTGTCCTGGTGGGCTGGGTCATGCAAGATGCTTTGAAATCTTCTTGCCAGTGGGGATATTTGATCTTGCTTTCCTCATGGGATGCTGGTGCGAGAGCGATGCAGTTAGCCCGCTGGCAGGCTGCAGCAGCTCCCAGCGACCACTTCGTTCCTAACCCGCCACCTCCGTTGAATAGTTGGAGTGTTTCCTTCCCAAAAGCATTTGCATTTTAGAGGTTGGTAGCTGTTCGCTTAAATTCCTCTCTCCCGAGAGGAGAGACATCTCTTCAAGGCATTTCTTGTTGCTTGTTCCTACAAAACGCAGCAGCCTGTGGAAAACAGACTGGGTGCAACTGGGAACCGGATGGATGTAAAACGCCCTGGTCTTGTCTTGTGGGATGGCTGCAAACTGTGCTCATCGGCTCTGTGAATCCTGCTTTGCTTTCCATGGGACTGAGCAGCACGGAGGGGCAGGCGCTTGGCTCTGGTGTTTCTTATTACACAGCCAGTGGCTCCCGGCACTGGGGGGCTTTGATCACCCAATGCCGAAGCCATGGCGAGGGTCACTGGGGTTGCTGCCCGTTGGATCTTGCTGTCTTCAGACAGTGGTTTCTCACGCATGGGAGGAGCTTTGTTGGGAGCTGCTCTGCTGGGTTTGAATTTTTTTTTTATTTTTAATTTCCCCTGCCATTGTCACGGCCGGCGGATGGCTTTTTATAAATTCAACTCCACTAGAGGGCAATGTGATCTGGCATGGGAAAGGGAGCCAGCCAGCGAGGAAATGGCACGACGTGCACGTTTGGATGTGATGGCGGTGGGCGGTCATGGGCACTGGACTGGTGTGGGCCCGAGCAAAGGGCTCAGCTCATCCCAGAGGGGGACCCCAGTGCTGGGGTGAGAGCACCTCCCGTGTCGCGGCTCACCCACCCGGCGCGAGGCTTGCTGGGTGGCGCAGAGACAGGAAAGGGCTCCGACAGTCAATGAATGTCACCAAAAGGGGCGGGGGGAAGCCCAAAGTAACGCTGAGCACTTCTGAAATGGCAAAGAAGATACGTGGGTGGGAGGACGGGCAACACGCACGAGTATATGTTCCTGCTACGAGTAGAGGAGCCTGCTCTGGACACATCTTTCTCCTCCCTGAAGATGTTGAGGATGATTGCTCTGTGCTTTGAGCACCATCCAGTGCGGTGGGAGGTGACAGTGCCTGTCATGAGTTGTCTGTTCTCTTGTCGTTCCCCAGGGGGAGGTGGGTGGAGGGGGCACTTTGTTTCATAGGGTCTGGGTGATTGTATTTTACTCAATATATTGAACATAGAAGAGAGGGTCGGCTTCCTTCCCTGGTCTGGGTAGGTAAGGTTTGTTACAACATCACACCACTCAGTCTTGAGAATGCATGCGACATGGTGTGGCTTCTGCTGGGGTCCCAGGAAGCTGTAAAAACTGAGTTTTGTTGCATTTCTTTTTTCTTTTTCCTTTTTTAGGGGATTGAAGGTCAGCTGATGACCTGTGCGTTGTCATACACGATCAGGCACAATAAAACCTGCAGGGAGAGGGGGTGCTCCAGGCAGGTGACCAGCCCAGCTGTGGGATGGAGGACTTGGGGTACGCAGGGCTGGCCGGGCGGAGAGGTGAGGGTGATGGGGTGCCTTCATCGAAGAGGAGCTCTGGGCTTTGCCAACAGCGAGGGCAGAGTTGGCAAGTGGCTGTGGCATCTGGCCAGCAGCTGTGTGGTGTGGCTGTAAAGGGCACACACCTTCAAATATGGCTTGTTGGCCGCAAGCTGATCCCTCCCACAGGCAGAGCCTCCCCACCTCTGCCGCAGGCGCTCCCTCCCGTGTCCCTTCCTCTGCAGAGAGTCGTCTTCTTCCAGGGCCAAACGTTGCCCCAAAGTCTTCATTTCCCACCTGCTATGGTGGCTGAGCAATACATTGTTTGTCCATAGGGGAAAAAGTGGGGAGGAAGATGACCCAAGGGAGCCTTGATCTGCTCCAAATGTGATTCCAGGGTTTAAGGACAACTCTCCATACAAATTTCAGGCGGATGTGCTTCGGCAGTAGACCCGAGTGCTCCAACAGCCACTCTTGGCTTTGGCGTTCTTGCTGTTCTGTCAAAGCGCCTGCCCCGAGCTGTCCATGCTGGGCTGGCTGCTGTCCCCAGGGAAGGATGTGGTGCAGTACGAGTGGTGCTGGAGAACCTGTGGCACCCTAAACCCTCCTCTTGGTGGCCAAATACCTCTTGAGCCCAGGGTGGCCCTGGCTCTGCCCCAACCTGGCTCCTGGGGTAGCTGCAGCCAGGGCTAAGCGCTCCCTGTGGGGGATGTGGCACACCACAACAGCCGCCTGCCCTGCTGGAATTTGCACCCATTAAATTAAACGTGGAACCTGCTGCAAGGTGGCACATCAATAAAAAAATATGTGAATTGCTGACTTTGACATTCTCTCGCAGGAAAACCGACCTTGGCAGATGATAAAATGCAGCTGTACCAAGGAGTTACCTAATGAAGTTTGACTTTAGTTATTCTAGGTTTTCCTCAGCTTTAGGTAGATGATCTTTGCTGCATTAGCACTGTAGCAGCTCTCCTCTCTTCCTGCCCAACACCTTTGGCACAGGTGTATGGGACTCAGTGACTCCTTCCCGAAGGCTGGCAAGAAAGCAAAATTAATTCCAGTTTAGTCCATGATGTCATTTTGGTTTTCTTCTGTGGTTTATTTTTCTTTAATTTAATCTGCTCCAAATTTGGTCTTGCAGATATTTCCACTTCTACCCAAACTGTGAGCTTTTGACAGACAGGCTTATTTAAGACCTACAGCTCAAGGAAGTAATTAAGGTTCCACTGAAAATGCAGCCTCTTGAATGAAGGCAAAAGTGCTAAATTTGACTTAGTCTTACTTTATAATCTCGGGTTCAGCTTCCAAGCTACAGAACACTGTACTGCTGACTGTGGAAATAGGGTGCTTGGATCCCCCTTTTCTTTTTGTGGTGGAACCTCACAAAGGCACAAAAAGCCCCTGAAAACACATTTCTCTCCCTTCACAAACCAAAGCCTAAGACAGGTGTCTGCCAATGACAGAGAGGGCGTTAGTTTTTGTTATCTTCTAATATTTAGTATTGGAGGTACTGGGCAGGGGAAGACAGTCCTCAGCCCAAAAGCTGTAGGGAAAGGGTAAGTGGAGGAACGTGGGCAGCAGAAGATGTGGTGAGTGCCTGCCGTGCCCATGGCCCTGCTGGATGCTTGAAGCCTGTGGGTGGTGGAGGAAGCCAGCCCAGTGGGTGACGTTTCAGTGGGGGTTTGGTGCGTAGTGTATTGGTGGCAAGTGATGGGTGTGCAGGGTGCCGAAGGGAAAGGATGAGGAGAAAACTTTGGTTTCCCTTCTATGAGCCTGGTCCAGGCTGGGTTTGCACCAGCTGTGTGGAGAGCCAGAGGGGTGGCAATGAATCAGACCCACCACGGGGAGCCCGATCCTTTCCCTGAGTGCATTTCCACCTCCAGCCTTGAGTACTCGCTCTCCCATTCCTACCTCCACGGGGCTGCCAGTGTAACTTGGGGAGCATTTGGGCATCCGTCCTCCTCAGGTGTCCCCCAGGGCCACAGGACAGCCCAGGCGGGTTCCTGTGGTCAGGAGGCATGAGGGGTTGCTGTGGGGACTCTCTGGTTGCAAACACATGCAGCTCCTTTGTGGAGCAGCCACCAGGCTGAGAGGTGTTTTTTCTAAGCTGGTGTGGGGTATTCACCCTGTCCAGGCTCAGGTGGGGGAAACCTGCTTCCTCAGTGTTCCCCTTGTGAACCAGGATGCAGCCTGTCAGGTTTTAGGAATTTGATTTAAACGGTCTGCTTTTGTGTTCTGCGCCTGCTGTTGCCTGCTGTTGGAACGGGAAGCCAGTGTTGATCCTGAGCTGATGGAGGTGACTCTAACCCCATGTGTCTGTCCTGCTCCTCTGCTCCAAAGGGTGTCAGGGCTCCAGCAGCACTTGGCAGAGCACAGCAGAGAGCAAGCATTTTAAAAGCTTCCGGAAATACACATTAAATGACCTTTTTTCCCCCCTCCCTTTCTTTCTTTTTAGGGTACAGCAAAGGAAATGAGCACTTCTTCTAAAAGTTCACCTTCATGGCAGGGCTGGTCTTGTGGGAGCCAGGTGGTGTTCTTGTTTCACCAGGAGCAGGATGAGTCCCCTCTCCGTGCCTGGTTCTTGCACTGCTGACCGGAGCTTTGGAGCTTCCAGCCCTGACACCCTGCACAAGGGGCTGCTGCTGGCTGAACCTGCTCCAGCTCAGCTATGGCACTCCAAGCCCTAAGTGTGCTACCAGCCCCCTGCCCGCTGTTGGCCGTGGGGATGGGAGGGGGAGCTGCATCTCCTCAAGAACAATTTCTGTGTCAGAGAGAGGAATTTTAGGTCTGGCTCAGGGGGAGGGTGTGTAAAGCTAACACTACAGCTGCTTGGAAATATGCACAAGCGTCTTAAAAATTGCTAAAGACAAAACTAGTGTAGGATCCTTAGAAAATCAGATGATCAAACTTTCATCACAGAACAGCACTCCACACTGGTTTTTGTTTATCAACTTGCAGGCTCCCTTCAACAGCCTTCTTCTGTCATCCCCCTTCCTCCCCCTCAACATTTCTAAAGGTTTTCCTGGAAAGAGTGGCCAAGTAAACTGCAAAAGCTCAATGGAAAATTTAGAAACAACTCTTCTTTTTGAACGTTTTTTTTTTTTTTAAATACATAATTGCAGGGACAAACCTTCTTTTGTTTTCCGGAAAAAAAAAATTTACTTAGTTTCTTTACTTTCTTGGATGAATCACTGCTGTTAAGAGGAAAGCGCTACTGGTCTTGTCCCTATCGCTTCCTCTTGCGTCAGTACCTCATCTCCAGAATATGCGCTGTTAATCCTGTCTGAAGCCGGTCGCTGCCTTAAAATTCCCTCTTTTTGGCTGGCCAGGGACGTTGCTACTGTTTATCAATGAGTACACTTAAAACATACTGCTGGTGGGTTTTTTTGCTTCATGTTGCTTTGTCTGATTTCAACTTCAGGAGCTGGATGAGGGGAGAACCACGAGCTGGGCTTGCTGGTGCAGTGAGCACCCGCTGCTGGAGACCGGATGGCTGCCGCCGTAACCCCCTCACTGCAGAGCCCTGGTGCAGCACGAGCTCCCGCTGCCTGTCCAAATGGGCTTAAAACATTCTGACAAGTAAAGGGTATCGGCTGGCTTGATGCGTGATCAGATAGTGTTTGTCAGGGCTGCTTCAGCTGCATGGTTCATTAGAGATTACCCGGCTTCCCACAGCCCGCACGGCCCCGGCGTGTAGCACCCAGCTAGCCGCAGCGCTCCGGGTGACCCAGCCTCCCTGTGCTTGTACCTGAACAGCACCCGTTTTTGGGTGACCTGCTGGTGTTTGCACCTGGTGAGGGTGAAGCTGTGGCTGGAGATGAGTCCGCTTTGCCCCACCGCACGGTGGTGAAAACCAGCAGAGGAACAGCATTTTGGGTGGGTGGGGGGTGCAGAGCCTGGGGGCTGCCGATGTGCTCGGGTAACCCAGCCCTGGCAAAGCTCTGCTGAGGGATGGACCACTGGTCCTGACCTGGGGAGGAGCTGGGAGGGTCCTCAACCTCCATGAACCTGGAGCCAGCCAAGGGAGCACAGCCCCAGCCTGGGGGAATTTATCCCCGTTGTGTACTGAAGTGCAATATTTGGGGAAGCGGAGATGGTCTGTGTTTCCTCAGTGGCCTCAAGGGAAGCTGCATCTGGGGAGCAGGGAGTGGGAGGCATAGGGAAAAGCAGAGAGTGTTTTAAAGGAGTCCTCTGGAATTCCTCCACCTGCCTGTGCTGCAAGGTTAATGAGGAGGCTGCCTGGGAGCTTACAGCACTGCTGCTGCATTGTGGCGTTTGCTAACACAGCTTTTAAATCAAAGCAGGAGTGAGAGAGAAAGAAATCAACTGATTTTTTTTTTTTAAATTAAAAAAAAAAGACGAAATCCTTTAGACTTGGTGATGCAAAAAACATGAATAACTTTATCCCTGTCAAAATATCTTTTTGGGGATGGTTCCATGTGTGAACTGCCCCATTTTCATTGATTTTTTGCAATGAAAAGCACCCGACTTCTCACCGGGGTTGGCTCTGGCAATGTCCCTTGGTGACGCATTTGCAGTTGGCAGGGGGAGGAGGGAGAAGTTCACGTGGGGTCAAACGCATCCCAAGTGGGTGTTCCTCCGAGCGGGGAGAGCTGCAGCGCAGAGATGCATCTGCGGTGGCTCATTGTCCTCGGAAAGGCCCTGCAGGGCTGGGGAGGGACAGTAGTGTCCCTGTGCCAGCTCTCATATATGTTCAGCAGAGCCCTCTCCGCTCCTTGGTCCCACTGGCTCCACGTGGTCTCCCTGTGGTTTGAGGAGGGGCTGTGATGAGCCAGGGCCGAAGAGCGTAGGCAGCAGTGAGTGCCTGGAGGTGTGAGGCTGCTGGGGGCTGTTCTCAGCAGGGCAGTGCTTTGGGCGTTGCTTCGGTGGAGTTGCCCACGCACGTAGACATCTCAACCCCCAGTTTCTTCCCTTAAGAGACCTACCTGCTATCCCCTGTAGCCTTGATAAGCAGCCTGGAAAGAGGCACAGTCTCATTACAGGCAGTGCCAGGCAAAAGCCAGCTTCAGGTACACACACTGTAGGTGTCTGCATGTGCCTCCTGCATCCTCAGGTGCACCGTGCGTATGAGCCGTGTGACTGGAGAACTGCTACTGGCAGGTAAGTGGTGTCTCAATGTTTTTGGAGTTTAAAAAAAAAGTAAAAAATCTACTTGTCTTGTTCCAAATTATTTTAAAAAGCGAGCTAATTGTCTGGGTGATGGCCCTCATGCCAGAGAGTTCATCTTTCTGTCTAGCGCAGTAGCAGGTTTGAGGGTACAGACAAACTGCGACGATCAGAAGGAAAAATGAAGTGGTGTTGAAACAAAATATATTGAGCTGGACTGGTTTTCTTTGCAAGCATTTTGTCTTCTGACAGTTGCAGAAATCTTTGCATATCCCATGCTGGGACAAATACCCCTGGGACAAGCAGCTCAAAGGCGTCTTAGGAGGGGAAACTTTCTTCCGGCAAAAGCACGCACAAGTATAGGAGCACAGAGCAAAACCCTCTGACCTCTCCCTCCATCTCCTCTCGCAGCAATGGGTGGGTTCCTCAGGAGCTGCAAACCTTCCTCACTTCCCTTCTTGACTCGAGCCAGCCTGGATACCAGGGTTTTGGCATCTGAATCATACAATTTGTTGGCAACCTGAGCTATCTGGAGACTTGGGAATTTGCCACCAGGATGCAGAGCAAGACTCCACTTATAAGTTATGCTGCTTCTGTAACATACGTCCTTGAGGGCAAGTGGCGTGAACAGCAGCGTGCACATGAAATGCTCCCGTGTGGCTCCGTTCCTCTCCGCGGGGAGAGATGCGCGTGCGTCGGCAGCCCTTCCCAGCAGCTGGCATTTTGGGTGCAGTCTGGCCACATGTGTCTGACCCTGGATGGTTGCGATTTGGGACCTCAGAGCAGGAATCTGCATGCGGAGCCGGGGATGCTGGGGGAGGAAGGCGGCCCGCACGGCTGCGCTTGCAGAGCCGGCGTTGGCGGGCCGACCTGCTGGTAATGATTTGACCTCTTCCTCTTAATTGGTGGGCCCCGGTTGGGGCGATTGTAATTATGGTGCCTCCTCGCTGATGCTGAGCTGCTCTGGGTGGTAGACACACACGTAGCGTGGGGCTGGGCCAGCTTTCTGAGCAAGGGTGTTTTCACGTGGGTTGCCAGAGTCTGTGAAGACGTTTGGAAGTGCTGGGTGGCCTCTTTATCCCAGGAGGGTATTAAAGGCAACCCCGGAGAGGAAAATGCCAGGACAGGGGGCTTAGAAAGGCATGGAAAGGGAGCGAGGGGGAAGGGAGGCAGAGAAGGTTTTTGCCGAGGGCCTAATTAGCATGAGTGAAAAAATGATGAGAAGGTGAACAGAGAAGAGAGTCTGGGAAGGAAGGGAGAGCTGTGTGTATGGAGAGAGCAGCTGGTGGGGAGAAGCCAGATGAAAGGGAAGAAACTTGAAGCAGGAGAGGAGCAGGGATGGGGAAATGGGAGGTGGGAGGGAAAGGGGGAGGGCAGGAGGATTAGTTGTTTTGAGGGACTTTTTCAGCAGAAGAAAATTAAGGTTAGGGGAAATGGAAATCTGTGGAAAGTAGAGAGGAGAGATGAACTGAGGGAGGAAATTCCGTGCTTTTATATTTTTCCTCTCCTGGGAGGGGAGAAATTGGTTTCAGGATAGCTCTGCACTTGGTTACACTGAGTGGAAAACCTGGACAGTCAAAGCAAGAAAAAGAGCACCAAGGTCCACAAGGAATGGAAAAAGAGCAAAGGAACAGAACAAACTGTAGAAATGTTTATTGCAGAAAGTCTGCAATTGGATTTTCTTTTTCCTACTAAGCAGGGTAGAAGTGGGTTCAGCTCCCCTGCTCTCTCTGGAGCAACCCTGGGATAACTGTTTCGCTGTTTCTCTGTTGGCTATGCTGCTGCTGGGTTACATCCAGGCTGTGCACATGTGAGCAGGGCTCATTGCCCATGGAGCCGTTCTTCATTCCCAGGCCTGTGCCGGGAGCTTCCCTGGCAGTGCTGGGTACGGGCGCTGGCTGTGCCTGGATCTGCAGTCCTGACACCAGGCGCAGGGCTCTCGAAGCACGGTGAAGGGGGTGCTCTCCCTCGTGAGCAGCACCCCAAGGAAGATAAACCTCCCCAGCAGCCTCCCCTGCTCCATCTCCCAGCTGCGTGCCAGGTGACAGCTCAGTTTTCATTATTGAGCAACAAACTTTTTCACACCCCCTTCGGAGCCAGGGCTGTTGAGCTGCGCTGGCGTGCAGTGCTCGGGATGCTGAGCCCCTGGCTCCATCTGCGACTCCCAGAACATGCAGCTGGGAAGGAAACTCAAACCAGGGAGAAGCCCCAACCATGGTGCCAAGAGCGAACCTTTGGACGTGGCTGTGGTGGGACCATCTCTGCTGTTGGGCAGACCAGGGTGCACGTAGGTCTCTGTTGCTTCTTGGTTTCATTCTGCAATGTCCACCCTCTCTCATTCTGGTTACGTGGGTGTATCATGTAGAGAGGTCTCCACTGCTGTTCTTGCCTGGTTTGTACAGCAATGCTGGTGTGCCATCACTGGCAGAGAAAAATCAGACCTGATTCAAGAAGTTATTGGCTGAACAGTACAGGCTATGCCTGTCACCTGATGGCCGGGTGTGCGTAAAACAGCACTGAGTAGCCTGGGAACTGGATTATAGGGTTTATTTAAACTGTATGTGTTGGGGGGGTTTTTTTGGTTTTTTTTTTTTTTTTTGCAACTTCATTTTATGTATGTGAAATTTTGACAGACCTGGTGAAAACGTGTAACAGCTTTCACATCACTTTTTCTTTTTAAATCCCTGTTTTATTTCTTACCGTAACGGTCTTTCATAAAATAGAATGAGAACTACCCATGTAGCCTATCAAAGGTGCTCACGGAAAGGGTCCTGAAGTGAATTATAGATTGCTTTGTGTTTTAATGCACTTTTGCTTCAGCGTGAGGCTTGCACTCAGCAGAGAGGGAAAAAAATGTCTGTTAAGTTGAAGTCATTATCAAAATAATGAGGCCATAATAAGGGCCCAAATCCTGCTCCTTGTCACCACTCAAGCAGTCACGCTGGACCAAACGCATCCAGGAGTAAAGTGCCAGTCCCATAGAAATCTCTGAATCAGCTGTAGCGGTGGCATAAATCAGGAGTGACTCCAAAACAGCTGCCAGCGTCACCCTTCTGCCCTTGCCCTTCAGAGGTGTTTCAGAAAACAGGGACGGCACGCTGTGAGCTGTGAAGTCAGGGACAGGAGTACAGCGTGGTCCGACGTATGCCAGTGCCCTGGGCGGGACTCGGGCAGCCCAGGGGGATCGCTCCGGTTTAGTGTCCGTGCGTGGCAGCATGGCAGGGGTGGGGGGTCCCCGCGCCTTTGCAGCTAGCCCCCAGCAAAGCCATGCTGTTTTGCTGCCCGTGTTGCTTGCCCTTGATCCATAACACACCTCACTGTGCAAACAGGGTTTTGCCTTTGATGGGAGGGAGAAAAAAAAATCCAGGACTGGGCAAAACAGAAAGCAAAGTGATCCCGGATCAGCATAGTGAATCCCATCTGAGGACGTAAGTGATGACAATGACCGTGGATGTTATGAGAAAACCTTTCTTATGGCATCTCTGCTCTAATATATCTGTGCTTCGGGCAAAAGGCACAATCTGACTTGGCAACAGATAAAGGCTAAGTGAAACTTTTCTTGTTTATTTTTCTTAGCTTTACAGCTCATAACTGGAGTGGCTGGGTTTCTTCCACAAAAAAAAAGCAAAAAATCAATGACATTGAAATGGCTAAAAGCTAAAAAAAAAATTAAAACTGAACAGTTTCCTGTTTTTCAAAAAAATTCAAACAACATTTTTTCAAACTTTTCTTCTATTTTTATATTTTTATTCAATTAATAGATGATATAATTAAATTCAATTTTAATTAATTTTAATTAAAACCTTAACATCATGGTTCAGTACCAAACCAGGTATTTAATTTCACATTAAACTGAAGTGCCAGTAGCAATAATACTTGTGTTAATAGCCATTTTCGTAATACAAATAAAGGGACATGCTGAGGCTGGAGATCTTGTTTAGAAGGGGAAATTGGGTGGGCACCCTGGTGACAGCATCAAGAACACGAGTGCATGCAGTGGTCCGTCTGTTTCATTTGCAGAGTAAGATCACACAGTCAAACCATACAGTCACTGGCCTTACAGAGAGTGTGACTTTTCCAGGATGGGATAAGGAAACTAAAGTCTCTCCTTTTCTGCCTTTAACAGCAGTTCAAGACTCTGGACCATGCTGATCCCCTCTCTCTCTCTCTCTCTCTCTCCCTCTCTGGAGTTACAGGAGGCCAAAGTGACTTTGCTTGGTGAAAGGAAGAAGGAAAAAAACCCAACTCTAAAACCCCAGAAAAAATATCAAACTCCCTGCCCCAGCTGAATTAGAGGTTTGTTTGTTTGTTTTTTTTAAGGTGACATTTTGAGGAAAGTGAACATCATCAGAGGGAGCGAGCACCAAGAGGGCTGTAAGTGATACATGATAAACTGAAACCGTACGGAGCCGGGTGGTTTAACTGTTTTAGCAGCCAGCAGGCAGAGGGGTAGAAGGATGTGGGGATGCACATATAGCCCTGCTGCCCATAAGGATGGAGCCTGCGATCAGCGTGACGAGCCGGCGGGTCCCCAACCTCCGTTGCCCACGGGTGTGAGCGGGGAGCGGCGACGGGCGGCAGCCTCCCCCTCGGCTCTGCCTCTTGGCTTCACTTTTAACATTTTTGTTTCCTGTGTTGTGGTGGATGTGTTCACAGGCAGTGCTTCCTGCCAGACATCAGTCGGGGACCACAAAGCGAGCGGGATCAATAGTCTCGCCGCTGTGATGTCCTTTTGATTAGCGCGGTGTCTCGGTGGCCAGATCCCGGTGTTGTACCAGCTGCCCTTGGCTGGAGGTATCAGACTGAGTCAGGCTCGGCCTGGCTCGGAAGTGACAAGGTTTTCTACAACATCCCGTTATTGGCAACTTCTACTTTGTGTCAGACACAGACATTAGACTTGCTGGGTTTTGCCTGCCAGAGGGGAAGCAGCTATAGATATCTCCCCTATGCAAATCTGCGCAGCCAAGCGGAGAGCGGAGCCGCTCACAGGGTGTCAGGGTCCCCTCCCGGCCACCCAAAGACTGCTCTGGTTTTCTGGTCAAGAATCACTGTAAAATACATTTACTTTACTCTTCCGCTCCCCGTCTTCAGAAGGAAAATAATTTATAAAGGCAAAAACACACTTCCAAGTCCTTTTCCCCACGTTATGTGTTTGAACTGCAAGGTCACACGTGGGTTGTTCTCTGGCTTTTCCTGGGAGAATGCTTATGGAAAGCTCGGTTATCACACATGCGTTTGGGAGATGAGGCCTGAAGAAAAAAACAGAACCACCTAGCATTGCAAAACGTATGAAAGAAGCTACAGGAATTACCCACCGGGGCCCAGCTGCCATGCTGGCATGGGAGCTGGGGCAGAGCCCACCGCCTGGCTGCAGTGGCATCAGAGCTGCCCACAGCCTGGCCCATCTTGGTGACCCCATCCATTCTGTAATTAAAGGCTGAAGGATTATGTCCTTGACTGTCCAGTTCCCCTTCTCCACTCCTTTGGACAGCATCGCTCCGAAAAAACGGAGGTTGTAGCGAGGTGGGGGTCAGCCTCTTCTCCCAAGTAACAAGAGATAGGACAAGAGGAAACAGCCTCAAGTTGCGCCAGGGGAGGTTTAGATTGAATATTAGGTAAAATTTCTTCACCAAAAGGGTTATCCAGCATTGGAACAGGCTGCCCAGGGCAGTGGTGGAATCGCCATCCCTGCAGGTATTTAAAAGCTGGGTAGACGTGGTGCTGAGGGACATGGTTTAGTGGTGGCTTTGGCAGTGTTAGGTTGATGGTTGGGCTCAATGATCTTCAATGTCCCTTCCAACCTAGGTGATTCTGTGATCCTATGAAACCTGCTGGAGGTGACTGGGGCCCATTGCTTTGCTCTGGCTGAGAACTGGCGCCATGCAGCCTGCCCACCTCAAACCGCTGGCTGGGCAGGACCCCGCGCAAATACTGGATGAATAACAATGGCTATACAGAGTGTTCACAGCCTTATAAGGGGGGAAATGCTCACTGCACTGCTTATTTTTACTTTTTTGTATCTTTGTAAGCACGCACGGCCATGGGGCAGTATGACAGGACACAAGCTACGCTGTGAGGCGCAGCTGTTAAACTCCTCAAAATAGTTTCACCGTTTTGATCAAAAGGATTCTTAAAAGCAAGGAAAACCTCACCATCGACCTGAAGCGCAGAGCATTTTATGTTTCAGTTTGCCTCTGAGCCGAACTTAGATACCAGCTGGCCCCCATAGCCAAAGCGTGCCGGGGCTGCCCGCCTCTGGGGAAGCGGAGACCCTCCTGGCAGGGCAGATGTCGCAAGCTGCTGGCCCCGTCGCTGCATAGACCCTTTCTGCTGCCAGAAGGTGCTGGCATGTCCTGATAATCCCATCTGTTAAAAGTGCTTGATGTAATTGAGGAAAAATGCTGTATTTTTCTTTTGCTCATCTTAACTCTATTTGAAGAAAAGGCTCTGCTGTTTTTGCTTGGCGAGGATGTTGTCCAGAAAGGTTAACGATAGAGGATGTTTATACGGGAACAGAGTTTCCCAAGGAGGGAGCTGGGCGGAGGAGATGTCTCGTCCTGTTGTCATTCTAATTTCCTGTTTTTAAATGATTGGTCTCAGCCTTTTAGAGGGAATACAAGGGCAAGCTGTGTTGGATGTGTGCTTCTCCACCATGGTGGTGTGATGGAAGTAAACTGATGCCTTTTGCCCTCATGGAGAGCCTCACAGTGCTTCTGGCCATGCTCATGGAGGCCCTCTCAGCTCAGAAGCCCACCATCTGACATGGGTTGGGTGGTCCTCTCCTTGGAAAACACTCGCCCACTAGAGGGCTTCTTCAGTTTAACAGGGAGGGGTGTATCAGCAATGTGAGGGACCTTTTTCACCTTTACTGGCTGTCTTGTGTGATAGTTCCCCATAAGAGCTATAGGGTGGTTGGTGCGGTTACCCCATGGACCTTCTTCCCCGCTCACAGCCATGCGGTGGTTGCACCCAGCCCTGTAGCAGCACCCAAACCTCTTATGGGTCTCCAGTGGTGTCATATCAACCTGCTAGCCGGGAACTTGGATGGACAAAGAGATGCCAGCCATCTTGCTGGAGGTAAGGGCTGGAATAGTGCTGTTTTTCCTCCAGATACCTGGACAGATTTATGCATCAGCACAGCCTCCTGCTCCGTCCTGAAAGCCTGAAAGAAATTGCTCCATAGCTCTTCTGCAGAAGGCACTGTGGAGAGGTGAGAACCTAAGCAGTTTTGGAGAACAGCTCCCTGTGTAAAGACACCAGCAATGGTAGACTGGAAGGGTCATTCCTGCTGCCCACGGTATTGGGCTGAGGTTGGAAATATTGATGGACCAGGGCTGTTTGTACCAGCGAGGGCTGTGTTACAAAGGGGCTAGTGGATGGCTGCCTAACACAAAGGACCAAATTCCAAGCTGACCTGCACCACGTGCAGCCTTTCAGTGGGCTGGCGTGGGGTGCAGTCAGCTCTCAGTTTGTCCCCAGTGAAGCTGTTATTCTAGTTGGATTATATTCTAGTTTGTTATACAGCATGGGGTTTGCTGTGTTACTGGGAATGGGATCAGAAATGCCTACATAGGAGACGCTGCACACAAACAAAAGTAATTTTTCAGTTTTTCACTATTTGACTAGTGTTTCTGGGAGCAAAAAATGGGTCTTGATGGTGATTTGTATCTGAAATTTCTGCTAGGTAGCTGCATCCTGCTGTGTCCTGCCCTGACCCCATGTCGTTTTCAGCTGTCACAGGCTGTCCCTTGCTTTTGCTTGGTGAACTATGTGAAACAAAACAAGTACAGCGTGAAAGCGTGAAGGGCCCATGCTGCAGATCTCCCTCAGGCTCTCTCCAAGAACAGAGGCTGGGAGTCAGAGGCTCTGGTGGCATGCCCTGGGTGAGCTCCAGGAGAAGACACCTTGCTCTGCACACCAGCAAACACCCTCTTACCTGTGGGGCTGAGGGGCACTGAGCTCCTGGCGCTGGCTGAAGCAGCCAGCGTGGAGTCAGGGCAGAGAAAGGTAAGGCCTGAGGGTCCCTTTGTGGTTTCCAAAAGGGTGGGCTGGACTTCTGGGTGAGCAGCACCTCTGCTGATCCTGCCCGTGGAGCACCCTGCCATCCTCTTCCCAGGGCAGCACGGTGATGGGGAAGCGCCTCCTTCACCTTCTCATGCAATGCAGCAGACAGTCAGTACCAGTTCCCCATCTTCATCCACCTCATCTGGATTTATGGGACCATCTTCTTCATCCTCTTCTCCAACTTTTGGTACCAGTCCTACACCAAGCTCAGCTGGCACCTCAGACAAGCTACTCAAAGCCTGGGTCTGGCTGACTGCAGAAAGTGTTGCCCAGCTTTCGTTCGCTCGGCTTTGTTTTCCCTTTTTGTTTTCCCTTCTTATTTTTCTTCATACCGGGAGCATTTCAATCCCCAGCAAATTAGCGCAAGGTGGATTCTTAGCAACACCTAACACATCCGCTGCTCTCCTGCAGTCCGAAGATGCCAGCAGGGGAAGCGTGCCGAATGGCAGTGGCATGGGCTGCCTTTATGGTCCACGCACACCGAGGTCGGAGCCGGCAGCCTGTGGGCAGGGAGAGCAGCCACAGCCCACTCCCGTGCCCTGCGCTTGTCCTGACTCCGACTTCTCCCCTCTGGAAGAGACCTGGGCTTCTGTCCGCGTACATATATATTTAATGCAGGGCAGGAGCAACCTTAGGCTTACCTTTTGGGTGTTTGTGGGTGTTTTGGCATGGCAACCGTTTCACCTCTCCCCCTGCTCTGCGACACAGAGGAAGTTGACTGAATATTTCTTACGTCTTGTAGATTACACATGCCCATCCACAGCGTATGTTTACAATGAATTTATAGACCCCCTATAAAGGGACTTCCAGGCATTATATTTAATCAATGTGGCAGAAATTATATCATTGTAATAACTGCCTGGCCTTTAGAGGTAAAACTCAGTGCCAAGGATTCCCAGATGAATCATCTCTGATAAGAACCAGAAATGACACAGGCCATATATTGTATGGTGAATTTGTTTGGATTGGTACCTTCAGAGTATTCAGCCTTGCCAAGTCTCTGCGGTGCTGACACAGTTTATTACACATTTTCATTTATTAAGAGATTATTCGACTGCAGTTTGTTGTTTTATTGTACAGCAGGTGATAATTTTACACTAAATTAACTGTAACATCTCTGTTAGGAACAGGCCGAAGAGGCTTCTTGCTATGATGCTAAATACTAAGTAATGGCTTTTATTCATCAAGGGAGTAATTTACTCTCACGTGCAGGGCTCCAATAAGACTCTCCACCAACCTGTTATTAGTGTGTGCGTATATGTGGAGCAGGTTAGGGTTAATGGGTCTTGTGCCAATGCAGGCTGCCTCTTAAAACCAGATCTCAGTGCTAGCATCATATAGCTCGCTACTTGGAGGCTTGACTAAAAAATTATTTGAGGCAACCAAATCTGCACGTAGGCAGACAAATGGCCGCCGAGGTCTGGAGGTGGGTGATGCTCCATGTGTCAGCCCAGGAGCTCGGCTTTTAGCATCAGAAGAGGTTTCAGCTGGGCAGGCAAAAAAGGGAAAGCTCCCAGCACAGTTTGACTCTTCAGTAAAATAAAAAGATGCCGTTTCCGTTCCTGGCTTAAATATTTGTTATTTCAACCAAAGAAGTAATTCAACCAGAAAATAATTTTCAAATCTTTTATGAAAACAAAGGAAAAAATGAGCAACAACCATCCCCTCTTTTCCACAGAAATTATTAACTTTTGAAGGAAAAATATTTATTCAAAAGCCCTTTTTTCCATTTAAAATAGATTACAGATGAAAATAATTTGACTATCTCTTAATGAAGTCCATTATACAAGACTAGTTTCATAGTCTGTCTCACACAGATACTGTTGAGTTAAGCTTTGTGTTGGGAGATGGGAATTCCACACCAAATTGAATTGGAGACTGAAGCAGGAACAATTATGGCTGCAAATTATTAAAGCTTTGCTATATTGGAAATTCACAGCATGCTTATAGCAGTAACTTACTATTAAGAAGAACCATACTACAAAGCTAAAAATAGAGAAAAAAATCAGAACCATATTGCTTTGATCACAATTCCATGTTTAAAGGAAGTAATCATTGGCAAAATAATCCCCTTCCCAACTGCGCTGTGGATTAGCTTTGGTTAATGCTAACATTTCCTTTATACGCTGCACATCAAGAGAAAAATTATCAATTAAAATCTAGGGCTGGGTAAGTAATTCACAGTAAATAATTTACTCGAGGGAAACCGCCCCCACCCCCCCTCCCGCTCTTTCACACTTGCAACTTTTCTGCAAGCAAAGCCTGACTTTCAGCACACGATACTGGTGAGCAGTAAATTACTGAGCGGTCAGCTGTGAGCTGCAGATGTTTGTTCTGACTGGACAAGCTGCTGAAGTGTTATATTTCTAGTTGCTGAAGGGACGATCGGAGCTCCTAAATTGGGTGTCCAGCGTGGTGGGGTTTTTTTATGGTTAGTTATTCCAAATTGTCTTCTGGGGAATATTTTCTAGGGCTCCTTTTTAAAATTTGCGGCTCAAAGATCATCCTGTGGCAAGCTTGTCAGCTGAAGCGCTCACGGAAAGCTGCTACCAAAGTGGTGCACATCCACACGCTGAGAATATGAAAAATTCTTCCTAGGTACTTTTTGCAGTCTTCCCCAGATCTAAAAGCATTGAACGGGCTTGTCTGTTTTATTTATTTGGGTGTGTTTGTTACTGTTTTGAGATGAGGCAATGTAAAGCCATCTAAATGGCTGATGTCTTTTGCCTTTTGGGAATGACAGTTGATTTCCTCCCCCCTTCCACAGTTTTTCGGAGTCCCTGTTTTCTGCCAAGGGAGCATACAGACGATTTTCAGCTCGTCCTTAATGGGGATTTGTTTTTTTTTTTTCAAGGCCAATGCCAGCCTATGAAACAAAACTCTCCCAGGCTTTAGGCCTGCAAATCAAGTGTTTGTTGATGTTTTGCCCATGCATACCAGCTCAAATGCCAACATCTGGGGAAAAAAACCTGCACACCTGGAAGCAGAGGAGATGCATGGCACCCTATGGACACCAAAGGCACACCTGTGCAGAAGGTACGTTTGGGAACAAATACTTGGCTGGATAGCTTACAAAGGTTGATGCTCCTAAAGCCACCAGCAAAAAAAGATGAGCAAATTTGGGAATTAACTTGGATTCGAACATCCTTTGTGCTTATTCAACGTATCTTTTGTGCATAGTTAAGAATTTAAATGCATTCAGTCCTTTGTAGGAAGTTTCAGTGGGTGCATTTTTAGAGGGATGTGGTCTTGCGCCTGGACTGGAACCTGCGGGTGCTTCTGCTCTTGCCTCTGTAAGAGCCCAGAGACATACATCTCTGTGGTTTTTAGCTATTTCGTGCCTAAAGCTGGCACACAGCAGCATAACGTGAGCTTGTAAAGCCCTGAGAGATCCCTAAGTGAGGGCTGATCTATAAGGGCCCATTGAGATCACAAAGTCCTGTTGTGCTCAGGCAGGACTGCAAACAGTGAGGTGAGGCGACATGAACATCCGCTAGATCATGTCTATCTTTAACATCCAGCAAAATTATGAAACCATTACTGTTAACATCAGCAAGGATAAAAAAACCCCTAGAAGGACAGGGCTACTATGGGACATTCCATACAAAATGATGCTTGGAGGTAGCACCAAAGCGTGTGCCGTTATGTTACATTTCTACCCATCCAGCATCCCTGCAGCGTGTTCAAAGAACTGTAAGTAAACCCTGAGCTGCTGATCACCACTTTACAAATGAGAACCTTCATTTCGTTTGATGGTGTAAGACTCAAGAAGAAAATGTGGGGAAAAACACAGACCAGAATAAATTTTATTAGTAGAGTAGATGCGGCAGAATAATTACAATTTCTGGGAGAGTGCTGGGAGCAGCATAAGAAGGCTGGAAAAGAAATAGCAGCTTAAATTTTGATTGTCTGTTTGGGGTGATAGTAAAGTCAAGAGTGCCATTTCCAGTCCAAAATCCCTATATCCAATACTAAAAAGCATTAGAGCCTAAAGAAGGATTTGAATACAAATGTCTTCAACTCCGGCTCACCACAAAATTAAAGGATCTGTTCCAGGAAATACAGTATCCGCATGAGGAGACCCCCCTAGATCTATGCCTTTGAAGCTTAAGTTTTAATTTGGGATTAAAAAAAAAAAAAAAAAAAACAACTCGCACAAGGCCCTGCAGAACTCTGACACGGCATCCTGGACGAGATCCTGCGCCAGCGCCGGCTCAAGCAGAGCTGAGTTGGAGGTCTCGCCGCTCGCCCGCTGATGCAAAAGTGTTTCAGCTGCGAATGCGGAGAGAAACGCTGAATCTGGGAGAGAAGCGCTGACTCCAGGACAGGCGGGATGGCACACAGGCTGGCTGAGCCCCCGTGATGCTGGTTTTAAAGGCAAACGCACATGGTTTGGGTTAAGGCTGGCCTCCCTCTGTCCAAATGCGTTGCAGATTATACATGATGTGGGCTTTGCGTGGGTAATTTTTAGTTTTTCATCTTGGTATAAGGCAGCACAGGATACACGATCGTGTATGATGTGTGCATTTTTCTTGTGCTCTGTGTTTCATTTATTGAAAAGAGCTTCTTAGCAGCCCAAATATAGTGGGTGACCACTTGTGCAATGTTATTTTTTTTGCGTGTCCTCTTTCATGTGCAGGCTTGAGTGCACTTGGAAGTGCCAGGCAGAGCTCACTCATTTAGGGACATGTGAACTGGGATAAAATAAGATATCTAGCAGCTTTTACCATCACACCTTTACCTCCTAGGGGAGGTTTAGATTGGATATTAGGAAGAACTTCTTTACGGAAAGGGTTATCAAGCATTGGAACAGGCTGCGCAGGGAGGTGGTGGAATCGCCATCCCTGAAGGTATTTAAAAGACGGGTGGACGTGGTGCTGAGGGACATGGTTTAGGGGTGGTTTTGGCATAGGTTTATGGTTGGACTCGATGATCTTGAAGGTCTCTTCCAACCCAAGTGATTCTATGCTTCTATAGACAGAGCTGACAGAAGGGTCATCTTCAATAGATGCCCATGAGTGGCCCTATCAAACAAGATGCCTCAGCGCTGGAAGTGTTGTGTCCCGGCAGCAGCAATGGCAGGGTGCCAGGATGCAGGAGATGCTGTGAAATGAGCTGCTTTGAGCTGGGGCTGTCCCAGGGCTCCAGGGCTCTGGGGGTTTGTGGCCTCTGAGGTGTTTTCCCTGGGTAGGTATCGCAGACCCGGCAGCATCGGGAGGCTCTGCCTCGGGCTGACAGTGGGGAGCCACCGACCAGCCTCACTGATGTTCTGCCAGTTGCCCAGTTGCTCTGTAAGCAGTTCTGAGGCTGGGTTTTGTTTTTGTTTACTCCATTATATAAAAATATTCATATCTTGGGGGGAAAAGAAAAAGAAAAAGCACCAACCCAAACCCCATAGAACCCAAAGATATTCCCAGGGAACAATATTTTCCATTATGCTCCTGCACGGCAGGGTCCCTTGCCCTTCGGCCTGTGGTGCAGCAGTTTCCAGTCTGAGCTCTGATGTACTTGGGTCAGCCCTGGCTGCGGGAGCGTGTCCAAAATGGGGACCTCCTGAGCCTGGCTCTTGGGCCACTTGCAAGCTTTGCTCCAAGGCGAGTGCATACAAATTCACTGGCTGAATTCCTTCTCTTTCTGGAGCTCGTCGTACAACTAAAGATTGGTTCCTGAGTGATCCCATGGTGCATCCCGAGTCCTGCAGGGAGACATGCCAGTATGAGCCATATTAGTAAAAAGATCTAGTAAAAGCGTAGACGACTTCATTTTATTCAGTGAGAGAACGTGTGCGTTGCAGCTCAGCTGTGGGCTCAGAGGGCAAGGAAACCTTTGCTGAGGGGCTGCTGCTCAGCAGACAAGGGTTATAATTTTTTCACCTGGAAGAGCTGCCTCATCCCAAAGAGCGAAGAGCCTCCGAATCCCTCCTGTGAGCGCTGGAAAACATTTTGAGAATTTTTCCCTTCTTCAGATAAAGAACTCATTAAGTTTTCTGTTCCTCTGAGTCCCTGCGCTTCCCATTCCCAGAGGCATAACACTGAGCCTAATCGCCAACTAGAACAACTGAGGCCTTTATTTTGGTGTAAAGCCGCATGAAAAAAAAAGTCCCCTGTGTATACAGTTCTAACACTTGCATGATTGTAATAAAAATGGAGGAACCCACAACTGATATCCAAATCTGCGTCTTCCTTTTTCCTATAATGAGAGTGATGCATAATTTACACAGGCAAGAAAATGTACAAAGCTGATTATTTTTGTCTTTCTGTTTGTTTTCATTCAGTTGCAGAAGCGCTGGAACTCCAGAAAGCTGAGATAAGAGCCCTACCCTTTCCTTGGTGTGGTGAGCAAGAGAGCATGGAGAGGAACGCTAGTACTCAAGGTACGACCATGAGGACACAGCTGTGCCTTTCCAGCCGCTATCAAAAAAAGACGTCTTGTCTCTTTCCTGTTTTGGAAAGGAGGAGCATGAGAGCCACGGTGCAAAACGCTCAGTGGTGTCAGGGTCAATCACAGTCCCAGTCACCGAGATACTTGCCCACACCCAGGACTGTGGCAATAAACTGCTCACTACAACCAATATTATAAAAATTCCTCCCTGGCTGCTGTAGACACACGGATGGCTTTGCATATCTGGAAGACTCGCTGGGCGATGACATATTTCCTCTTTGGGTTGACTCATGAGCTGCTCCTCCTGGTTGCTATGAAAGTTGGAAACGCTTTAATGCTGCCTGGTGCAAATACGTTTAATGAAAGGAGAAAAAAATCTCAGTATTATTTCTGGATTCACTGGTTTGACCCTTTCACTTTTGCAATTGGTAAGCTTTGACATTTATTAAATAGCTTGTTAATGGCAGAAGCAACAACAATAAAATTTGTGTGGATAATTTAAAGCAAACAATCTCCTCTCTTAATCCGGCCTTCAAGGCCAGAAGTAAACAACTGCATTTCAAGGGAACGCTAATAAGAAAAGAAAAGTCTGTCGGGTGCTACTTTTTTGTAAACCATGAGAGAAAATGTTTAACAGTTTAAAAGCTCTAAGCCTTGAGTTGTTCTAGGGAGATAATGGCTCCGTTAATTAGATGCTCAAATATTAGTCTATTAGTAAATTCTTGCATTGGTCTGGCATGGCTTGTGCTTGTTTATGAGACACACCACTCTCTTCTTTTGAGCATTCATAATGAAGTTTTTCCAGTACGTTATTTAATGTAATTGCCATAATTCTCTAATCCGTATATTTGCATCAACATTGTGTGTTGATTATGACACGGCTCAGGTTATTTATCCGTGCCTATTGTCAGCAGCTCGTGGGGAAAAAAAGAAAAGGTCTTTTCACAATATGCAAGTTTGCCACCATTTCATACCTTGCTTTCCGTCGCTCACCAGGAGAGGTGAGGCTGGGAGATCTGTACACTTCAGCTCATCCCAAGGCAGCACCGCACCAGCATGTGCGCGGAGGGGAAAGCAAGAGGGAAGAGGCTGGATAAAGCCATTAGGAACGCTGACAGGGACACCAGGACTTGCCCTGGCTCCCCTGCCACTGACCCCTGAGGAGGTGGGGACAGTTTATGGGGGGATGGACAACATCTCCTGCTGCGTCAGCTTGCCCTGCCGCATGGACGGTTAAATCGCCTGCCAGCTGCTGATGGCCAGAGCTTACAGCCTGGAGGTTTCAGGGAAGTTAAACCCACTACTGGTCCACCGTGAAAGGTGGGCTGTAGGCAGCACACTCAGGGCTGCGTGGGGAGCTGGGGGGACGGCGGCAGAGAGCTGCCAGCAGAAGTCACCCGGCCCTTGAGTCAGTGCCAGGCTGTCTTGCAGGGACGTGGGCTGCCCAGATTGAAATCGCTGGTGGGTTTAAATCAGAGCTGGCGTTTCACAACACTGTCACTCCCTGTAGTTCCCTGCACTGGGCCCGTGTATATATTTGTATATTGTACAGCTCCTTCGCAGCCTGCAGTACTTTTAACACATAATATGCATATTTATCTCAATGTGGGATAGACACCAATTAACACTGCTTGTTAATGAGGGCACAATCAACTTGTATAACCTTGAACCACCCAGTGCACACAGTGATGTATGAATGAGAGGTTAACTGCAGATGACAGCTCATTTCTTTTTGTTCTTCTGCCCAGAACATCCTGCCAATATACACATTATAAATAATATGTTCTTGTGATGGTAAGGGGGAGCATTTCAGAACTGAGTGTTGCCTCTTTGTTTTAGGAGTGATTGCATGACATTTGGGGTTTCAGCCTCAACATCACCTATTGCCGTGGCTGCTGAGATCAGCTGTTTCCCCCCAGGATCTCCACTGCTGGTACCCCTGACTGCAGCCTGGTTCTGCTTTCTAAATTAGAAAGTTGAACGTGACACGGATTAACTTAAAAACCTCCAGAAACAGGCAAGTGGCGTTTTTGATGTGCCTGAGACGCCCGTGCCCATCTGACTCACAGTTCACAACTCGCGCAGCCGTGTCATTCGTAATTCATGTAAATGCTCACTTGCTCACCCACCCACAGCCGTGTCATATTCTGCTTTTCCATGCAAAATGCTCAGCTGGCGATAAAGCCCCGTTAGCATCATGCTATCTCCGCTCTCACGCAGATTATGCCGCACCAGTGTTCTTTCTGTGGGGAATATATTTACTTGCTGTAAGGAGCCATCTAGTGAGGGTTTACTGCACATAAAATCAAAGTAACCGTTTCTTTACTGTTTCCAGGCAATACCAAAAGAAAAAGTGCTAGGTTTTTTGGGGGTTTTTGGGTTTGGTTTTTTTTCCTCTCCCCCCCCACCCCACCACGTGCTGCTGCTGCACTCGAGCCACAGCTAAAGCAAACAGCTTGAGCAGGTGAGGCTGCGTGGGACTGAATGCGTATTCCTCTGGCCTTTTCTTTACCAAAGACAGGGAGCACGCGTGCTCGCCCTCGCTCGGCTCTACTCTTGGGGTACCCTCACGGAGTAGGAAGAGTCCTGAAGGACCTGCCCTCTGCACTGGCGAGAGCGAAAGCAAAGTGAGTGGGTGGAGAATACAGGGAAGGGCTGCGCTAGGCAGAAGTGAAAGGCCTTAAAGCTGGTCGTGTTTTAGCGTAGGGGGAATGGAAGAATAGAGATGGACGGCGAAGTGTCCCTCGTCACGCAGGCAGCGATGGCATAGCCAGGAACTTAATTCAATTTACAGAAGGCTGAGCCAGAGCCTCGGTCAGCAGACAGATAAAGGGAGCAGCGTTTGAATGGGGAGCACTTATGCGCTGGTTTGCTTTTTGTTGTTGTTGTTTTGTTCTGTAAAGGACAATGAACTTCAGCGGATGAAAATGTGAGAGTAGAGCCGAGAGTGTCTGTGCACTGCAGAAATTTGAAGTTATTGCTCTTGGAGCACCAAAAGCACGGCCACATTGCAAATCTGTATTGTTACGAATTTTACAGTCTGCAGAAGGTACTGAACACACCGAGTTAAATATTAAGCACTCAGTCAGGGAAATGACAGCAGCTTTGCTACAGGTTAGAAATACGATTGCATGTTGTGCTCTGAAGCTGTACCCAGCGAGTGTGGCTGGGTGGAGGGTGAGGGTGCGGGGGCAGCATCTGTTCTGTTGGTTGTACTGAAGCACTCTCCAGGCTAAACCTGAGCGGCCGCAGGCAGTGGGGTCTCTGCTGGGGTGTGCCTGGGATGCTCCACAGCCGGCGACATGCCGGAGTCACCATCGCGACAGTCACCGTGGAGCCTCTGCCAGCCCCTTCAAGCCTCTTGGGGTGGGAGTTTGCAAGCAAGCGGCTCCGCATCACTTTGGGCAGCCTTATGCCAAGCTGGCACTGGAATAAGCCTCCCCGTCTCCTGCCTGCGTATATCCAGGGCTGGTTCTCGGGAGGCAGCTTTTCCGTCCCTCGATAGCTCAGCTCTGTGCTCTCCCACATCCTCCTCATCTCGGTTCCCCAAGGCACAACCGGCCAGCCCTCAATGGGAGAGCGCCAAGCGTCGGCTCCTCCATAGGGATGAAAAGAATGGCTGGCACACTGGAGGAAAGAGACTCTGAGAGGTTTGACACTGTAATACACAATAAACAGGACAGTAATTTTTCATAGCTACGCTGCGTATCAGGATAGGAAAAGTAATCCAACTTTTATAAACAAGCCTTTATTCTACAAAATCCAGACACTCTCTCATGCATAAGAAAATGCTCTGAATTATGAATGCCTGTCATTTTACAATAACTACTCCTTGCCTTTTTTTTTTTTTTTGAAAATGCAAACAATGAAAAATATTTTTTTTACAGTGAGAAAATCCCCATTTTTAGTCAGTGGAAAGTATTTGACTACATCAATGACTAATAGGTTTAATGTAATAGCTGCAACCGAAATTTAAAAAGCAAACAAGCCAAACAAAGCCGAATGGATTTGTTATAATGATTTCATTAAGGATTTTTAAAAGTTTGCTTTATACTTGCAGTTTGTTGTCAGTAAGGATTGGCTGAATTCAGTCAGAATGGTTTGTTCTTTGTCTGTCCGTGGTCACCATAGCTACCATTTCAATCTGTTAACATATGTGGTATTATTTTGTTCCTTTCTCTTAAACTCTATTCACAGATGCTGTCAAGATTTTTCTTTGTACATATCTGATCAGTTCGTGCCAGGTTTGGCTCCGTGCCTTTTCAGACAAGAGCCTCTATGATGAGGACAAGGTGGTTCGGCACTCGGTGCAGCAATGGAGACAGAAGGAGACGCTGGGGTGGAGATGGCTCCTGCTTGACTACGACGGGGGGTCTGTAAGAAATGCCTTGGGAACTCATTGTCAGAGGTGTATCTTTTTTCTGGAGAAGTAGGTATTCCCTGGATGTGCTGTGGTGGATCCTCAGCTGCCGTAAATCAGCATAAAAGCATTCATTTTAGCGCAGCTGCTGTGCCTGCTGATGGTCAGGTCCAGTGATGTTGCTCATTACACAGGGTTTGGGTAAGGAGCCAAGAGATGAAGGGAGGCCTGGCTACACCACTTTAAATAAATAAGTAATAAGATTGTATAGTCTCGATTCTCTTCTTTTTTCCAGTCTTAGAAAAGGTTCAGATTGCCATTGAGTATGGCCGTGTATCCACTCTGTACAATGGAGGTGGTTGGAATATTTAGTGGGTATCAGATTATGCACATTTCACATTTTAATTGGCATTGAATGGGAAAAAGTCACTTTTCTTTATTGCTGAATGTGAAGATGATTGAGACGGCTTCATTTTCTTTCCAGCTGTGAAGCAGGCAGGTAAATGTGTTGATGTGAGTATGTACTCAGTACAGTTTATAGTGGGGAAGCCGTAGGAGAAATCAGATAGTCCAGAAAATATAAAATTTTCTGTCACAACAGAATTCTCACAGTAAACAGTAAAATTAAGGTGAGTCTTGTTTTATTTTTGGGGTTTTTTTGGTTTTTTTTTTTTATTATTATTATTTTGGGGGGTGGTGGTGGTGCGTTTTTTTGTTTGTTTGTTTTATAGTATAAAAGCCTTTGTTTAAAGCTCGGTGGGTCTGATTTTCAGAGCCACTAAGCACCCTGCTCTCTGATTTCTTTTAACTGGAGATGTAGGTGTTCAGCATTTCTGGCAGCCAGGGCCCCTCTACTAATGCCTGCAGAGAGTAGCTGGAGAAAGTGTGAGAAACATTATTGTAATGAGGGGCTAATTCTGCCTCTCCTTCCTGCCTCTCAGTGCAGACGAAAGAGTGCCTGGGAGTCATGTTATGTGCACGGAGAAAGGGAATTCTGATTTACTGGCTCTGGCTCCCCAGGGGCAGGGATGCTCTCCTAGCACAACTCGCAGTCAGACACATCTGCATTTCCAGTATAAGGCCCATTTTTAAGGACTCCTAGTTTGGCTATAAAAATTCACTTAGCATGCATGAATAGAAACCAAATTGACAAGATAGACCATAACTGCTCTGAAAGGGCCATTAGTTCCCGTTGTATGAAAAATCCATGTTTTAAAAAAGCGAGTATTGTTCACATTTGCACAACAGGCTGTAACTGTTCCCTCTAAGTCATTTTAGCCTGTACGGAAATAATAATTTTCAAAATCGCTATCGATACCATAGGCATAGGAACAGCAGGAGGCAGATCCCTGTGCTTGGTATTAATCCAGAGCCTTCCAGTGCCTCTGAGCCGGTTCGGATCAATGTAAACTCTAGATTTACACCGATGTAGCTGAGAGGGGGAAGACCACAGTACAAAGATTTGGTCCGATGACTGAGTTTGTTGCAAGGTTTCTGGTGTCCTCGGATGGATCCCAGCAGTGCAGTGGCTGTGAGAGAGTACTAACAAGTTGTCTGTTGAGAAACACCACCCACCACCACCACCTTTTGCTCAGTACTACTGGGGAGGGTAGGAGAAATGCATATGTATTTGGTGCTCTTGGCATTTAAAGAGGGAAAAGCCCAGGGCAGATAGGCATGTACGTCTTTTTTCAGTTGTGATTTTAAGAGATACTAGGTCATGGCATTTTCCAAAGTGGTTTCTTTTAGTTGGTGATTAATCGCTCACTTCATGCCAAATTTAGGTTTCATTGATGTTTTTTTCTTTTCCATGTTTTCACGTGTTGCATATTTTCTTCAGACAAATAGCAGTGAGGAACTAACTTTGATTTCTCTCTCCTCCCCCTGAGATTGCTAGCATTTGAGATCTCCAGATTTTACTTGGAATGTGTGGAAGAGAGAGTGTAAAATGAAAGGTTGGCACTAGAGTCCTGATGGGTTGTGCTATGCCGTAGGGGTGTATTCATGGAAACACTGGGCCTGAGCCTTCTTGTACTGGTTTTACATCAAAGGGAATTTCCAGGAATTTCAGCAGAGTAATCCCCATGTTTGCCAGAAGGATGTGAATAAGATGATTTTCTCCACTCCCACATGAGTGTGTGGACATACCAACCTATACATTTTTACTCTTTCACAAAAGTTTGCTTGGACCCACAACTACGTGCTTTGAGGGCAATTTCAGACGAATTTCTAACAGTTCCCTTTCCCGTGGGAATGCCAATGGTCAGAGGCCCCATAGGACACCCCTGGCTGAATTTCCCTAAGATCATTCTATGTCATGGGAAGAGATTGGGCTGAATGGTGGAGTAAAGGGGGCTGTGTTGGCAGAAAGTCAAACCGGGGATTTTTTGGTAGGGTTTCAGGAGGAAGCAGCTGCCTCTCAGCTGGACCTCTCCCCCCCGCCGTTGCTGGGATTACCACAATAGCAGCAAGGCAAGTGAAGAGGAACCCCAGGGAGGCAGGAGACCCTCTTGCTGAAGGACTTTGCTGCAGGGTTTCCCTCGGAGCCCTGGACATCAGTGTGCTTCCGTGGGAGGGTGCAGGGGGCCACCTGCCAGGTCGCCACGGTGGGACACCTCTCCTTGGGCCACCTTTTCTGTTCCCACCAGTGGACCCCAGTGATGCAGGCCAGGAGAAAGCTGCCACCAGGGAGGGTCTCACATGGAGGAGTTGTTCTGCTGGATCCAGCCGGTGCTTCTTTTAGTCCGTTCGCCTTGAGGCTAGCAGCATCCTTCAAAGGTAATGCCACAGCACCGCGTGAGGAGCTGCTGCTGGGGAAAGCTTCTTCCCTCATTCAACAAAAAAAGAGATTGATTTAGACGCTGAAACGCAAGGATTTGTATTCCTTGAAAAGCTCTAAAAATATCTACCGTTAACCCCCTGGATCTCTTAATGTACAGCATCCAATCTTTGTCCCATTTAGGTCTTGTGACAAGGAGCTCCCTGAAGGGTTTGTGTGCATTTGTTTGAAATCTCCTGTGAGAAAAATTAAGTTATTGGACTCCCGGTCACCCTGAAAACAATGACAGCTGTCCCCTGCAACTCCCTCTCCCCTCACTGCCTTTAGCATTGCCTGCTGGCTGCCCCGCTGCCGAAATGGTGATGATGGAGAGAAGTGAAATGGAAATGAAAAGAGAGGGGTATCTTCCCAGGTAAGTGCTGTGCTAGCTGCAATCATCCCTATGATGAAGTGGCTTCCGAAAACAAAATCTTTTTTCCCCCATTTGGTTTTTTAAGGAGCGGTGAATCTCTTCGCACCTTGTGTTTCTCTTCTGATATGGAGATTTTCTACTTAAACACAAAACTGAGTGGAGCGAACTTGTGAGCTATCTGAGGCTTTCTGCTCTGATTTTGCTATGTGCCGCCTCCGCCTTCTCAGGAAGCGAAAGGTGCTTGTCCCACCTCATATGAGTCGTGATTTCTGTGAGAAGGCACCAACTACGGAGGGGTTAATAATGCCAGAGACCAGCTCAGCTCCTGTCTCCCCACCTCTCACTGCTGTGCCTTCCCACTTTCTCCTCCTGAGCTCTTGAGGGGTGCAGGGTTGGGGGGGCAAAGAGGGGCTGCCCCACTCTGGGTGCTGCCTGCTGGGTGTGCTCCGGCTCTGGAGCGTTGCTGGACTGGGAGGTGGCGGAGTTGAGGGGGAACAGGGCTCCTCAGCAGCCTTAAATTTAATCAGCTGAGAGAAGGTCCTGGGAGGAAAAGGAGAGAGGGGAGTCCTGTGGGAGCAACACGGGGTGGTGGGGAAGGCTGTATGCCCCAGGAGCCGAATCCCCACTAAGGGGATGCTGACAGTAGCGTGTGGAGATTGGTGATTGCTGTTCCCCTCAGCTTCGCAAGCTGCGAAATAGCGCGGACGCAGGAACAAACCCACTGGGGTCTGCGCTCGTCCTTCACAGGGGTAGACGGGGTGTTCTCTGCAACTCTGCCCCTGCCAAGACGTCGTGTGTTTGTCCCGCTGCTCTCCCTGGCATCACCAGCCTCTGCCTGCGCAGGATTTCAAGCCCAGCCTCTCCTCCCTCCCAAGGCCAGCTCGTAATGGGAATGCCTCCCCTCCAGGCCAGCCAGGAGCCTGGCTCCAGGCGAAGACAGGATTTTCTCCGCTGCTGTGTCTCCCCTGGCTCCGCCATGCTCACCCCACAGCGGCCAGCAGCCCTTCTCCCGCCTCCCCCAGCTCATCCAGCCCCAGCTGCCTCTCTGCACCCTCTCACTCCCACCATGGTCCTCCCCGTATTTTTTCCGCTGGCCTCCCACTCACTACAGGATATGAGCCATTCTCTCCAGTGGGAAATAAAAGTTTGGATTAAAATTTGCCGTATTATTCCTTCTCTAAAAGCAGCTTTCAGGCTGAAAAGCTCCAAGGACAAATTTCCAAAGGAACACAGGAGATTTAAGGACAGATTTTTAAGGTCTTTTAGTTACAATAAAATGAAATTAAATGCCCCTTGGGATTTTTTTCAGCAGAAAGAGGTGTTTTTGAAATTTGCATATGATGTCTGTTTACGTCTTCAGACATCGAAATGCTTCCGGAGATTTGGGTTTTGAACACCTAAGTCCCCTTGAAACCAAAGAGGGCCAGGCATCAGCTCCCGTACATTCCTTCCAAATTCCAGCCAAAATGGTTGTCGAACTTGGAGCACAAACTTCTAGTGTAAGAGATTATAAATGCAACTTCCACACTGCTTTAGCAGGCAGCTTAGCACCAGGGGAAAAAAAACAACCCATAGTGTTGACTATATAAACATCTTGTTCAAAGGGTAACATTTTCCTGATTAATAGGCTTTCAGTATTAAAAACAATCAGTCTAGAGCATGATTAATTGTCCCTTCTACTACTAGTAACGAAATATATGTCTGTGTATATACATACATACATATATATACATTTGTGTAAACACACAGGCACATTCTGACTGGGGTAAGCATTTTTAGTGTGTCTGTTTTCAAGGAAAATACAATACGCGGGAGGCGAGAGCTGCTTTTTACAACTCGGGCAAACGGGAAGGGTTTTAGCTCTTGTAACCCTTTGTTGCAAGAACTGGCGGCCCCAGGAGCACTGCTGCCCTGGTGAACTGCAGGAAACACTCACCTGGGCAGGGAGGAGACCAAGAAAGAGGCAGAGGACACTTTGCTTTTCGTCCGGGGAATGAAGGCTGCTCGGTTGTTGGGCATCCTGGCTGCATTTCTCCTTCATCTGTATTTTACTTGTGGGACTGACAGGGTTAATGGCAATAAAAAGTTTTAATTTAGAAGTTGGCAAGGAGAGGTGCTTTCCCCCTGACAAAGATAACCAAATTTCAAGAAATTATTTAAAAAGACAGTCCTGCCTGGTCCAACCTGTTAGCAAACGCACAACACGTGAGACCCGTCTTTGTACAGAAAAGACCCTTCCCCCCCCCCCCC
>VZSF01004443.1:179-11347 GCA_013398295.1 Chionis minor
CAAACGCCCCTAGCAACACGGGGGGGCCGGGCTGGCATTGCCCGCCACGGGTGACGCTCCCCCCGCGCCGGGCCGCCCTCCCCGGGCTGCCCCGCCAGCTCCCGCGCTTATCTCTGCCCTCCGGACCCGGACGGACTTTGCTCGGCACCCGGGCGGTCACCCCGCCGCCACCGACCCCGCGGGCTCGTCCCTCGCAAGCCCGGGGGGGGGCTGATGCTGAGCGGGACCCCGGGGAGAGCCCACACCCTCCGGGAGAGCGTCCGCGCCAGCAGGGGCACGCCGGCCCCAGAGATGCTGCAGAGCACCCCAAACCCCTGACCAGGGGGCGCTGACGGTGGCCGGCGCCTGGCTGACGGGTGCCAGCACAGGGGGTGGCCCCAGCAGCCCCAGCCGGCGGGTGCGTTACCGTGCCCCTTCCTCGGGGAAGGGGCTGAGGGTGGGTAGAGCGGTATTTCCCCATCAGAAAGGGAAACTGAGGCGCAGTGCAGCATGGCTGCTGCTCAGAGCAAGGCCCTGCCAGTTTCCCCCCCGGAAAAATGCACCCCTGCCTCCCAGGGCAGGATGAGGACCACCGTGTCCTGAGTGGTGAAGGACACGGGCACCCTCCGTGGGACACAGTGCTGCCTGCGAGCCACGGCCGGGCACACGCAGGTGCCCCGAGACACACAGGCCTGACATGGGGATGCGAGAAAGCATCTTCTCCTCCCTGGTGGGGGGATTGGGCATGGGAGGGGTGCTCCTCCCTGGGGGTGGTGCGTGTGGGACCCATTTGCCCCTCCATCTGCTGGGGGGTGATGATGCACATCCCCCCGTGCCAGCACCAGCCTGGCCCATGCACAGGACCGGCGCTGCAGAGAGCGGCCAGGGGTTTGTCCCCCCCAGTCCTGGGGGTGGTGCGTGTGTCGTCCGTCCCCCCCCCCCAGGCCCCACTCACCAGTCCCTCCTCCTGAAGAGGCTGGGGGAGTAGGGCGGCTGGAAGGCCATGCTGGTGCCTGCACGCCGCTCCGGCCCCTCTGCTCCCCGCAGCAGCCCAGCGCCCCGGCAGCGACACCGGCTCTGCCTGCAGCCGCGTCCCCCCCAGCCAGTGGGGTGGCAGGGACAGCCTGGGGTGCTGCCCGCATCCCGGGGCTGCGGGCACGGGGTAAACACGCTGGGCGGATGACCTCAGCCACGCTCAATCGGCCCTTTCAGGGGCAGCGGGCCAGCGTGCCACCCCGAGCTGCGCAGGCGCCGAGCGGGGAGCGGGTGGCTGCCCCCCTCCACGGGCAGATGAAAGGCGCTCTGTGTGCGCTTGTCCCCAGGACGGCTGGTGGTGGGTAGGGTGGCAGTCCTGGGGACACGGGGTACAGCTCTGTCCCCTCGGTTGGGACAAGCTCAGGCCACCCACACTGGGGGTGCCGTGACTCGGTTTCCCATCACGGCTCAGAGAAGGTGCCCGTCTCCCTGCGGAGAGGGCAGGAGAGAAGGGGAGAGGCGTTTTCTCTCCCACAGCTGGGTGCGTCACTGGTTGTGCCACCTCCTGCCTCCTGCAGAGAGGTGGGCAGCAGCGGGGAGACGGGGTGGGCAGACCCCAGCCTACCCCTAGCCCTGCCAGCCGTGCCTCAGTTTCCCCACCTCCCCATCTCCCATGCTACGGCACCCCCAGACCTGGCCCAGCCCCTTCCCAAAAGAAAGCCCTAAATTATTAGTGCCGGGGCCAAGGGCTCCAGGACAGACAGACCGCAGCTTGCCTTGTGGCCCATCCCCACAGTTCTGGGGTCCCAGGCCCTGCCCAGTCCCTTCCCGAGGCATCACTCCAGCACCAAGGGCCGGGGAAAAGCTGGAGATTTCCATGGCTGCTGGAGCGAAGCAGCGTAGCGCTTTGGGAGGAAATCACTTCAGCTCTGCCACCTCCAATATTTTTCCTGTGGAGCTGGGACTATTGCAAAAATAAACACAAGTAAATTGATGACTTCCCTGCCACCCCTCCTGGGGTCCTTCCCAGCTCTGACCACAGCCGTGGCTGCCCGGGGCGTGGGCTCCCGGCTGGGGGGCAGGGAAGGAGCTGCCTTCCTCCGAGACCCCCAAGGGAGGGAGGAGTCCCAGGGATGGAAGTGCAGAGGGCTCTGCTTTCTCTTTCCTTCCCGGCACTTAATTAATGAGGAATGCCGAGGCAGGCTGCTGGGCTGGTGCGGGGCGCGGGGGCTGCCTCCTGCCCCCGGCACAGCCTCGGCAGGGACAGAGCCCACCCCCGCAGCCCCCCGCCCGCACACCCACGATGCGGCCTCTGCTGCAGGCGCCCCCGGACGTGTCACTGGGTGCGCACCAACGTGGGCACACCTGGCAACCCACACACGTGCAAGTCCTGCACGCCCATGCCCATGCACTCCCTGCACACCCATGCACGCTCACGCAGACACGCCTGCGCCCCTTCCGTGCACATGTGCATCTCCTAGCCCCCACGGGCACGCACCCTGCACCCCTGCACGCACATGCGCATCCTGCAAGCGTGCCTGCAGTCATGCACCCTGCACGCACACACGTGCATGCACATGCAGTTGTGCATGCGCACCCTACGAACACCCCCCTCCTTGCATGCATGCCGATGCACCCTGCACGTGCACTGCAAATACCCCCCCCCCCGCACACGTGTCCCTGACTCACAGCTGACGCAGGCGTGCACCCGTGCATGCACACACGGTGCCGGCAGCGCAGCGGGGGGGCAGCTCGGCTGCAGGGGGGAGGCACCCCCGGCCCAGGGGCAGCCCCGCTGCAGCCCAGCGGGCGTCTCAGAGGTGGGAGCAGCAGCTCACCGCTCCCCCCCGGACGCCCGCGTCGTGCTCGGCTCTCCCCGGGGAGCCGTGCGGGAGGCCCTGCGGGCTGTGCAAACACCTCCCACAGCGGCCGAGTCCTGCGTGGGGCTCCAGCTGCGCCCCGCGCGGCGGGGGGTCTGTTCCCAGACCCCCACGGCCCCGCCGGACAGCCTTGCCGGGCTGCTGGCCCCACTCCAGCAGGGCTGCAGGGATCCGTTTCCTCTCCCACCGTCCTGCTCCTGCTCCTCCGGGGCCTGGCAGCGGCAGAGCAGGGTGGGCAACGTCCCCCTTTGCTCTTCCTAAAGAGCAGGGGGCGGCGGACGCGCTGCTGCCCTGTGGTGACAGGCACCTTGGAGCAGGCTGGGCGAGAGGGGCAGCGGTGCGGGCTACGTCCCCGGGCGGCAGCGCAGCCACTCATGCCGCACGTGCAGCTACGGGCGGTTCATCAGGCAGGGCCCCGGCTCGCGCCCGTGCTTATTTTGGGAACAATGACAGCAGCCGCCATACAGTGTAATTGTGACACTAATTGTTGCGCTCGCTGGGGGAAAAAACCCCGTGGCTGTCATCGAGCAGCTAGGAGAGGTGGTGACACCAGTCATTCACTGGTGTCACCCCCAGCAGTGGCCCTGCAGGATGCCCCAAGGCTGCCAGCAGCCCCAGCCCACACCCAGCCTGTCCCCCAGCATCTCCCCGGACCGGGAGATGCCAGCCCCCAGCGCCGGGTGACGTTTGGTGACCGCCCCCTCCTCTGCAACAGGACACGGAGCACAAACACGGCTGGGCTGCAGCCCCCAGGGCTAAGCCTGGCTGGAGAAGGGACAACAGGGAGCAGGACGATGGCATCATCTCTCCCACCTCCTGGAACCCCACCCTGTCCTGTGTTGTGGGTCAGGGGACGTGGCCCCAGCCCCGCGGCCCCAGGGACGAGATGTGCTACTGCGCTGAGCCTTGTGCATTGAACCCGTGCCAGGCACTGCGGTGCCACACGGCAAAGGATGCCCTTGCCCCGCCAGCTGCCGGTGGGAGCTGGAGGAACAGCCAGTGCTGCAGGAGCTGCCCTGGCTCCTCAGCCTCTGCTCTCCCCCAGCTCCAGGCCGTTCTCGCTGCGCCGTGGCAGCGTTCCTGGCTTGCTCTCTCCCAAGGACTCAGTTCAATGGGAGGAAGGCCCTTCAGAGGGTCCGAGGCGTGGGAAATGTTTATTGCCTGGCCTCGGAGACACTGGAGAGCTATACGGGAAAGGCGCAGAGCCAAAGCTGCCCAGGCTGCTCCGCAGAGCCAGATCTCCAGCCCAAAGGGTCACAGAAGGGGGGAGAGGAAAAGCCGCTGCTTGCAAACACGCAGCTAAGAAAACTCTGCCTTTCACAGCCTGAAATCCTGCAGCTGTGGCTGCGCTGGCCAGGGGGACCGGGGAGGCCGGTGCCAGGGCCAGCCGTGGCGTGCGGGAGCTGACGGAGGGGTGGCTGGGGACATCGGTGATGGCTGGGGCTTGTGGGAGCCATGGTGGGAAGGGCTGGGAGTGGGACAGGTCTGTGGAGCCCCTGGTCTTGCCCCGCAGCCCCGTCCTGGTGCTGGGGAGGGAGAGGTAATGCCAGGGGGTTGCCCACGGGCACACAGGCAGCTGTGTCATCTGCTGTCCCACCGGGCAGTCCCACTCCCAGCCTCCCAAACGGCGCCTGCCAGCCCCGCAGCGCTGGCGTGGGGCTGCCGTGCCGGTCCCGAGGGCTGCGGGGCCCGAGCTGCCGGCTGCCAGAGCACACCAGTTGTCCAGCTCCTGGTTTCCTCATCCTGAAGAGGTCCTGGCCAAGCTGGTCACTGCAAACTTGGCACTACCCCTGGCTCAGCCGGTGCCTTCCAGGGGCTGCACGGGACCTGCGGCGGCCCCACGCAACCTGGAGCCCTCTGACATGGGGACCTGGTTCCTGCCCACCAGAGCCTGGGAGGGACCGGAAATCCCTCAGCCCAGGGCACGTGCTGCTGCAGAGCAGAGGGCAGCCCCTCCTGGGCGCACCCGTAAGTGCCCAGGCAGGTATGCAGGTCCCTGCCCGCAGACCCAGCGCTGCTGGCCTTGCTAGACCTGGTGCCCCCCCAGGGCTAGGGGACAGGAGCAACGGGCAGAGCTGCGCAGGGCGGTCACCACCTTTGCAACGCTGGGGAAGCCCAGGGGGGTTTGCAATCAGGGAAGGCTGATGGGGAACACGTCCTCCCCTCCGACGCAGGCAGAGCAAGCTCCCATGGGCCGGGGACACGGCTAATGCCCCTCCACCAGGCAGCGTGGCACGGGGACTCCTCCAACCTGTTGGGCTGGAGGCGGCGTGGGGCGGGAGGAGGGAGCCCTGGCAGGCTCCCGCGTCCAGCTGTTGGGCTGCCTGCTTCCTCCGATAAAGGTACTTGGCAGAACTCCCAGTTCTGTGTTTTCTGGCGTGCGAGCGCACACCCCGGAGTCGGCCTGCTGAGAGCTGCAATTTTTCTTTCTCTAACTTTGTCACCGCCCCCCCCCCNCCTCCCGTGCCCCCACCCAGCGCGCCCCGGCAGCGGCTGCCCCCCGGCAGTGGCGCGAGGAGGGGAGGTCAGAGATGCCCCCGCTCCAGCAGAGCCCTCCCCGCAACGCTGCACAGCGGCAGCGCCCAAAGCCACGGCTTCCCTGGGCACGCCGGGCTGGGAGGGGAAGAGAAAAAAGGGCTGATCTGCTTATTACCAGCCCCAGACTACGCAGCCCAACCTCCCGCCTTGCCTGCGTTTGTCAACAACGGCCCCACGCCGCTGCCGCCTCGCCTCGGGCCACCCCAGCGGGTGCCCTGCCAGGGGACACCCCGCAGCAAACCTCGCCATCCCGCTGCTGCCCCCCTTGCACCCGGCCCGTGCAGCATCCCGCAGCCACCATGTGCAGCAGCCGCCATGTGCCGCAGCCAGTGTCCCACAGACACAGTGTCCCGCAGCCACAGTGTCCCGCAGCCACAGTGTCCCGCAGCCGCAGCGTGCCGCGGCAGGCTGTCAGGCATGGCACAGCCCAGCAAAAAGCCCCGTGGGGTTCCCGCACGCGTCGCGCCTGGCTGCAGGGGGGGAGCACAGCCAGCCCCCCGCCGCACCCCCTGCCTCCTGCAGGTCAGGGGTGCGCAGCCCCAGGGAGGATGGGTGGACCGAACCCTCAGCGGAGTTTTCATCCACAAATCTGTCCGCGAAGCAAGGGTTTGACGCCCACGGGCCCTGTGGGGTGGAGTCCCGTAGCTGAATTCCAGGTTACCACCTCCCGTGGCTGGCCGTGCCCTGCCCCGCAGGTCTCCTGCCAGCCCAGGCTGTGAACTCCGCGCCTGTCCTGGTTTCACAGCCCGCTGGATCATCTTGGACAGTCCCAGCTGGGTCATCCCCAGATCCTGGCTGCCCTTCCCTGGTCTGTTTTCAGGGAACGGGGGACAGAGCGGAGGTGGCCGTGATGCTGGAGGGACCATCCGCAGCTCCAGGGCCAGGCGGTGCCCTCGATCCCCAGAGCGTGCGGCGGGCGGGGGGCTGCCAGCCTGGGCCCTGCCCTCCCCCAGCCCCTCGCTGCGCAGAGCCGGCTCTTCCCGAACTCCCCAGCCCGAGAGAGGAACCTCATGGCAGGGCCTCCACAATCTGCCCAAAGAAATCCCAAGCCGCTCTGCAGTCAGGAGCGGGCGCTGCGGAGCCAGGCTGGGCGCTGGCAGCTCTGCCGGCGGCGTGCGGGAGCGCCCGCTCGCTAATTGGAAGGCAGCTCGTTATATAATGAGAGGATGGAGGCTGGGAAGCTGCGAGAGAGCAGCATGTCAACACCCCGCGCAACCAAAAGCTGCTCTTCCAGTCCAGACTAACCCACGTTCAAGGAAACCCTTGAGTGCTTCTCCTTCCCCGTGCAAAGCTGCCTGAGCCCCGGGCTCTTCTGCCCGGCTCGGTGGGGACGTGCGCGGGGAGCCCCAGCAGCCCCCCAGCGCCCCTTCCCGGGGCCGGCGGCTAGACCCAGTGGCGGGGTGCAAAGCCCGGCCAGACGCAACCTGGGGGGGGTGAGGAGCGGGAGGGGAGCGCAGGAGCCGGCTGCCCCGCAGGAGGTCAGGCGAGGACGCGCGCTGGGGCTGCACAGCTTCAGCCGAGCCGGTTATTAATACCCCGCCTGGCCTTTGCGAAGAATCCCGGGCATTTCAAACTGGGGACGCTTCATTAAAACCCTTCCCTCGCTGACATTTCAGAAAAATAACAACATGAAAAGCAATAAGCTGCCGGCGGGACGCGTACCTGCAGCTCTGCCGGGGCTCTCCGTGTGCCCGGCCTCGGCTGCCAGCTGCCACCTGGCTTGTGCCAGCCCTTGGGGACAACCTGAGACTGTCCCCTGCCTCCAAACCGCCCAGAGCACTCCTGTTCCGCGACGCCGGGGGATCACCAGGACGGTTTCACCTGGGGCCATGGGGATGTCGTGTCCTGCCCTATGGCATCGGCCACCCCGCTGCCTGCCTTGGCAGGGCTGCCACCCCCCGGGGAGTCGCAGGCAGGGGGTGGCGAGGGCTGGATCGCCCCCAACATGAAGGGCAGGGGCTCAGCAGGGCAGGGAGGGGCCCAGGGCTTTTGCTGTGCCACTGGAGTCATTCTGCAGCAAAAGCCCCTCAAATATATATACATATATATATATAACTCTAAGCACCCAGACAGAGAATGACAAACTCCTGTGCTGAAGCCAGCAATGTGCGGCACCTGGATAAATATAACTCGGAGCTCATCGGCAAAGCGTGGCTTTGGGACAGGTTGCAGCCTTTAACGTCTCTCCAGCCCTCAACCCCCACCACACACCCCGGGGTATCCTCTGCCCTCGGCAAAGGGGCCTCAGTCACTTCCCAAGGGCAGGATCCGCCCGGACCCTCTCTCCCCGTGGCAGCCACCTTACGGTGCGTGTACCCACGCCACGGCCACATGCCCCGCGCGCACACGCAGCCGCCAGGCTCTGCCGCCGAGTGCCCCGAACCCCCCTGTCCCGCACGGCTCTTGGTGCTCCCGCGAAGCACAGGGTTGGCTTTAATGCCCTCCGTGCCGGGAGGGGGCCGGGGAGGTGGCGTCGGGCCCCAGCACAGAGGAGCACCCCAGGGGCACCGCACGCCTGCAAAGGCCCTGCCCACGGCACCCACACACGTGCCCTCTGCCCGGCGGGAGCCGAGACGCCGGCCAGGCTGTAAAAGGCTTCTCCTGCGTGCCAGCCCCCGCTCCCCAGCACCGGCCTCGGCGCCATCCAGGATCAGGCCCTATGTCCCCAGGGAATGGGGGAGCATGGTGCTGGAAGGGGAGGGGGCGCACGATGCTGGGGCCAGGGCAGGCCCCTGTAGCCTGCTCCAGCTCCAACCTCTTCCACACCTAAAGTTCAAAGCTTGAAATAAATCCTGGCCGGCGTCCCCCCCACGGGGCCGCGCTGCCTGTCCCTGCCTGTCCTTGGGACGCCGACACCCTGCCCGCTCGCGGGGCGCGTGCCCTGGCAGACAGGCAGCGCCTGAGCGTCCGCAGGAGGCGGAGGTGAGGGGTGTCTGCGCAGCTGGCGTTGGCATCGCTGCGCTGCAGCTCAGCCGCACCAGGGCCCCTCGGCCACAGCCAGGTTTCATCCCGAGGGGCTGGAGGCGCCAAGCAGGACCCGACTCTGCTCCACGGCGCGTCGGGGAGTCTCTGTGCTGGAGGGGGACGGGTCTCACAGAAGCAGGGATGTGCATGGTGCACGATGCGGTGCACGCTGCCGCCAGCCCTGCCGAGCCGCGCCGAGCGCGACGTGCCACGACTGAGCCGGTGCTGCTGGGCTTCCCTGGGCAGGAGCCCCCACAAGCCTAGCCTGTGGGGACATCGCCCCAAAGCCTTCTGTGTCACGGGGCGGGGGTCCCAGGGCAGCAGGACGCTGGTGACAGAAAGCAAGGTGGGCGCAGCAGAGTGGCTGCCTGGCATCTTCCGGGAGGTGGGAGGATTTGGGCTCGCCAAGGTCAGCTGCTCCCCGGAGCCACGGCTCTGGCTGCTGCAGCGGAAGCTCCCCGGCATCTCGCCGGCCGGCAGCGCTCTGCAGACCACGCTGCAAGACACGGGTCAGGCCACGTGCCGCTCTGTCCCACGAGAGCAAAGCAAACAAATACCCGGCACACCGGTCCCGAGCGGGGAGGGTGGCTCTCCCAGCCCCCTCCCTGGGCAGATCTGCGCCGCGGGGCCGGGGGGGGGCAGGCTGGCCGGCGGGACGGCTCCCCGGTCTCACACCCACACCTCTCTCACGCTCACACGTGCTCCCGCGCGCGGCCTCTCTCCCCGTCAATGCCTCCTTGTTGCTCCAGCCCACTCGGCCGGCAGGAATGTGCTCCCTGGCCCCACCGCCCCGGGATGCCCTTTAGGCCCTGGCTCTGTCTCCTCCTCCGGCATCGCTGCTGCAAAGGGACACCCAACGGATGGGAACAAATGGTGCCGTGCCACAAATGCCACCCTGGCACCGTTGTCTGGGCAGCTCTTGCCCGCTGGCCTGACCTTACGGTGGGGAAGGTGACGCTGCCCAGCTTCTCCCGCCTGGATCCATCCTTTTCCCAGCCTCTTGGTGGAGCACGGAGCTCCCCTGCCTCCCTGCAATTCCCTTGGCTTGCCCAGGACCCAGGGGAAGGTGGCCCCCAGCCCCTTTCACGACTCAGACCAAAGGGTGGGTCATCGCCCACCCTCTTTGGTGGCGCAGCAGGTCCCGCAGTGCCCGGAGAGGGTCCAGCTGGGCAGAGATGTCCCCTCGGTGCCCGGAGTGGGATGGGGCTGCCAGGTCTTACCTGGGAGAGGCTGGGCAAGGAGAGCTGGCACAGGCTGGTCGGTGTGGGCGAGCAGGTTGGCACATATCTCCTCTCCCCACCCCAGAGCCAGGCGGGGCCCTGCTTGAATCACACGCCAGCACGCACCCATGGCAGTGCTGCTCTCCCCCTGCAGCGCCGACCCCCTCCCACACCACTGGCTCCCCTCGGCACCCCCAGCCCTGGGAAAGGTGCCACGTGGTCACAGGGCTGCTCTCTCTGGCCCACGCTCGGCTGGGCTCGCGCCTGGGTCTCAGATGAGCGATCTCAGGGTAACGTTGGCGTGGCGGAGGGACAGCGGAGACCTTTCTGCCCACGGCGCCAGCATTTGCGGGGACAACATGTGCTGCCCAGGCAGCATGGTGGCAGCCAGCCTCCCTGTGCCCGGTGTTTCTGCGCGAGCTTGGCCCACATCCCACATGAGGGCATGGAGGAGAGAAGCCCTTTTTGAACAGGATGCCACGGACTCCCTGAGCAGGAGGATTTCCTGCAGGAGTGTCGGCCCTCCAGGCAATTGGACCGGAGCATCCCTGCCTGGCGCAGCCCTCACGGCATCCCTGCAGCAAGCAAAGAGCGGGGAGAGCCTGGCGGGGAGCACCCACCCTGGGGAAACCCCCAGAGCCATGCTGGAAATGCTGAACGTGGGCTGCCCGAGCCCCCCAGCACTGATCCGAGCGTGATTCGCAGCGCACGGGGCTTGATCCAGCATGGGCTGAACTGCCTGCAGCAGCCCCAGGGCCAGAGCTGGACTCCAGGTGCAGCTGCTTGGTCCCGAGCTGTGCTGGACCTCAGCCACACACGGTTGTGTGCATCCACGCGTCTTCCCCCTCCTCCCGTGCCAATGTAGGAGCACATCCGCTAAAACAAGGGGCACAAACCTGCTCAGGCTCCCCGGTGCCAGCAGCAAGGGTGCCTTTATCAGGCCTGTTATCGGGGTGTTCCTCTGGCACCCACAATCCCCTGCTGTGTATGCTATCACCTCTTGGGTATCTTGGCTCGTTCCCCAGGAGGAGAAAGTTCAGGCTGGAGCAAAACAACAGCAAACACAGGTGTGGGCACACCTGCCTCCAGTGCCTGGGGCCGTGTCCCCTGGCTCCCACACGCCGTGCCACCCAGGGGCGAAGGGGATCACCCAAGCAGCCTCCGCACCAGGCTGGCGGCAGCGTGCCTGGAAGCGGGGTGTGATGGGGGGCACCACGGCTTCGCACCACGCTGTGGCACAGCCTGTCATAGGAGGGAATGCCCGGAGCCTCTCGGGACACAACACACCCCGGGGCACAGAGGACAGGCTGGGGCGCTGCAGCACGGGGCACCGAAGGGCACCGATGGGGAAACCCCCGCTCTCCCGGCACCTCCACTTGCTGCCCACCGCGGCAGAGCGGGGCGGTGCGCGTCGGGAGCACCCTGGGTGCTGCCCAGCGGGGCCGAGCTCGGGAGCGGCAGGCCGTGCCCATGTCACCCCCGGCACGGCCGCTGCCTCCCGCGGCCACGGGACACGTCCCGCTCCCGTCTCCCCCCGGCGGGCGGGGTCGCTGCTCGCCGTGCGGCCGGGGCCGGGCCGGGGGCGGACACCCCAGCGCCGCCCTCCCCACCT